>MU619688.1:452891-997409 GCA_025201785.1 Xylaria longipes
GACACTTCTTCTTCTACGGCGATCTATGGGGTAATCGTTCACCCATTGCGGATCCAAACATGAAGGGTGCAGTGATCGGTCTCAGCTCCGACTCTAGCGTGGATGGCCTGGCTCTCTACTACTATGCTACAATGGAGTTTATTGCGCTGCAGACGCGACAAATCGTGGAAGCCATGAACAAGGAGGGCCATAAAATCCAGACAATCTTCATGTCAGGCAGTCAGTGCCAGAACGAGATGCTCATGGACCTTATTGCAACCTGTTGCGACATGCCGGTGCTTATCCCTAGATATGTGCACGCGGCGGTTGTACACGGTGCGGCCATGCTTGGTGCGAAAGCAGCCAGCGCAGACCAAGAGGGAAATACTGAGAATCTCTGGAGCATTATGGACCGCATGAGCAAGCCTGGTCGGCTCGTGAAGCCCGGAAAGGACAAGAACGAGAAGAAGCTACTAGACACCAAGTACGAGGTCTTCCTCGACCAGTGCCGCACTCAGCAGGAGTACCGCAGGAAAGTGGACGGGGCAACCGATGGCTGGGTTGAGGAGCCAAGCAAGTCATCTTAAAAGGGGGTTGTTAGATGGAAAGGTTCGCGGCGCAGATGGGATTGAGTTCCGCGTTGTCAAGTAAGCGTTATTGTGGGTGAAATAGACAATGCTGTGCGTGAACTAGATTAGGTATATGGCTAGCGCTACCACATAATTAAGACTCATACGAAGTGCTTATTGAATAAAGGAGATTAGTACCTAACCTTCCTGGTGTGATTCGTACATGTACTCTGTATTATAGCGAAGTTACTGGAGAGGGTGTGACTTAGCTTAGCTGTCACCTGCAGGTTTTGGGTCCGTGCACGCGCGATCGGCGTAGCCTGCAACGGAGCTTCCCTGTCTTGTTGATTGCTTTCTTTCAGCCTTGTCTTGAAATTTTGACAACCCTGATGTACCTTGCTGCTAGATTCCTCAACATAGCAGGACCTGGGCAGGGCCATCCATTCACCTGGATTACCGCATTACCGTCTTCCTTCCTTCCACCGTGCAATTGTTGCCGTTAACGTTGCCCCTCACACGCCTACTTTGTTGCGACGGCGAACAACGCGACCCGACCCGACCCGACCGCCTCTGATCATCGACTGCTCGTTCCGCCATGTCGCTCTTCGGCAAACCGCAGCAACCCGCTGCGACGGGCAGTCTCTTCGGGAGCACTGCTGGCCAGCAACAGACCACCGGCCAGACCCCGAGCTTGTTTAGCAGCTCCACTCAACAACAGACCACTACTCCGCGGCCAAGCTTGTTTGGCAATACTGGTCAACAGCAACAGACAACCGGCCAGACGCCTGCCATGTCCAACATTAGCATTACACAGAACCCGACGCCTCAGCCCCAGGCTTCCGGGCCCAGCCTGTTTATTAAACCCGCATGGGCTTCCTCGACACAGCAACCACAGCCACAGGCACAGGCACAGACAGGTGGCTTGTTTGGAAGCCAGGCGGCTCAGAACACGCAATCTTCAGCTGCCAGGACCGGCACAGGACTTTCGGGCTTATCGCTACCTCCCTCAACAGCTACTCAGAATGCAGGTGCCCCCAGCCTCTTTGGAGCCAGCCAACAACCCGCTGCGTCGACCAATGGTGGCGCGCTACCTCAAGGAAACACAAACGGCTATTTCGACAGTCTCCTCGCGAAAAGCAAGAAGCAAGCCCAGGGCGAATCTCCACTTGAGGATCTCCCCAGTCTGCAGCTTGGGCTGGGCGATCTACGACAGCGCCTTCGGAAACTCGGCCCCCAGGCGGAACCTCTCCAGCATGGCAGAGCCCAATACATGCTCGCCGCCTCCGGAGTAGACCCAGGCGCCGCCGTGAAAGATCTCAAATTCTTCAGCGCCCATACTGCCGGTCGCGTTGATCGACCTGCCACTGCCGCTGCTGCGACGACCGAAATCGATGTCGAAGCATATCTTGCGAATCTTCAATCAAAGACTACGTTGAGTATGATTGCCGACGGCCTCGACAGATCAGCCAAGGACTTTGATGACTTCTTAGAGGACAATATTACAATGGAGTGGGAGGCGCAGAGAAAGCGTATATACGAACACTTCGGTATAAAGTCCAGGGAAGAAGGACCTGGCGATCATGGTGTAGCAACACCAGGTAGAGAAACATCAGGAGGGTTTGGCCGATCAAGAAGGAATCCGAAGGCTTCTCGGTCTGCAACACCTACTGCTAAGGGTAGTGCTTTTGGGCGCTCACTCCTGCAGAAGTCGGTCATTGGAACACCAAGTAAAATCGGTTCCCACCAACCTGAGTTTACGGATGTTGAAGACGCTGCAGGCAGTCCGGCGGCGGCGGCTCCTAACGGTGCATCTATTGACGACCGGTTTATTAGAGAGAAGCAAGGCAAACTATCAGACCGCGTGAGAGATCTTAACTTGGCTCGGCTTGAGAAGACCCCCTATCCCATCTTACATGAACTTGCCGAGGTCGAGAGCAGGTCTGGCGATAGACATGCCCAGCAACTTGTTGATGCATATCATGCCGCCATGTCTATCGTCGGCGAGAACCCAGACGCCGAGACGTTTGCCGAAAACGCCACAGCTAGAGAGCGCCAATTCAAAGATAACTACCTTGATCCAAACGACAAGTCAGCCGGTTCGTTGCAGATGAGAAGAAGAATACTTGATGGCGCAAATCGCTTCCTAGAGAAAAAGTTCTTCCGAGAGGTTGAAAACGTCATCGCCAAACATCCCCGAGAAGCCGCTCTCGGAGGACGTCCTGACGTTATCAGCAAGATTCAAGCCTACGTACGGTTACGCAACGCCAGGAAAGACCTTGTGCCCGACAAGATCGAGCTTCAGCAGGATGCCCAAGGAGAATTCATCTGGGCAATCGTGTTTTTCCTGTTACGTTCTGGCCATATTACCGAGGCTGCACAATATGTGAAGGCGCAAGCTACAGTCTTCCGAACTATTGATCGGACATTCGCTTCTTACCTTCTCGAGTATGTGGCCAGCCCTGAAAGACGGTTGAGACGGCAGCTGCAAGACCGATGCAACAATGAATACAACCAAAGAGCACGCAACGCCCCCGAAAACTCCATCGACCCCTATCGTATGGCATGCTACAAAGTCATTGGACGATGCGACGTCAGTAACCGCAGCCTCGAGAACTTGAATACAGAGATCGATGACTGGATCTGGCTTCAATTCAACCTTGCTCGTGAGAACGATAAGTCAACCGAAGTCGCCGCCGAATCATACGGCCTACAGGATCTTCGGACAAGCATCCGAGAGATTGGACTAAAACACTTCCCCAAAAACCCCACCGAAGATACTAATGGCACCTTCGGCATGTTTTTCTATCTGCAAATTCTGGCCGGCATGTTCGAGCAGGCTATATCATATCTTTACACTTTCTCCTATGTGGATGCTATTCACTTTGCCATTGGTCTTGAGTTTTACGGCCTAATTCGGCCGGCTGATCCATGGACCACGTCGGACACGCTCCTATCCTATGACACTCGCTCGAAGCCGCAGTTGAGCTTTGGTCGGATGCTGGGATACTACACAAGAGATTTCCGCGCTGCCGACGTAAACTCTGCAGTAGACTATCTCACTCTTATCTGCCTCAACGCTGACTTGGGTGGTGAGGCAGGGCGCCAGCAGGCGGAGCTGTGCCATGTGGCGCTACGGGAGTTGGTTCTGGAGACGAGAGAATTTAGCAAGTTGATTGGCGACATTAGACCAGATGGACATCGCATCACCGGGCTCATTGAAGAGCGCGGCCCACTCATCGGCTTGCGAGAAGAGGATGACTTCGTCAGGACGGTTACTCTCCAAGCAGCTCGATTTGCTGACGACAATGGCCGGACAACTGATGCCGTGCTGCTATATCATCTTGCTGGAGATTACGATAGTGTGGTTACGATTGTCAGTCGCGCTTTGAGCGAGGCAATCTCACTCGAGATTGGCGAAGATCCTATGCGTCTCATGCCAGTCAAGCCACGTGCCACGGGAAAGACGCCCGAAGCGCAACCGGGAAGCAGTCTCAGCCTCGCATCTATCGATGACCCTATTCAGCTCGCCTATACTATGATGTCCATGTACGAGAAGGACGCCATGTTCTCAACAAGTATTCAGAACCAAAACCGAATCGCCTGTCACCTTCTGCTGCAGATGAGCGAAATCAAGGGCTTAGTGGAAGTAGACCAATGGCCCGAATCATTAGATGTAAGTTTCGCGCAGCCCTCTGCCTCCCTTAGAGCAGTGTATTAACAGCACACGTAGAAAATCCGCGCGCTCGAGATCCTTCCCTTGGATGCCAATGGCGACGCGGCTAGGGTCCGTCACTATGCATCCAAGTTCTCGGGGCTCTCGCAAACGGTGGCGATCAACGTGCCGAACTTGCTGATGTGGACCATCACATGCTGCATCCGACAGCGCGAACGACTCATGGGCGGGCAGTTCAGCGGCAATGAAGGGTCGCGCCGGATGATGTACGACGGCCTCAAGCAGATCAGCATGGACCTTACCACGTATACCAGCCAGTTGCGCTACAGGTTCCCCCCACATCTACTTGAAGCGCTGGCGAGGGCATCTGCGGATTAGGCATGGCATACCCGGCGAAGGTGGAGATGTAGGAGAGTACTCGATCAGCATAGGGTAGCAATTGAGGACAGGCTGTTGGACATTGGCAGTGTAATGTAGTGGGATTTGTATTGCGTGCTACTGTGTGCCCAGTCGGGAAAAAAGTGATACCAGTCGAGAAGCAGGCTACTATACTATGACATAGGATTACAGCACTGTAGAGACCAAGTCAAAAGACAGCAGGTGGTTCTACTTGGTTGATACATGAAGCTAGCAAATTACCTATGGGGCTTTGTGCTGATTCCATAAGACATGATGACTAGGTACCTAAGTACGTAAGCGTTTGAGCTCTTAACCCTACGGGCCGGGCCGGTCTATCTTGCTGCTATTGTTAGTAACATCGTCTGTCCTTAGAAACACAGGTGGACATGGGACTACCAAAAACCAAATAGGTGTAATCATCAATTCATGTCGTATACCCACCTAAAGTCGAGCAAGGCTTGGCAGGCACCCGAGTCATGGTGTCCGGGCTGCGGGGCGCCTCACGACTCATGTGGGTCCCCCCTGCAGCAAAAACACTGCTTGACCCTTGGACGAGACTGGTGATCTGCCGCCTCCAGTTCGTGCGACATCCCACATTCCACCGTCTCACTCCATCCAGTCCCCCATCATCCCGCACGCCAGGCCAGACCAGGCCAGACCCATTATCTAGCTGATCTAGCGTCCCGGGTCCTTGTCGCCGTGTCTGACCCATTCAGCCCTACCTCGGCCGGTCCGTCGTTCGATTCGTCCAGCTCACCGTCGTTACTGGACTATTACAACCGTATGCTGTGTTCAGCTGGCACGTAAGGACGCGGGCATCTACATAGTGCAACCGGCCAGCCAAGGTCGTCCACCACCCACCACCCATCGCTTTGTGGCCGGCCGGGTCCCGGCCCCGACCCCTGTTTAGCAGTATAGTCCATGTATGACAGGACGGTGTGAAGTGAGTGAATGTAAGTCCAGTGTTACGTGACGTGACTTGATGTGACCTGACCTGTAATGCAGCTAGCTGTACTTGCTATTACTAGGTACTATTGCCGCTTCGCTTTATATAGTAATGCTTCCCTCCACACCTTCGTCCTCAGCCTCCACCAGTGGTCCCGCTCCTACGTCTGCTTTCGCCCCTATTTCTACTGCCGCCTCCACTGAGCCCAGCCTTGTCCATCGCCAACAGGCTGCTGTTACCACTACTGCAGCTGCTGCTAGTGCTGCTGGGCTCGTTTGCTCTCCCGCGGGTGCACCTGAATTCGGAGCTGGACACCGACCCAACGACCCGAATCACCAAAAGCGTTGTTCGTCTCCGACCCTGGATGGCCACTCCCCGGACTCTTCCGGTTCCCTACCCAGTGGTCGAGACAATGTCTCGGCTACTCCCCAGGTAAGCCGCTGGAGTCTTTTATTCCCCCTTTTGGCATGTCTCAGAGACACGAATTGCCTCGACGGGCATATCCTTCTCTTGCTACTGCTGCAAGCTCCCAAACCCCCGAGCAATTCTTACTATAATTGAAAATTATTGACTCCAGTGTTATATAAAGGACCAACGCACCAAGAAGAGGCGTACTGGGGCCGGTTTCAGGGGCGTTGCCAACCTAACGCCCGAGCAGTTGGCAAAGAAGCGAGCTAATGGTAGGTCAGCATCCTTTTATCCTCTTCATTGCCTTCTTACGATACACATCGTTCTCATTCCGCTTCTACTACGTGGCTGCTAGTGAGTGCTATTGAAATATATAAATTGTCCCTACAGTTTGTGCATTCGTAAGATTATTCGGGAGACATTCTTTCCGCCTTGGAAATCCGCGGATAGATAGAGATATTTAACTCTATCACTTTAGACCGAGAAGCGCAACGAGCTATACGTGAACGTACCAGAAACCAAATCGAAGCTCTCGAGAGTCGAATACGCGAATTAACCGCGCAGCAGCCTTATCAAGATCTGCAGGAAGTGATCCGTCAGAAAAGGGCTGTCGAAGCCAAGAATTTGGAACTTAGAGCCCATTTAGCTTCCATTGTGGCCAATATCCAACCTCTGTTGTCCGGTGGCTTGGGTATGTCAACCCGAACGGACTCCTAGATTGTCTTCATACATGCACTTCCTCATCGCTAACCTACGTGATAGCAGCTGAAGATGATTTCGCCTCTCCAGTTTCAACTTATGATTCTATTCAACCCACCCAACAGCAACAGCAGTCATCATCTTACTCCACACACAATGGTTCGACACCCGGGGGCGAATATACGCCACATTCGGGCGTAACTTCATCCTGGCATAGCCCAGCACTACCTCGGTCAGCTTCACCCCCCAATTCGAGTTCCCATCTGGCCAAAAAATCAAATCAGCAAGAGTATGACTATGTTCCGAATTTGAACATCGGCGGCGAGCATCTCAGGCTTGACTTCTTACCCGGTCCTTCACTACGTTTCGATCGGATGCAAACAGGTGTAAATGGAGCTCAAGATTCACCAGCTTATCAACACTTACCAATAAAACACGATTGGGGCCCCTCGGTGAGACATACTAGTCATGACGATAACGCAATGGCCAGCAGGACCTCGCCGCTCACGCCGCCAACACAGCAGCACCAATATATAGACGCGTCCAGTTCTTCAAATCCTTCCCAGACACCGTGGGGAGGCGCCGAAATTCCCATCAAGCATGTCCCAGCAACTTGTACCATTGACAACCTTCTCCTGTCATTTATGCATGAACGTCGTCAACGCTTTGTCGAAGGGATACCGGCGAAGGAGGTAGTGGGGCCAAGGTATCCCTCCGTCTCTTCGTTGCTTAATCCCGAGAACGGGCAGCATTCCCATCCGGTGTCCAGGGTCATTACGGATATCATCTCGAAGTTTTCCGCACTTTGCAGAATACCTGAGAGGGTGGCTGTCTTGTACGTCATGTTCCGGGTCAGTAAGTAATCCTCGGCCCCTTCTCGTTCTAGGTATTCTCAAGTACGATATCTCGTCCGGGTTATGGTCATCATGTCTTAGAAGCCCGAGAACCATTTATAGGGCTCACTCAAGAGGAAAATTGCTGACGCCTAGTGTTTCAGTGCGATGGCATATTAGTCCTACTCTAGAGAATTTCGAGCTGCTACCCCAATTCTCAAAGCCCCTAGATGTGCAGTACAGCATACCACATCCCGCAGTGAGTAATTCTCGGAACCATTTCCTTCTTGTTTTGGCAACTTTCAGAGCACAAGCTTTCCTCTTTGGGACAAGAGAGTGCCTAGAAGCTTCTGAGGCCCTCTTAAATCACACCCGAAATAGCGATAACTGACTCCGAGTGTTGCAGTGGGTTGACTACCTGCCCTGGCCTGCCATGCGAAAAAGGTTCGTTCATGAATACGAGTCTCCGGACTTCGATTTCGACAAGATATTCCTCCCTTATACGCAAACACTGTCCCTCAACTGGCCCTACGAGGAAAAGAACGCCCTGATTGAAACCCCCGATGGCAGCGAGATCATCATCAATCCCGTTTTCCGGGAGCACTTCCTCAGAATTGAGAATTGGACATTAGGCGATGCTTTTGATAAGGCTTGTCCAGCCCTGCGAGGCACGTATAATCTCAAAATCGAAGGCAACGCGTCGAACAAAAAACCAGACTATCAAAATTATGAACGATAAACATGAAACACGCTCTATGCCAACCGGGTTTATGTTTGAAGCACGTATTGGCCTGAATATTGATTGTATATGGTACAACGGCGTTTTGGAAACCTGGAAAGGAAACCACATGAACTACTTTCATGTACAACTCGACTCCATTGAAGGCGATGGGAAATTTATGCAAACGGGCACAATGGATCGGGGAATAAGGTTAGGGTCTCGGCAAGACTGTACTTCAGTAGGTACCCGCCCGATTGATGACTGGGATTGAAACACCTACAGTAAGTCGGTATGTATACTTCCCGGGACAAAGGGATCCGGCGTATTAGGTGGAGGCATACGTATCCAATGGTTATGTTAACTTTACTTTTATTTACGTAATACGGAGAGGTATATGAACGAAACGGTATAAGGAATGTTGTGGTGCTATCTATGAAACTGAGACTGCATGAGCTCAGATGAGTATCTGGCAATGGGACTCACGGTTGATCTGCATGATTAGTATGTACAAAGCTCTTTTTTTCCGACTTGTCTATCTTGCCATGTTTTCTGCTTGTGGCATATGGATGCGGTCACGCTTCCTGCGCGCCAGATGAGACAGATATGATGGATACAACGGATGGAGCTTGGATGCTAGATCATATCATATACACACTCACACATCCACATTCACATATTATATAGACAGACCTATGGGTTAGGTAAGCGGAACCTGGATATGGCGCAGCTGAATGTTTCCGGCCTTGAACATGTATCCGCACCGGCTCCACGCCGTTGTGCTTGTATCCGTGTTCGTGAGAATGTAGTATGTTGTGTGGATTAGCATTATCATATTGTATACATACAGGCACTGTGATCTCGAGGAGGTTTTGTCTATCATCTCTTGTCCTCTCACGTATCATCTTATCTTCGGCTAGAATAGCCTTATCCTCTCCCCCTCACTAGCCGAGACAGGGAGTTTGCGGACCACATAAGGTCTTGCATCGCCTCGTGTTTTTCACGTCAAGAGGCCGAGAGAATCTCTCTCTCTCTCTCTCTCTCTCTCTCTCTCTCTCTCTCTCTCTCTCTCTCTCTCGCTTCGCTTTCTTCCATCATGCCTCATCCTCCAAATCGTCAACCCCAAACGAGAAGGCGGTGATACCGCCCTGCCGATCGTTGCCGACGAACAGCGTGGGCGTGTGATCCCCCGGGAACTTGTAAAACTGCAGGCTCTGGATGATGGGGAGGTCCATGCGCTCCCGCTCCGCGTCGAGTATGGGCCGTGGGCGCCCGGACCGCCCGTTCTGCTTCGCCTCCGTCGCGAAATCGAGAACCCGGAGCCGCGATCCCGTGTGCACCGAATACAGGGCAACGGTGCCTGGGACGTCATCGTGAGCGGCCGCCACGACACCCGTGTCCGCGTCGTACGCGAAGCCGATGTCGATGTGCGCCGTGTTCCGGTATTGCTCGAACTTGATCACGGGCTGGGCCACGGTATTGTTCGGGTGATGACCATTCTCCCACTTTTCGGTGTTCTTATCACCCCGTTTATTCTGCTTGTTTTGGTTGCGATCTTTGAAACCGCCCCGTTGGGAGTTGTGAGAGCGGTTATTATGATAGGTATTGCGTTTTTCCCCGTCTCTGAAATCGGTGTCAACTCTGCCGCCGTCGTCCTCTGCGCCGCGAAACGATCTCACAAACCGCAGGTCATAGACTCCGAGGTGGTTCTGCAATCCGGCTACAAGGACCTGGTTTCCGCCGTCCAGGCACTTCAGATGCGTGATAGAGGAAGGGAGCTTAAGATGTGACCATGACGTGTGCTGTACGCGCGTATCAGCGGTAAACAGCGCACCCGGCCGCCCACCAAATCGCAAGACTTCTGTCTGGCTTGGGTGGAAGTCGATCCTAAAGATGTCGCGGAATAAATCCAGCCGAGACTGCAGTTTACGGGACGGGACGGGCACAGGCGGCGTTAGCCAGTCCGCTTTGCCTGAGGTGCGATTCCACTGAATGATCCCCCTGCTGGTGCCTACAAGGCATGTCAGTGGTGAGGACTCTGGGGCGGGAGCAATGCAGTGCGCTTCGTCGCGCTGGCTTATCCCGTAAATTGGTACGGAGGCCACGTTTCCTATAGTAAGTGTGAATACTCTGAGTGCTAACAATCGTGTAAGGAAGAAGACAGTAGAGCAAACAAGCTGATCTGGAGTGGCAATAAAATCCACGAAACACAGAAATGGAAAGGGAAGCGGAACGGAGGACACAAGATCGGGAGAACGGGCATACCGGAAGGGAGAAGCCAGCTCGGACGCAAAGGGTCTCCGTTGACCGGGTCAATCCCAGGCGATAGAGACCACAGAGAGTTAAAGTAGCTTCCAGCGAACGACTGCCGCGATGTCACAAGTATAGCGTTACTATGTGCATGGTACTGGATATCTGAGATTTGTGGTATTGGCGCCTCCCCGTAGGGCACCCGGCGATATGCTAGTGAGTGGTAATTGGCCAGGGGGTGCCAGGTGAGGCTATGTCAGGATACAGCGTGAATATGTTAGCCAGTATGTTATAACTAAATTAGAAGCCAGCAGGCGTTGATCGAGCGAGTACTGGTGTTCGGTCCGAAAATACATACCGCTTATTCTTATCTCGGGGGAGGTATGTCGAGAGCAAGATGTTCCCGTTGACAGTTGCTAAGCCAGCCATTTGTTTCTTAGTATCACGCCCACGACTCGCATCTCACATCGTGAGATGCCAACTGTAGACAGGGAAATAAGGCATAGGTGCTCCCAGGTAACATACCCGCATAGACAGTATACATGCCCGTTTTGTGATCAGCGCCTGCGACACACATGTGGTTGACCTGCATTCCTTCACCGACTGGGATGCAGCCTTTATTCCGCAGGCCCTCGACGAAACAAGCAGCCTGCATATCGTCCTTCATGGCGCCATATTCACGGGCGAAAAACCCGCCTGTCAACGGCTCACGGAGCACCCTTGCGCGCCTGATCCGGCTCTTGGAGAGGTTCAAGTGCCGCAGAGCAGTCGCGGCGTCGTCGTCGCGGAGCTTCCGCCTCTTCACATTGTTAGAGGACCATGCAGCATTCGTAGGCGCTGTCCTGCTGTTCTCGACTTTGAAATAGCGCTTCTTCCCGGGGTCTTTGCAGAACTGTTAGCCGACGCACACTCATACGGTGACTCGCTTGCGCTAGTATTGCACGAAGAATGGAGGATTAGGATGCTATGAATATAGTAGACCGGACGGACAGTGGGGCGACAGACCGTAATAGTACCCTGGGATATTCATACTCGTGTCTTTCTCGAGGGCAGTGTGGCGTACTACACTACCTAAGTTAGATGGTGGGCAAGGTTTGAACGTTCAGATGGTGAGGAATGACACCCGGTCTCAGGTGTTTGCCATACGTAGCAATTTTGATAACGCGCCTTGTCCACAAATCTAGCTTCCTCCCCCACACTCTATCAGGTGTCATCTCTGATCATAATACCCCAAGTTAGAATGTTTACCCAGGGCCGCAGATTCAAATATCACGACTTCAATCTTTGCATACACTACCCACGCCAATCACAGATAACATTTACGACAAAAGTGATAATAATTTTACTTTCTTCTTATTTATTAAGTCTAAAAGACGTATAGGTAGGGTATATGACCGAAGTCCGCCCGCCGCATCGTTCAGTTTACAAAGATGAAATTATAAAGAGTGATTCTTCGACCCCCAAGCCAGACGGAGAACTATCTATACACCGAAAGGCAAAAGGTATGTAACACAACGGAGAAGGGGGTCGAGTGGCGCGGCATGGCATGGCGGGGGTTGCCGCGCCGATTCACAGTTCGACCATTTACGACGACTTCTCGTGCTGGGTGGAGACACGCTGGAGTGAGACCACTGTGAAACAAGTTAGCCAGGGATGTCTATCATGCATTGCGGATCAATATAAAGCTTACCAAAGTCTTCGAGGGAGCGTTGCTTCTGGCTTCCCTTGGGCGACTTGCCGTGCATGAGGTTGTCGAAGCCAGAGCTGTCCTGAAGGAAGTAGTAGACACCGCCCATGACGCTGAAGACACCGAACGAGAAAATCCAGATACGGACGACGGCGACAATGTGGGTGAAACCGTTCTCGAAGAAACCGAAGATACAGAAGAAGGTGGCGAGAATGTCGACAATCAGAATAGCGCCGGTAAGCTGCCACGAGGGGATGGAGGACCAGAAGGGACCGTTGGCACGAGTAATGAAGATCAGCCAGTTCTCAGTGAGCGAGATCTCGAGGAACAGAACCTCGTCCAGGTTACCGTTGTTCTGAACAATACCGCCGTCCTCGCCGTTGACGTACAGGGTGGTGACAGTAATCCAAGTACCGACTGCAAGAATTATACCAAGGACGACGGAGAGACCCCACAGCTTGGGCAGGTTCCATTTAACGGGGCTCATGGAGTACGGGGCATTGTCGTAAGCGATGGCAAGGGTAGCAACATCGGCGAAGATAGCAATGAAGACAACAAGCTCAATGTTTAGGGATCGGTTGAGGATGGCAATCCACAGACCAAGGTAGATCTCCAAGTGCAGCGAAAGGGCGATACGGTACACAACGTAAGCGTACATACGGTGGAAAATCTGGCGAGAAGTCTTGAGGGCATCAATAATAGCACCAAGACCAGGAGCCAAGAAGACGATATCAGCAGCGGAACGAGCAGCATCGGAGGCACCCTCGACAGCGATACCAGTATCGGCCTTCTTCAACGAAGGGGCATCATTGACACCGTCACCAGTCATACCAACAAGGTAACCACGCTGTTGCAGAATCTCGACGACATTGTACTTGTGCTGGGGGAAAACCTCGGCGAAACCATCAGCAGCCTCGACGAAATCGTAGACCTCAGAACCAGGCATGTCACCACCACCACCGAGACCGAGACGCTCAGCATTGTAGACGTTCGTACCAAGACCTAGTTGACGAGAGGTCTCACGAGCAATACCGACGGCATCACCAGTAAGCATCTTAATAGAAAGACCCATGCGCTTGGCCTCGTTGATGGTGCGGGCAGTATCGTGACGGGGAGGGTCGGAGCAAGGCATGATACCGAGGATCTCCCAAGCACCCTCACCACGCTTGCGAGCAACACCGAGAGAACGGAAACCACGGGTGGCAAATTCAGCAACCTTGTTCTTGTAGGCCTGGTCAATTTCCTCGGGAACCGGGTGGTCCTCGGCGACTGTCTTCAGAACGAAGAGGGGAGCACCCTTGACGCAAGTGATAACCTCGCCTTGGGGAGACTCGACGATGGCAGTAACCTTCTTGGAGACAGGGTCGAAGGGGTAGAACTCGCGGACAATGTATCGGGAGAGAACACCCTTGGCACGGGGGTAGTACTTTAGAGCCTTCAGGAAAGCCTTGTCAATGGCATCCATACCCTTCTTCTTGCGGGAGGCAGCCAGGCAAGCAGTAAGCATGAGGTCATCAGGCTCGACGCCAGCGACAGTGAAGGGCTCAGCCAAAGACAGCTTGTTCTTGGTGAGGGTACCGGTCTTGTCAGAGCAGAGAATCTCAACACCGGCCAGGGACTCAATAGCAGAGAGCTTCTGAACAATGGCCTTCTTCTTGGCGAGGTAGGCAGCACCGACAGCCATAGTGGTGGTGACGACAGCGGGAAGACCAACGGGGACACCGACGATGGTGATGGCCAGGGTGAAGGCGAGAATGTCGACAATGGGGTTGGAGCGGTAGAAAGACGAGACCCAGACGACCAACAGAGTGGCAATGACCAGGACTAGCAGAATCGTACCGATACCGTTCAAGACCTCAGTGAAGTGACCACTGCCGCCGGAAGCCTGACTGACCAGGGCAGCAGCGCGACCAACGAAAGTGTTGTCACCAGTAGCAGTGACGACCATGAAGGCCTCACCACGTTTGACGGCAGATGAAGCGAAGCACTGGTCATTCTTGTGCTTGTCGACAGCGAGAGACTCACCAGTGAGGGCGGACTGATCGACTTGCAGGAAGGCATCATCGGTAACGATGCGACCATCAGCGGGAATAATGGTACCCTCTTCGACCTGGAGGATATCACCGGGAACGACCTCTGGAGCCTCAATCTCCTGGAGGTTACCATTACGGAGAACGACAGCCTTAAGGGCAAGTGTCTTCTTCAACTCGTCGACAATCGAACCAGCTTGGTATTCCTGGATGAAACCGACAGCGGCGTTGAGGAGGAGCAGAGCGATAATGACACCGAAATCGACCCAGTCTTCGAGACCGGCGGCCAGGACGGCAGCGGCCTCCATGACGAACTGAATAGGACCAACGAAGAAACCCTGCGATAGACCCGTTAGATGTGTCTCTACCAAAATAGTTTACCGGGACAAGCATACGAAGAACTTCAGAAGCAGGTTCTCCTTCTCCTCCTTCATCTGATTGAGACCATACTTGCGGCGACGCTCAGTAACCTGGGCTGTACAATAGTTAGCGACGATGTTGCCCACCAAGCCAGTCCAATGTCGCGCCGCCCGCTATCAATGCGGCTGGCCGGACAGGTGAGCGAGGCAAAGCAACACCGAGACTTACAGTCTGTTAAACCCGAGCGGGTGTCGGTGTTGAGCATCTCCTCGGGAATGGTGCGGCCCTGGGCAGGGCCGGCACCCTCCTCTTCCTCTTCGTCATCGCCCCCGTCCTGGGATTCGAGGTCCTCGATCAGAGCATCGATATCCTCATCTTCCTCCTCGGCGTCCTCGGCCTTGGGCTTGGTGGCGGGAACGTGGCCGGGGTTGTGGTGAGCCGCCTTCTCGTCGAAGTTACCCGACTCGATGTTGGTATTGATTGCCGGCGCAGCGGCAGTATTAGGCTCAGCCATTGTGGCGAGGACTATTGCTATAGTCGAGATCTACTCGCTGTCCCAGAGCTACTACTGAAAGGATGAATGTTAGGATACCGGCTTGACATAGGGGCTAGAGTAGTTATTGAGGATACCGCTGCTGCGGGCAAGAACAACAGCTGAGGGGAGGGGACATCTGCGGCTGGAATGCTAGGGACTAGGGAAAACGTCGTGGTTGCGACGGTGAGATCGAGGGGAGCGGACAGGAATTGAGTGGGAGATTGGACCTACACAAAAATAACACAAATTGGTAGGGGGGGGAGGGGGAGGGGGGAGAACGTATGGTGGAAGGCACCAGCGTCGAGAGCCTATTGATAGTTGACGAGCCGAAATGAACAAGTCTCAACGCGGTAAGAGAGAAAAGAGAAAACGAAATCGTCAATTGCGACGGGCAGCGCGCTTTTTTAAAGGATAAGAGACTAAGGACGGAGGGCAAGCAAGATGCTGGATGGATCCGCCGAAGAAGCTCTTCTCCAAAACGGGTGCAGGTAGCAGGTAGCAGGTAGCAGGTAGGTTGGCCAAGGTTAGCCAGGGCCGCCGGGGCCATCGTGCATCGTGCTCGGTGTCTCGCGACCTCGCGCTACAGTGCGGACCCACCCGTCCCATCCATCGGTGCGACCTATCAGAGCGACGGTGAATAAGGACCCAGCCTAGCTCTAGTCATTGCTCTCTCTGTACGGCGGTGTTACCTACGTGCTGCTACTGCTCATTAATTCAAGGTTCCATTGTAGCTACCGTCCGCCTTTGACCATTCACGGAGCTATCATGAGGTTAATGAGGTTATTGACTCGCACATTGTCTGGCCCGTTCCAGAGGTCCGACTCCTCAATATACCTAGGCATTGTCTCCTGGTTCTGTCCTGGTGTAGCTAGCTACCTAATGGAAATGAGTTTGCACTCCTTCAATGTTGTTGCTCTACCATGTGTAGTGCGGTCCCTTGTGCGTTAAGATCACCCCCTACCAGGAATAACGTGCTATATCATAATGTAACTACGTACGTATAATGCCCACGTATGCTGGACAATCATCGAGGTAGATATCCCCGGCGTTGATAAGACTTAACTTATGCGTGGACATGCATGGAGAAAATCCTGACCACCTAGGTACAGTCTAAATGCGGAAGCCGACGCACTGTAGCTGCAAGTCTCTATTACAGCGCCAGAAGCTGGGTGGCCCCACTCTGGCTTGGTTGCCATCTTGGACCGGGACAAGTACAGTGGTAGTACATGCAGGTAAATCACTCACTCAACTTTTTCCTCACTTGCCATGACGACAGACCGCAACACTGTCAAAATATGCCTCGAATCGTCGACTTATCCATTTGCGGCATCCTCCTGAATACATAGTAGAAGCAATCGCTTTTTATAGCTACGGCGACGTGTTCCCGATGCAATTGGTTCGTTCGGGCACCTCCTCGTCCTTGCCGACCGCAAAGTTATAGTTTACCGGCTTGCGCCGTCAGATGTGACATTGTTTTGATCAGAATTTTCCGATCAAAACACAGGTTCTTGTCTCCGTCCCATTGCCAGCGAGAGCCCACATGGCACGGGCGGGCAGCACGGACCACCCCTGTACCCAGCGGTACTGGCAGCCTGTCGCTCGCACAGCAATACCACCTACAATGCTACTTACAGTAGGCTGCAGCTACCAAGTGCGCCCCAGTCGACTTACACCAAGGCCGCGCGCCCTGTCCCTCTGCTCCTTGTACTGCATAGGTATGGTACCGTACCATGCCATACCCACTATAGCTTCAGGGTAAAACTCGGCCCTGCGTCAGGGCTTCTTGAGTGGTCACTTGATTTGATAAGAGTCGATAGAGCACTTGCGGTAAGAAGGGCAAAGGGCGGTGCTGTACTGGTACTGCTGGGCAAGGATCTTGGTCTTAATCGGTTCCCTAGCTGGAAACCCACGGCAGACGATTCGTGCGAGTCGCGAGCCCGACTACCCGCCTGTTTTACTGTGTTTCGTACTGTACGAAGGTCTCCTTCACGTACATTCTTCTCCCATGAGCAATTTAGCGTTCAAACAGCCACACATGCAACACACTGGCACGGGACGAGGCTTTAACATCATTCATTACAAGCACTTAAGATAGCAACTAAGTTCTGCGGCCCGAGCTGAATTGGCTAACAAGCAAACCAGGTTACGATGTCAAACCTCCACTCCCGCAAACGTCCGTGCTCTTGAGCTATTTTCCGTGCTGCGTACCGTACAGGACTAGGTGATAGTTCTGTAGGTCAGCACTGAGCACCTTAAACTCCGTATTGTACAGTACACACCTACTAAGTAGAAGTTTAAGTACGCAGAGCGTGTATATAGTTTGCGTCTTTCTCAGTCGTGTGGCCCTGTCGATCACGCTGCTTTACCCATATTATTATTCCCCAGTTGTTCCCACGCAATGGAACCTGCGTGTTGATTCATTACCGTGGGGAATATTTAGGTGTCCGTCCTTTGAAGCTAATCCTGCGTATGGGGAGCTTCCTACCAGAAGTGGTGTAAAGCTGCCTGCCTACCTTTGTTGGAAACCGCAGAGGATCTGTTCAATCTCATTAAAATCATGATCCAACACGATAGTAAAGCGGACGTCGTTGGGACCCCAGGGTCTTGAGGGTCTTGAGGGTCTTTCGCTGTCCAAATGGGGCTGACAACCTACGTCATGCGGCCTTGATTTCGCCTTTTCTGTCAGCCTCCGTGGGACAGGCGGATACGCATTGCCGAATGCCATCGCGTCGCAAGGGGCCAATTCACTCAAATTTCACGCTACCTACTAATAGGCTAAGGCTCACCGACAAACCGTCGAACACAAGACCTAATCCCGAGTATAAGACGTTCCGCCCAAATGTTCCGATCTGTCCCAGCCAGAGCATTCGCCCGGGATGGCCGCTTCCCCACCACCCTTCGGTGTGCTGTCGTAGAAGAGCGTAGGTTGCGGCAATTCCTTGCTTTGCAGTCAGTATCTTGGCTCCGTGTTGTCTGCTAAGTAGTGAGGCGTTCGCCACCACGGGTGTCAGGCCGGTCGGCCATGGTCGCTGTCGCGACTCGGCCGACACACCCACAGTCTTTAATCGTCCTTGACACTTATCGAGAATAAAAGTATCAGCATGAGCACTCTGTACAGGTATCTGAACTTGCCCCGGTCATGAATCTAGGCCTCACGAACATGACAACAACAACAACAACATCGTCAAACCACAGGGAAAATCCGCCTCAAGTGCGGGTTGATCCTCATGTTCTGGCTTGGCTCACTCACCTCCAGCTAGCTCTCTGTCCAGCTGGTCGTCAAATCGCCTCAGCTGCCTCTATGGAGTACTTGCTGCTCGACACAGGACCACCGTGCGACAACAACGTGCGATGTTGCATTACACGCAATGAAAACTGCAGTAGCCAATCCTCGTGGGATCCCCACATTGCAGAAATCCCCATCCCTCATCTACTTTAAGGCCAATCAGATTCACGTAACACGAAAACAATGACCCAAATGGGATTCGCCCTGCAAGGGTTCAGCTCGTAGTCTCGGCTAGTGTGATTGCGTTATTACTGGGGAAGTCCTCAGCGAAGTGAACGTTGGAGGCAATGACTAAGGCTAATATTCCAGTACCTTGGCCCAGTCCCAGACACAGTGTTGCACCTCTACACTACTACGCAGGTAGACTGGCCGATGAGACAGTCCGCTTCCTGTCAGAAGCTAACGACAGTCGCTACAACTATCTTGCGCACCTCCACGTCGAGTCCTGCCAGTGGCCAATGGGTACTTACTCGGACATTTGGCTCTTGTCTATCTTGCAGATTACCCTGTTTAATTTTCATTGTCACAAGCGCGCCGATATTATCTAAGCCTGTTGAGGCTCGCGCTGTTCACGGAGGATCTCGCATTTCCGGAAAGCGACTTGCATCAAACGGACGATCATTTCCCGCCGAGTCTACGTACATATAAGATTATGGCGTACGTTCCACCACGTTCGCAGGATATACTCTCCAACCGGGCGTCAGGCCAGATGACGAAATACACCTCAAGTCGACAAGTTGCATCCCAGGGCAAAGGAGAGACTGACTTAATCAATGCTGCAGAAGCCGATGGGGCCTCACGTGTCCCCTACATGCAGAACACACCAATCTGATCAACTACCGGTATGGCAAGGGTCCATGTCACGCACGGTCGCGCGGATGAAACTCGGACACAAGCGAACCCAAGGCTCAGTTGTCGAAGCTTGAAACAGCCGAATCTGAGGCAATTGTCAATTCGTTTGTTGTTTACTTTCATGATCATAACATCACTTACACTGTAGACTAGATACAATAATTGTCGACACTATTCAACGCCCACCCCAACTATCCACTCTGTGGGGGCGCGAGTCAGCAATAAGAACGACCACATCGCATTATACTGATAGAAAATGGAATCACCGTCCGGCCAGTGGAAGCTATAGCGACGCTAATTGCGCTAATTCGTGCCTCCGAGTTCGCCGCACAGCTTCCAGCGGACGTACACGATACCGACCACCGTCAAAAAGTTAGATTTTACCAAAACAACGTCTCTCGCCAATCTACTTAGCAAAAGCCAGTGTTGCCAGCTAGCCAACTCATAAAAACTTAGTACCAGTTTGTTCCTGACTAACAAACTCTACAATTCCAGGGGTCCCATAGGCAAACTCACAACTGCCAACCCCTCAATCAGATACTAGTCGCGGAACACAGTTGTACAACAAATCTATTAACTAGAGCACCATCTAGCAAGGGCATCCCTATTGGCAACGCTTGTCTACTTTAGGATTCACTTCACTCTTGGTATTAAGATTAGTCTTAGTCCATTAATCGAGTTCTAATTAGGACCGTTTTGATATACCTAATCAACACATTATCGGCCGAGGGAGGCCGATTGAAGCTTACGATTCCGACCATCCTTCGCCTCTTTCATAAAAGCGCGGGTAGATCCAAACACATATGCGTCCCCATTCCCCATTCGGAAACTCGCTCATCGAGCTTGGCCTCTTGGCTTCGTCACGCCAAGCAACCTTGGCATGCCTAGCTACATATTGTAGCATTTGTGCCTACAGCAGATTTAACCATCGTATTATAGAATTCGACCTATAGGAACCACGATCCCTATAAGTCTAAGTCGGCATCTCAATCTACATCAGTGTGCATCAAAGATCAAGCCAGGCAATCATCAAGCTTTGGCGGTTTGGCCATATCTCTCTTTTCGTGTAACCCTCGGTGCGTAGGTAGGTACAAGCCGAGGCTTGCTAATGAAGACGAGTGGGCCAGAAATCGTCGCCATCGCCGCACTCCTCTCTTACCCCAGAGTCCTTGCGATTAAGAGTAGGGAAGTATTGTAATCCCGTATTAGTTCTTAACAGTAGTAACAGCGATGGTCTTGTTTCCTTTGTTGCCAAGGAGCCGTATATCCTGTAGTCTCGGACGATCCGACGACACGAAACTATAACGATTTCGAGATAACATAAAACATGACGCCAAGACGATGACTATCTGTCACCAACTCGTCTGCCTCCATAACGTCAGTTGTGTTTGTGCAGGAGCTCTGCGACTTATTGTATAGCTAAACATCCCGAATGGACTGCCAATTCTTTTACCCACGTCACCGCATCTCGCACATATCGATTTCGCGTTACAGTCGATGTGGCATTGTTTCCTATGATCTCCCGCCAAGAACTTTTTCAATAAGAAGCCGAGCACCAAATACCAAAGAATCCTTGGTGGCGTCCGGCCGTGGATTGTCTGGCTAATTGAGGACTTGGCATATTACAAGCGTCAAGAACATCTACTGACCTACATGATTCCTGCCGCGAGAAAGGAATGCCGTATCACAGCTACGTCCAATAATACGCTCTCGAGTACATCAGTCGTCCTTCCCTAGGCCCGCGATAGAGCCCAGAAGTATAAGACAGCCAAGAATTTCTAGTACCATGACACGAGATCAAAAGGTAGCACATTCGTCTACCGCGACAGTACGGCAGCACCAGCATTTGTTTTCATCACATAATGTCTGAATTGATGCATTTGTTTCGCCATTGCCAGCGGATGGAACCGCCTTGTCCCCCGGAGATCGGCAGGGGCGTCGTCAGCCCAAACCCGTCCCCGTGACGGTTCCGTTGGGCCAGCGCGCTGCACGATTCTTGGGTTGCTGCGGCCCCCCGACCGCTCTGCTCCGGGAGTCCAGTCGCTGCGCATGTTAGCAGCTGCAACGTAAGGCATTTCTGGGGACGCGGGGGCGGGATTTTGAGGTGCAAAGGCTGGGTGGGCACGGGTTATACATAGTACACGGGGTGAAGACATTGATTAATTGAAGGTTTCTGATTGGGGCCTCGAACCTCTCCACATATGCCGCAGCAATCTTGGGCATCGAGGGCCAAGACGGTAAAGCGTCTTGAGGCTTTTTTTGCTTCTGCATTTTGCCCTTACCTTTTTAGTGTTAACATCAGGAACAAGTGAATTCGCTCGGTCTTGGTACTTGTACGCACCCTAGCTACACGAATCCCGTATGCTGGGTTGTGATGCCTACAGTGTTACTGTGTCAAATACATACTTATAGCTCGTACGCAATACTAAAATCGAGGGATTCATCCAGCTGTTTGGAATTAAGACTAGTGGCTTTTATGGTATTATAGGCCTGACTTCGTTACCTTGACAATAGAACATGGTTTCCCAAGACCCGAGGCATGGTTACACCGCTCTATGATTATCAGGATTTAGGTTTCTAGTTTGTTTTAGAAGCGTTTTCTTGGCTTCTGTTTCTAAACTGTACATGCATACCTACGCAAAATGCTGCTGTAACCTTGAGTTGTCAATTAATGGGTAGGCATTCTCGAGTGATCTGCGTTTGCCTCGAGAAGACTGCATGCATGCAAGCAAGCATGGATCAACCACCCATCCATCCGCCTCGGCAGGCAAGCGCAAGCAATGTTGATGCACCAGGTACCGTACGTAAGGTAGGGATGCATCTGTCCCGAAAATAACTATCGGTGACTTTTGAGTGATTTGATTGCCTGCTCCTATGTACGTACGCTACCATTACCATACAGTTCGTAGTTTGTACATTACCTATCTTTAAGATCATAGTGCAACAGCCACCGCCGAGACCAGGCTAGACGTGGAAACGGAGGTCGAAAGCTGTGCTAGGGCTTGGCGTAGATCGATTAATTATTTTCGCCGTACTCGTACATGCTAGTAGTGGTCCAGTATACTAGGTTAGTACCTATCATAGGAACTGAAGTGAGCAAGCATGCAGATAATTAACCAGGCCAAAGAGATGTACGGGGAACTCTCGCAAAGGCCGCTTGTACGCGTTATCGTCGTAGTACTTGCGAGACTTATTAGCACTTCGTCGTTCACGGCTTACGAAGTGCGGTCTTGGCTGTCTGAGCTCCCTTCATCCTCGCTTCCGTGGCGCGGTTGCCCTTGTGAGAGGGAAATAAAATTGATTACGGCGTTTGCTTGGCCAGGATTGATTGCCACAGGGTCCAGTTCTCATGCACGTTTTAGTCCCGGGTAGATCCCATGTGCCGGGCTTGTCCCAGGGTAGCTCTTGGGAGGCTGAGGACATGACTAGCTAGGTGCTGTAGCATGGCAATCCGGGAATAACATGAGAAGACGCGTGGGATCGACGGAATATGCTGTTAATCGTTGTTTTGATGAAACATCCGCCCGCGGCCCTGGTGATATGTATGTAAAGCATGTCATGAGTCCTTTTTTCAGTTGTGAAACGATTTCGACGGAGGGCTAACGTCGCGGAACCCTGCGTTGTCCTGGCCAAACTCCAATCCCAAAGGGAACAATTGATAAAAGAAATTTTCTGTTCTCAAACAGCTTGTTCTGATAAGCTAACGTATCCGCCCCAACAGTCTACTACAGGAGACGGGGGAACTTACGCTCTTGGTGCTTAGCTCCCGTCCCGGTCTAAGAATCGAGTCATGATTGTCACGTTTTTCATCTTTAGGTGAAGGCGTCTGCGGAAAGTCTTGTTATTTGAGTTTGGCAGTTCTATTCGCTTCGGGGCTTCGTAGCTGTGAGTATAGATGGGCGGAAAGTAGACCAGCAAGGTCTGCTGATAGGTAGTGTAGAAGGGAGAGGCTGGGGAATGCTCGTTCGGTTGGGACTTGTTTGAGGTGTCACATCCTTCTGCTTGTCATTGACGAAGTGCTAACGGCAAGCTCGCAATAGTGTACTAAACCTGCCGTTGGAGCTTTCATTCCACATCTTTCTTCTTTGATGTATCATGTTTCACGTTATTCTTACAGCATGTGAAAACCCTAGGCTAGAAGAGTGTTGAGTTGTTACGAGCATAAAATGAGGATGTTATTGGTGCATTAGTAGTGTAATGATATGTATACTTCGTAAACCAAGTAGGAGGCTGCGGACTCAACATCCCCGACATTTTCAACAATCCTTTCCGAAGCATCCCAGTTGCTCCTATGTGATTTCTATATCTGACTATTAGACGAAGGCCCGTGTTGCGTATATACTACTATACATTACTGCTACTCAGTATACAGTTTGGAACAGCATAGGTTAGAAAATGTAGCTAGAATTATGCCTTCTCGGTTTAATAGCAATACAAGTCGGTGATATGACGCTCAGAGCGCCTCACAGGAGTATCTGGGTATAGCATATAGTGAAGGTGCTCATGTATCCTGGAAAGGAGTTCGTCGGTTTGCGTCACGCTCTGACCCGAATTTGTTACCGTGAAAAGCGAACTTAGCTCAAAGCAGAGCCAACCTACTAAAAAAAAAACTAAAATTTTTTTACAAGGTATTCTAACATAGAGTTTGATCAGAAAAATCGTTCCTCGTCGGCCATCAAAGATCTAAAAAAGACGATTCAAATATCCCATAGTCCAGATCATAACAAAGACACAGAAGTATACCGCGACCAAGACAGAAGTCAGCCTGGTAACTCTATCCTATACAAGAAAGAGACTATTCCCTTCTTAAGGCATGAATAACAAAGGGATTGTTCTGCAAATGGTCCTTTGTGATGTTGTTCTAAGGGCAGTGTATGCGTAAATACGCCCGAGGCCTTCTTGTATCCCAGTACTCTCCTCTCAGAGACATAGGCTACCTAAACACAACCGTAAACAACGACCACTGAACTTCGAAGACAACTCTTCCCGAACTTTGACAAATCTAGTCTCAACATGACTTGCACTAACTGTACCAAGAGAAATCACGCCTCCTTCACCCCTTTTCTCGGACCCCAGGGTTACCGCCCATGTATGGATGATTATGAGGTATGTAGCGCGATGCACAGAGATATCGAAGGGTACAACGACGACTTTGACGACGTCGTTGACTACCTCCTCGACGACGGAAATTTGCTCGACAATGAGGACACGGAAACTATAGTCACCATTCAACTCATGCTGGCGTCATTCATAGAGCGCATCTACAACTTGCAACGGGAGCTTTCCCGGGTGCGAAGAACCAAAGAGGAGAGCTTGGTACCTGGCGATATCTACTACCCCAAAGACCATCAAGCTATGCTCGATGCATTATGTCAGGAGTTCGAGGCAAAGGCGACTGTGCTATACAAATTCGTCCAGCACATATCGGTCGCGCCTTGTACACTGGCCGGGACAATTGAGATGGCTGCTAAGGACTGGAAGGCTTTGCTCAGAGAGCTCCATCAGGGAGTCTCTAGAGAGTATCTCATCTTCCCTAGACGGTGAGTCGAGATATCTTATCCTGTTTCATATATCCTAGCTTGAAGGAAAGGTAAATAGACGTGTAATTAAGCATTGAACTATTCCGGAGAGGAAAAATAAAAGGCGAAGAAGAACCACTTCTGAAGCAGTATGAAACGCTATAGTGTTTACTCTCTAGAATATAAAAATCACAGCCTAGTGTGATCGATTTTTGATAACGACGCGTACTACTTCTGAAAATCTTCCCACGTTTACTATCTCTTATACTGTAGGGTGCTGAGTATGACTGGTTAAGCTAGACTTCTGTTAACGGCTTCCAACGTCTAAATACGCGGATTTCCCAGGAAGTGTTCATCATATGCAAATTACGCTGTAGCCGTTGATACAAATTTACGCGAAGAGTTCTTCATTTCAAAAGTACTCCCATTTGTTATCTCGCACCCAAGACAGCCCTCCTGCTAATTCATGATAAATAAACCACTACCCACTCGTCTTCTCCCGACAATGACGACGTGGCCACCCCCAGTCATGCCCTTAGGCGAGATTCTCAAAGAAACCTAATTGTGTCTATAAGTGAGACCACATGATGGTACGCCTCGATAGATTTTCTCATGGCCCCCGATCTCGTACTTCCGGGAGGCACGGGCCGTTTTGGGAACTTGGGAGACTTCATCCGTCCGGTGGGTGACGACATCTCGATGCTCCATATCATGGTGTCTAATAAATAGAACACCAAATCGAATGTGTTTTGGTCTTTTATATAGCTCCGCGTTTCTAAGCATCGCCTAACTAACACAACAAATCATTGGTGGTATAACTTAGGAGTAGCGCTTGGAGCGGACTTCGATGCCGAGTTCTCGGTGTTGGCTGAAGGGCAATAGATTCGTTTCTACGTTCTATCAGCCGATGGGTCACTTTTGCCACGGCCAATATGGTTGATCTAGCCATACCTACTAGGTAGTTCAGTTGCTTAATATACCCCCTGAACTTCAGATGCTAGAGAGGCGCCCTCCTTCACCGAGCCTCACCTTGGACCACAGTGGACAAGCGGCTCATTCTACTAGGCGGTTGTTTGTAGTAAGTAGTATATCGCTAGATAGCATTGCCACTTGGTCCACAGTACTCTCGAGTCCAAGGGGGTGTTCTTGTATAGAAACCTGGCTTAGGAAGGTGCAATTGAGTCTCTAGGCTGAACGTCTGATTTACTTGTGATAGTTGATTCCCTGGCGTTGATATGTTTCGATCCAATCCTATGTATTTTCATTATTACACCACTCAGATGGGTTCGTGTTGCCAACACGGATATGTTTTTGAGCTGGAGCTTCTCAACTAGGCTATATATATATATATTGCCTCTTGAAAGCTATGCTTGATTGAGTTATAATAGATTATGCTTATATTTATGTGTCACCGATATAAATCAATTACCTACCTACTGTTTTGGATGCAATCAACGCAAGAGCTGCATGCCTAGTTGCACCAGACCAACGGTGATGGCAGAGATTTGAGCCAATTATTTAGATGGTGGACAATATATTCCCCGAAGGCGCAGGATAATACTTTTATTTTTGAAAATCGCTCATGTCTCATCTCCTATGGATATGGAATGTAATTCAGACACAACCGGCGTCAAGCACATCCGCACACCTCTTTCCACTTCACTAGTAGTACTGAATATTCCAAGCTGTTAAGGCATGGTAAAATCGTCCCGGGGCCCCATAATGTGTCATCGAAAAAAACCAAAAACCTGATCTGCAAACATATATTGTTGAACAGGCTCGCAGGCTCAGGCTCCAATTCAACACCAGACCTAAATCAGAATATAAAAAAAGTTCCCATCAACATCAGAGAAGTCTATATTGGCAAAGTAAGCCATCCGTTCCTTTATATGTTCCCTGGTATTGTTGAGTGTCCCATAAAAAGCCCGAGCAAATCCGTCTAAACGCCGTCTAATGCTTAGCCGTGACCTTGTCGCCAGTCAGCTTCTCGACATAAGCCTTGGCCCTGTTTGCAAGAATTGTATTAGCAAGCTGTGTACATGGAAAAGGTGAGCATTGACAGATTGGAAACTCACATATCACCCATGGCCACCATGCAAACCGTTTGCCAAACACCTAGACCGATACGCGGGGCAACGCCGCGGTATAGACCCTTGATGCCGTTCGTCTGGTATATGTACTTGAAAGTGTTGCCGACCGTCATCTTCTTGGGTCGGTTGGGGTCCTCCTTCTTGCTCTGCATTTCCACGCGGATGACCTCGATGGGCTGGTTCCAGGCCGAGAGACCACCACCAATGGTCGAAGACAGGATCTTCTCGGCGACGCTGAGCTGCTCGCCGTGCTCCTTGCCGGTGACGCGGCGGATACCTTGCTCAGCGAGACGCGACAGACCGAAGCGCGACCCCCAGTTGGTCATCTGGCGGATCGCAACGGCGTTAACGCCCCTGTTGATACCGCGGATACCCTCCTTCCTGTAGATGTCCATGAAGGTAGCGAATGTGCTCGGGGGCTTGACACCAGCAGCGGCGATCTTGTGCTGGGTGATCTCGACCGTCTTCATGCAGGTGCAGAAGCCCATGGTGGCATAGGCCTGGGCGACACCACCAGCAACACCACCGAAGATGCCACCACCGAACTCGGAGGCACCGGCAGCCCGGGCATAATATTCGGCCTCAGAAGCGACGAAAAGTAGCACGGCGCCTTTGGTCGATGCTTCGATCCAGGCCCAGGGGATTAGACCCTGGTAGACTACAGAACGACACCTTGGTTAGCGATGGGCACGAACGTTGAAATGCCATTGAAGTTGTGATGGCGCATGAAGCTGTACTCTGTCAAGAGAGGGGAATTGGCATTGTAATGGGGATGATTCGTGACAGGAAGAAAGCGGTGCTTACATCCAAGAGGACCGCCACGACCCCAGATGCGACCGAGGGCAGTACCAAAGCTGTCGCCTCGGTTCGCGGCCATTGTGGTCTTGACGACCTCGAGAGGCTGGCCGAGGGTGGTGACCTCAAAGAGATTGAGACCACCGCCCAGCAACAAGTTGGAGAACTTGATGGGCTTCTTCTCGAGTTTCTTCTCCGTCAAAGGAGGCGTCATGCCGGCGGTTGCAGAAGCGGACATGGCTCGTCGTCGTTACTGGGGAGGGGGGGCCTGACCAAGGCAATCGGGTGCTTCGTCGCGGAGGGCGAGAGGGCGACGGCGGAGATGGATGAGAAAGTGCGGAATTGGTTGGCGATGGAAGTAGTAGAAGGGAGGATTCGGTTTTGTGTCGTGAGGCTGACCATAAATGTCGGATGTAAGCCGCAGGGCCACTGGGATATAGCGCTGCTAGGGTACCTAGGACCTGGGTCTGACCTGGGTAAGCTCTAACGCAGGTCGATAGGCCACTGGTGGCACTGGTGGGCGGGTACTGGCCGCTATACCCATGTCGGTAAAGATAACGCTGCGGTGTCTGGGAACCTGTTCCGTTACCTGTTCAGACCTGTTCCCTGATGGGGCTGGGGTCGGGCTATTTCGGATGTGGAAATGCAATCATCTCGGGTGGGGCTGGCCTGCCATGCCGCGGGCTGATTGGTGCCTCGGGACACCGATTCTCGCAGGCCGGCTAGAGTATCAGTTACCGACCCAGACCGAAAAGTCACGGGCATATCTATACGTAGATAGAACGGAGCATGTGCGATCCCTTTACCTAGGTCCGAGTGTTCGTGGCCCTCACGCGGAACACATGCAAAACAGCAATGGAGATGCGGACGCCGATGATTGTCGGGAATGGTGGACGTTGTCGTGCCAAGACTTGTCTAAGCAACCGTGAAGCGGTCTAGTAGGTATAATTGATAACTGCTTCCTTCTCAACAATTGCTAATTGCTAATAAGCCGGCACAGTACAGTACAGTAAGCCCCGCCACTGCTTAAATCTCATTTCGTCTCATTCCCAGCCCAATCTTACCCGCGCAATCGGCCCTCAACATTTCGGACTTTCCCCAAAATAAGAAGAACATAGGTACCACTCTGGTTGGTTCCAACTAAATATGCACCAGGACCCCTGAGAGGAACCCTGAGTCTGTGTCGGGACTGTGCATACCGACTGAATTAATTTGTACCACACTTCGGCTTGGTCCAATTTTCCCAGAAAATCTGGCGTTATATTATTATTTTGTCAACATCAGGCATTGTTACTGGTATAATGGTGACGCCCGATTGTGGCATTTTTATTGGCTGCGAAACCACCCATACCAGGCGTCTAGAGGGCGTTCCAGAAGCGTAGGTCATTGATAACTCTAGTGGTAGAGGCGTATTCGCATATGAATCGTGACTAGTTAAATCATATATCAATACTTCGCGATTTCAATTCGCAAGTGTATGTAGCACAGCACCGTATTCGTGATCGGGAAAAGATGATGATCCTTGTCCTAAAAGCACAATCATGATATATTAATGTACAAGCGCAGCTTTTGGTATCATAGGGGGGACACAGTCTCTAATACAACGCCCCCATTTGATACACGCAGCCACCCTTAGACCGTCTATAATGCGTAACCTGTGCCCCTAAATGTCGAAAAAATACAACTCCAAGCCTTCGTGAAATATTTACAGCTTCTTGCAGATCTCGATCCACTTGGCGGTCGAGAAACTCTTGGGGCGCTCGATGGGGGCACCGACAGCACGGTCGATGATGAGCTGAGGAAGCACACCAATGGCACGGGACACACCGAACAGGACGGTGTAGTAGTTGGCCTCGGTCAGACCGTAGTACTGGAGGAGGACACCGGAGTGGGCATCGACGTTGGGGAAAGGGTTCTTGGTCTTACCGTGCTCGGTCAGGACACCAGGGGCGATCTTGTACACCTGGCTGACGAGCTGGAACATGGGGTCGTTGGGCATCTTCTCCTGGGCAAAGGTGCGCTGGGCCATGTAACGGGGGTCCGTCTTGCGTAGGACGGCGTGACCATAGCCAGGGACGACACGTCCGGAGTTGAGGGTGGACCAAAGGTAGTCCTTGATGTTCTGGTCACTGAGGTCATCGCCGATGGCCTTCTTCATCTCGGTGAGCCAGTTCAGCACCTCCTGGTTGGCGAGGCCGTGCAGGGGACCGGCGAGACCGTTCAGACCAGCAGCCAGCGAGAGGAAGGGAGAGCTCAGAGCACTGCCAACAAGGTGGGTGGTGTGAGCGCTGACGTTGCCACCCTCGTGATCAGTGTGAATGGTCAGGTACAGACGCATCAGCTCGATGAAGTCCTTGTTCTCACCAAAGCCGAGCTGGTTGGCGAAGTTGAAGCTGTAGTCCTTGTCCTTTTGGACGGGGGCAACCTTGCCACCCTTGAAGACATTCTGGTAGATGCGGGCGGCGATGGTGGGGAGCTTGGCAATCAGATCCATAGAGTCCTCGAAAGTGTATCCCCAGTATTCCTTCTTGTTGATACCCTTGGCATACGCCTTAGAAAAGGACGAGGTTTGCTCGAGAGCAGTGACGGCGAGGGAGAACTGGGCCATAGGGTGGAGATCGGTAGGGCAGCGGTCGATGAGCTCCTCGACGAACTTGGGAATGTCGGATCGGGCAGCCCACTCAGCCGACAGATCGCGGACTTGCTGCTCAGTGGGGACCTCACCGGTCAGGAGAAGCCAGAAGAGACCTATAAATATTGAGCTTTTGAACCCTCTGAGCCTGGTTAATTACGCTCAGACTGTACATACCTTCGGGCAGAGGCTCCTTGCCACCAGGGGCTTTGGGAAGAACCTCCTGGCACTCGGGGATCGTCTTGCCACGGAAGCGGATACCCTCCTCGGAGTCGAGAACAGAGCCCTCCCAGACTAGGGACTTGATGCCTCGCGCACCACCGTAAACCTGGTCGAGAGTGACCTTGTCGACGACCTTGGAGCCATGCTCCCTGTGGGGACGGTAAGCATTGGGTCAGCAATGGGACGCATATGGAGAGCCTACTTTCGTAGTGTCTTGATCTCGTCAATCTTCTCGGGGAGTAGCTCGGCGAAGCGCTCCTTGAGGGTCTACATAGGCACGAAGCCGTCAGTCACTCTATTCTGCAGGTGGTAACTTGGTTTACGATTGGTGATTGGTTCTAGCTGCGGCATACCTGGGTCTTGGCCGAGTAGCATCGTGCAGCGTTGAAGGCGGTGGTACGCGACGTAACGGGAGCTCTGAGTGAGGAGCGCAGAGCAGAAGAGCTCAGACGAAGTGTAGACGCCATGATGTGATGAGGAAGGAGAAGAGGATACAAGGCTGCGAATTGACGACAAGACTACGGGATGATTGGCTAATGAGGCTCACGAGGAATGGAGAGTAAGAGGGAAGAAAAAAAGATATTGTAGAAATAGCTCAAGGCGACTTAGTAAAGGTGGTAGGAGTCGGATTTCGATGGGGAAACAGTCGGCCAATAGGAATGCTAGACCCTGTTCGGACTGGAGGATGCTACCCTGCCGTTCCATGGCTATAACCACCTACCCAGCCCAGGTAGGTACCTACCTAGGTAGTCTAAGCAGTACCTACCCACGCCAAAATTCATCGTGTCGCCTAATTCGGTACATCGTTGTAAGGCCGAGCTCGTCGACTGTTGGTTATGCTGACGTCAAAGCTGCTGTCACGTCTTCGAGCTGTGACAGGACTGGGATTTGTCTATCGCGGAGGAATTTGAAAGGGGGGGCAAAGGAAGTAAATAAGCAACGCTTGACCAATTGGCAATATGTTCATTATGTTGTGCTGCTGGACCCTGGCACGACTCTCAATTATCCTAACTGGGTAAATGGGACACAGGCTCGCACAGCATCATGGATGTCTGCCAAGGTTTGAAGCTAAAGAGGTAGGAACGTACTTAGTCGACGAACCTGTGATACTGCAAGCTGTAGGTAGGTCGGACAAAGAAAAGGGAAGGTCTATTCACGTCTCATCTGCTCATATGTAGCCAGGTAACAAAGACTAACCCCTTGGATCCTCTTCATCTTGGTGTTCTATCCGTCGCCAATCTCAGTACAACAACCACCTGGGGTAACTAAGTACGTAGTAGGTAGGATATTAGGTACACATCCGCATTGTGGATGCGCAAATATACTTACACGCACACCCGCAAATAACTCTTTTCCATTGAGCTTGTTTGATGAATGTATACCTAAGTTAGTACCTACAGCTTATCTAATAAGTACCTACCTACCTACCTACCTACCTAAAGTGCCTAAGTTAGGTATCACTTTTACGCAGGGGGCAGCCTGATTGGTTACTGATCGGCTTCTGCAGCCACTGATAGTGTACACACCCGTCCTAGCTAACTATTGGGCGTGCGCTAAACTTGGGAACTGCCGTTGCTGCCGCTCCACATAAAATTCTCTGCAGAGTGCGCACTCTACAAGCGAACGAGCTCCCCTCATCTCTCCCCGTTTCCTTACCACTACGGATCGCTTTCTCCCATCGCGAACCACCTTCCCCCATCCCCGTCACCATTGCCATCCATTTGCAACACCAAACAACACTGCTACCACGGGACGATAAGCGCGGCCACGATCGTGATTATCGCATATTATCGCAGTTGTAGCCTTCATCGATCCTCATCGATCCATCCAACACGTCGCGACACCGACACAGCGACGCAGCTCAGCGTATCCGACACACCGTGCAACATACTCCTGCCTGTTGGCTCTGCTCCCCATCTTTACCTCTCCGTTCACTTGGGTGCAGCATCGCTGTAAAGAACATACCGCATCGCATCGTATCGCACTCCACCAGCCGCCCCCATCTAATCGAAATTCCCGCGGCAAGTCATCATTTCGACTTGGCCAGCGGGTCCAGTAGTCAATCGCCCCTCGTGGTTTGACTGTCGTTGAGGCTTCTAGCGCGCGTCATTCATCTACTCGTATTGCGTCTAGTCACCATCGCTCGTGGGACCACGCGATAGGGGATCTGGCATCTGCGCAATTCTCCTGCGACAAACAACCTTTTCGGTAGATCTGACCTTCCAGGCTGTAACAACTAGCTACCAAGTGTCCTCGTACATCCCATATTTAGTAGTCACCAAACGTGCTAGAAGATCTCTCTACTCGTCTCGGTGATAACCAACGGTTGACTGAGCGGGCCCTGTTTCTCTGCAATCTAGCGATACTACTATTCTTGTCTAGCTGCGTATATTTCCCACCGCCAGTAGTCAGGAGATAGCCCGAAGGACACCATGTCATCGGCAGTAGCAGAATTAGAGGCTGGCCTGAATGGAATGCAGAATTTGAAGCCTCCCGGAGTCTCTGGATCTCGTATCACCACACTAACCGCTCTCTGCGTGAACAACGTCCAGGTAAGATGGAATATCGTATCCTGCGCACAGCACTGTTTTGGCCGATGCTAACCAGACTCTCGCTGTAGTCCGAGTCTGTACTCATTCAGAAAATCTACACTCACTTCAAAAAGGCCCCGGCAACTCACAAACTGGGCGTGCTCTATGTCGTAGATTCCGTAACTCGCAAATGGGTCGATCAGGCCAAGCAGCATGGACAACCTATCAATAGCTCTGCACAAGACGGAACATACGCTGCTGGCGTCCATAGAGTAACGGAGCTACTTCCAGTCTTGATGAATGACATAATTCAAAATGCCCCCGAAGAACAAAAGGTACGCTCTATCTAAATCGCAAACTCACATCCCGTACACCGTAATCTCAAGGTCGTGCCACCGACCAACCAAGCAAGCTTTTGGCCCTACCAAACCCATAGCCGTTGATTTCATTCTACCGGGAGCTTGCAATACGTGCCGCCGATGACTATGAACATGCCATTTACCTAACCTATGCGAGTAGGAGAAAATTAAGAAGCTCGTTGATATCTGGGAGAAGGGCCAAACATTCCCCGTGGCCATGATTGAGTCGTTCAAGCAGAAGCTCAGTGCTCCACCGGTCTCTCAAAGTAGGTCTCCTGAATTCCGTTGCAGGCATTCCAGATTTTGAGTGCCTCGTGCATTCCTGCCGGTTCGTGTATCTGATTTGTGTTTCATATATTATAGACGAGTCCACCACGCCCGTGGGGAGTCCCCCACCAGGCGCCGGCCTTACTGGTTTGACTGAGACCAAGCCGCCCATTACCGAAGCCCCGAATGCAATCATGGAGGCTCTCGCAAATATTGCTCGGCAGAATATCACCGCTCCACCAACGAGTGTGTCTGTTCCTGCCGCAGCTAGCCCTTTTAATATACCACCGACACAGCTGGGCGCTGTAGCGCAGCAGCACGCGTTGTCAACAACACAAAGCCAAACCCCCACGCCGGCTCCAGTTCCGTTCCCAGCCGTGGCGGCCCCTGTAAATGTTCCCGCCGTACCATACGCGTATGCTCCGCAGGTACAAACGCAGGCTCCTATTCAGAGTCAGCCTTTCGTGCCTCCGGTGACTGCAAGTAATCAAGCCCCCGGGTTCCCCGGCGTTGCTTCTGGTGCACCACCGGCAGCCGCGGTTGGTGGCGTAGACCCTAGCATTCAGCAACAAGTAATGCTGATCAAGCTGCTGGCGGATCAAGGCGTTCCTCCGGATAAAATACCTCTGATTATAGCAGGAATACAAAATGGTGTCACTGGTGCTGCTAGTGCTGGTGCTGCTGTTCCACCGTCTACTCAACCCTCCATGTCTCAGCTCCAGTCTGGCCAACAGCCCTATGGTAATTCTTGGGGTCAAGAGAGCTTCCGACCAGACGAGTCGCGTGATCGTAGCTTCAATCAAGTGAGATCGCCCGCTATATATCATGATAGGTCTAGGTCTCGTTCCCCTGCGCGTCACTGGGATCAACGTGGACGTGATTACGGTGGGTTTGGGCCTAATTCGCCTGGCGGACGTATGGACGACCGACGTGGTAGAGGATCGGATTACCGCCAACGTAGCCCACAAGGTCGTCGTGCTCGTAGCCCAAGCCCTCCCCAAGACTATCCCCGTCCCGGTACGAAATGGGTTGAGATCGACAGGGCTCTACCACAAGGTCATATTAAGGGTACGTGTTCTACGTATAAATTTTGAAACGGACTCTCTGTTAACAGTCTTGCAGTATTGAGCAGAACTCTTTTCGTTGGAGGTGTGACGTAAGTGACCCGTTCGAAACCTTTTGGGCTAAGTGGCTGACTCATGAATAGATGTTCCGAGGCCGAGCTCCGGTCAGTCTTTGGTCGCCATGGGCAAGTACAGACCTGTATAGTGAACAAAGATAAGCGCCATGCCTTCGTAAAGATGGTCACTCGAAGGGATGCTGTTCATGCCAAAGAAGCCATGGAGAGTGGCAGCTTTAGAGTAAGTCTATGGTCGTAACCATTGATTGGCATTCTTGAGCTAACAAGTCCATAGACTCGCTGGGGAGTTGGTTTCGGTCCGCGCGATTGCAGTGATTACCAAACTGGCATCAGCGTCATCCCTATCTCCAAATTAACTGAAGCCGACAGAAAGTGGATGTTGTCTGCTGAGTTTGGTGGTAGTGGTGGGCGACCGATTGAGACGGGCCTCGTTGTCGAAGAGCCTGATATAGAGATAGGTGCTGGCGTATCCTCGAAAGCGATCAGCAGACGTATGCAAACCGATAAAGGCGGTAGACACGGTCCAAAATCCAGTCGCAGTGGTGATGAGGACGACTTCGGTCGCTGGCGAGGCAAAAGGGACAGTCGTCACGACACCGGCTCCTCCAGTGACCAGCCCCAAGGCCAGGCCGACTTCACCCAGTTCCCATTCGGCATTGGAACCGGCCCCAACGGGATGCCAGTCTTCCCGCCAGGATTTTCTTTCCCAGCACCGGATCAGTATAACACAACTGGGTAGGGCTCCAGAATGAGGCGAACCGAAAGAAGGTAGTCGGCTTTCCTGTGGCAGGACCCATCTTGCCTGGCATAGGTTACGTCGCGTCGCACTACATTTAACAAGCACTAGTCTCCTATGTGGTTGCATTAATCGGCGTTGGTGGGGAGGTGCATTGTGTCAACTCTTGGGTTGGCGCGCGTGTAAATGAGTTGGTTGTGTTTTGAGGATGAGCACACGTTGACCGCCATCGAGTTAGTGGCATATTGGGCGGGCATATACCTAGGAGGGAGCCTAGTACACCTTTACTGTCCTTTCCCCGGTTCACGTTCGGCGGGTCTATTAAGTTACCAAGCAGTTCCGCCCTATAAATTCAAGTTCAGAGTAAAAATTTCAAACATGGCAAATGCCTTTTCATCTCATGTTAGTGGTTAATGATGAGCAGCATGTAGACTAGCTATTAGCTAATGCAAGCCACCAAAAACAGCCTATATATATGTATTATAGGTAGGACATGTTTTACACCTGTTCCGTTGTACCTCACTTAATCCCTTCGCTTCTAGTAACACAGCAATCGAGGCAAGCTACCCTGTATGTTAGGGTAAGTATGCTTACAAGACGGTCATTCATTATGAACATATCATAAAATTACGTTTCTAGACTTTAAGCTTGATTAAGTAGTTCCTGTAGATTATTTCTAGACTAAAAGTAATGTGAAACAAATATAATAATGTAATAATTACATTAGCATAGCGGAAAACAGGGCTGCCACCATGATAAGTTATAACATGATGAAAGAACAAATAGAATAAGACTCATAAATATCCTCATTAAGCTTTGCTAAACCTTGAAACTAACTGGCCACTAAGGCAGGTATAATATCTAACGTGAAAAATTTGAGCCATTAGGCTTAGCTGAGGCTTTAGCTCTCCTTTTATGCTGCATGTGTAGTTCTTAAAACTCCGGTATACACATTACTGTGCCAAACAGGGTTGCTTACAAGCCTGCTTGCTGTCACTCGTTCTCGACATCTTTTTCATCATCACTATCTAAGATGCTAGTTTCGTAGTCCAGCTCGATGAGGTGATCGTCAAGCTCAGCTCTTTCCTTCTTTAGCTCCAGCCAGGTAGCATGGTCGAAAATATCTTCATAATCAGCTTTCTGCTCGTTATCGTCGTCATCAACAGACTCCTTTGGTGGCTGATGGATATGACCGTATTCATGCCAACCATTGACATAGGTTATACCGTTCATTAATTGCGTCTCTTGGGGTAATGGGGTTTTAAGGAGATTTGCTCGACGATTCGGCTGTCGACGATCCTGTTGCTTGCTCTGAAAAGTAGCTAGTAAAGGCTCGTTTGGATTTTCATCAACATGCGCTTCTGCTCGGAATAGGCAAGTTCCTGCATAGTTCGCTCCTTGAACAGCGCCTACTGTTGGGTCCGGATGGAGCACAAGCTGAGCAGTATTTAGATATTCTCTAGCGCTCTCCTGGCCCTCCATGAGATTATTACCACCTGGAGGAGGGAGTTCGGGATGAGGTAGAAACGGGCGTGGTCGACGAACAGCTCGTTGATTGCCGCTGCTGGTCTTTACGTTCAAGAAACCTGCCGAGACCCCGGCCGGGTTCGGTGGTGGGTCTTCATCCTCAGGGTCCTCCAATGCCAACAAGTAAACTCGCCCGCTCCCATCTCCAATGACCAACCTAGTATAGTCCGGAGAAAAAGCGCCGTAAGTGATGGGGGCCGCAACTTCAATAAGGTCCTTGACAAGGACACCTTTTCCATGGCGAATGTTCCACACTTTAACGACACCATCGGATGATCCGGTATAGAGACGGTCGGCCGTAGTTGCCCATGCCGTAAACTTGACACCGACATCCTCCTCTTCTCGTTCTCCGAGAAGCTCTTCCACGGGATCTAGAAACTTGTTAGTCAGGTATTATTTCATCTACAAGACGTCCGAACTCACCACCGTGCTCTAGGACACACATTGGCAAGTCACTTCCTGCTGTGTCCCAAACATAAACCTTGCCGTCGGTGCAACTGGCTGCTACATACGAATAAAGCAGGCAGTTAGGCCTGTCCTCGTATCAGTTACGAATGTCCTAAGTAGTGGGTATAATGGTAGAAATACATGATCGATAGCTCGTTGATATCAATGGCGGCACAGTCCAGGGTCTTAATGGAACCATATTGGCCCGTCTCGTGGTTCATCTCGAAAATTCGGACCTGTGTTCGGCATAATTCATCTGTCCTTTCTAGAGCCTTGGATGCAGAAGTCGCGGCGGCGAAGCTAGCACGCGAAGGGTGCCACGCTACCTCAAAGACGTTTTGAGTTTTGGCGCTGCTTACTCTGACCTGGGTTCTGGTCACAGTGTCCCAAAGACAAAGCTCACCGGTGTCACGTTTATCTTCAGGTATTTCGTGCTCTTCTCCGGTCGGACTTCTGGGGGAATAACCGATAAGCAGAAGATGCTTCACGCTGGGAGCCAGGCCCCATCGAATGGCGGCTGGATAATAAGCCCACTTGTCGGAAGGTACGTAGTCTTCGTCATGTACTCTTGTACATGAGTAGGAATCGTATCGGCTACTCGATATATTGGACCGATCCAGATGGTAGACTCGAACGGCCTCGGTTGGCACATCGGCAGCTGTGGCTACAGTGCCCATGCTATTCTTTGACGTTACGACGAAATTCACGCGTCCGTCGTGCTCCCAAGTTCCCAGAGCTAACATTGCTCCGTCTGCAGGCTTCCAGACCTTCACCGTCCTATCAAAGCTAGATGTAAAAGCTAGGTCGCAGGACGGATCGTAATCGGAAGATACAACGGACGTGAATAGCCATGGGTCTTGACTTGCAACCATTGAATCGAGGGCATTGTCTCCACTAGACACGACGGGGCGAATGATTCGATGGTCGGGATATGCGCACAAAGTGTGTGTCACCGCAGAGCCTAACAAGAGATTTCCAGGTTTGTTGTATTGTTGATTATGGGAGTCGGAATGAGTCGTCGTACCACAAACAAAGTCCGTGTTGGATAGCCAGCTAACAGTCATAATGTCGCCGGCACAATTTGTCCACTCAACTTGTGGCTCCAGGTAGTCTTCCCGATTACTCTTGACAGTCGTTTTGAAGTTGTGGTATGTCCGAGCGGCCCCCAGTCGGTTTCCAGTAATCTCCCTCGACAATAATAGGCCGGATATCTGCTTAGCTCGACTTGCTTCACTTTGAGCTACGGAATTGCCGTGTTCAATGAATAGGGACTTCGGGATTGCATTGAGCCTCCTGCTATATAGATCATTCAAAAAGTTCGTGACGTCGTTGGAAGAGCGTTTCGTGAGTGAAAGTGGAGGAGGCTCATAGCCGACGTACCCCTTGGCATGAATTTCGGCCAACTGAGCCCTGATGCTAGGTACCTTCTTAAGGATATTGCGGAGGTCGCGAATAATTGATCTTTCGCCGTAAACAAATGGCTTGCCATACAATGTCCTAGCCAGGCATTGAAGATAATCAATTTCAGAGTTATTAAAGTCGACGTGGAAGACTTGAGAGAGAGGGCAGTTGCTAGATCCGCGAGGTAGAAAACCCCTCGCAACGCCTGATACGATCTGTTGCCGTTCCAGTGCCGATCTGTAGGGACGTAGAGGTGAACCGAAAGAACGAAGCTGTTTCGTTTCTGAAGGTACCGAATCGTATGGTTTTCCCGATTGCCACTGGTTCGCTTTGGCTCTGGTACGGAGTTGCTGCGAAGATACCAGCTCTTTCCTTTTTTTCAGTTTCTGCAGTGGTCGACGACGAGGGGGAGTGCGTATAGGAGATTGCAGGACTGCTTTCTCGGGGACTTCTATGTCACCAGCATGTTCACTTTCGACATCCAGCCGACCATCTTGGCTGGCATCGGGATTGAAATCGCTATCATCGTTGCCATCATCGTTGTCATCGTCGATGTCATTCTCTATAGAGGGCAGGACTGAGGGTACCGTCACGGGAGCAGGTGCACTGGCAGTGGCAGTGGCAATGGCAATAGCAGTATCGACAGGGGCGGGGGGTGGATTCTGCGTAGGACGACGGTAATCCTGTAGTACCAGCGGCAATTAGTACCTTCTCTACCCATTCATCTCATCGGAGGACGCATACCGGACCAGACGAAAGCTCGGTCACGAGCCTGTGAACGCCAGCTGCGATGATGAGCTCCACCGACGTCGACACGCGTCCATTGCCTTGATGGAAGTGCCGCTCGAAATCCTTGTCCACAATCAGCCTGATGACCTTAGCGCCGAGCTTGTCGATGTTGTAGATGTCGGGCGAGAGCTTCGCAGTCGCACGTTCTATATGTGGAAAGACTTGGGCCTCGAGGCACCGCCCCAGCGCCGCGGCGATATTCCGTTTCCGTTGTTCCTGTACACTCGTCTCAGGCGACGCCTCGCCTGTCCGCTGGCGTTTCACGGGTCGAATATAATCTCCCCTCTCAGCCATGGCCTGCACGGCCAGAGTAGAAAAGCCATTGTAGTAGTACGCGCCTGGATTTGGCGCCGGTGCATCTTCCGAGGGAGAAGCTTCGACTGGTGGCGGCGGGGCTGAAGGAAGGGAGCCGCTGGCACGCGCCAGGTAAAGAAGCGGAAGTCGGTGTGTTATATTATTGCTGTCATCAATAGGATCATTGTCAACCGTTAAATCAATGATATCACGACTTGTACTCGTTGTTAACCTCCCGGAGGTCGCCATATTCACATCATGATTTACAGTGGTAGTGGTTTAAAACGCGTTAGTAATTAGCCGTGGCACTAAGCAGGTGTAAAGTTAAGTGGGTCGTTTATCTTTAAAAACTTTTATTAATTAAAACTTTTAAACAATTACGTTTTTATAATTTTTTAAAATTAACATTATTTTAAAATAAAATAAAATATTTATTTTAAATAATAAATAAAATAAATATAAATAAATATTATATACTTATAGTTTTTTTACTTTTATAAATAAAAACATTATATTTTAAATTATATATATTTATTTTTAAGTTAATAAAGCAGCTACAACTTAAGGCTTTTTATAGGTAACAGCTTGTTGTTGTTATAGCTAATGTTGTTAAGCAGTTTAAAAGCAGGTAATGCCATGTTATTTACCTAGTATTATCTAACGTAGGAAGCTATAATGTAAGTACTTACATAGTGGCCATTAATTACAAGGCATTTATAAATCAAGCTACATTTCTTAAAACTATTCTTTCTCTTTAAGATTAACATCCATGTAATGCTTTTTAGTGTAGAACTCTTGTTGTAGCTTGTTCTTGCCATGTTTATCTTTAGCAGGTGATATAACGGTAGCCCTGTACAGCCCTGTATTTGTTCCGCCAATGGACCAAAATACCTTGCAACAACCTTGACAATGAGATAGCAACGAATGACCTTTCATTTCCTCAAGGTGCTAGCAAGCTAAAGCATATTAAACACTTACTTCAAAAGTATTCAAACATTAAATCAGTTTGTATTGAATTTATAAGCCGATCTTCTAATGCTATGGCTTGATAACAGTCTTTAATAGCCATGTAGTAGCTAGGTATGCATATCAGCTTGAAAAGGGCTAAAGTTAGCTTGGAAACGCGGTAATTTGTGCATATTGCAGCTAAACATAACTGCCAATGGATAATTCCCATGTGAAGGTGGGTGTCCAATGAGGTGGTGTTGGGGCTCATGCATTTCACTATCACTACATATCTATACTACAACAAGAGAATGCCACCGATTCTTAGCCTGCTTACTATTCTACAGCTTGGGCTTGATCTTGGAGGCCTCCTCGTTGATCTCATTGTACATTCTATCGATTTCATCCTTGAATTTCCTGGCGGTTTGAGGTCTCTTGAGTTTCAGGCTGTCGTACGTGTTAGCGGGCTTTCTTCAAGATATATGACAGCAAGACATGGATTTAGGACACTTACGTAGGGGTCAGCAACTCGTTTTCAATGCTGAACGGCTCCACGTCCAAGACGCAGTTTCGTACACGCTCGTAGCCATTGAACTTATGCTTCTTTCCAATGTCGTCAAGATGTTTCAAGACAGCCTTGACCACCCGATGGTCTTTGGCAGCATCCTTGACAGCAGGAATATCCTCAGGGACAATGGTTCGCTTGAGTACTTGGCTTGCAAAAGGTGCAAAGTTGACCGGATCCACGCCAAAGATGGCAACCAGTGAAGACTGGGTGCCTTCGCCGTGGACGTAAGCCATGGCGATCAGGTTAGAGCTACCCATATATACGTTCTCAATTCGTTCGGGCGAGATATACTCTCCTTGGGACAGTTTCAAAACATTCTTCTTGCGGTCGATGATTCTAATACGTCCTAGTTCGTCAAATTCGGCAATATCCCCTGTGTGGAACCATCCGTCGGGGTCAAGGGCCTTCCTAGTCTCGGCTTCGTTCTTGTAATATTCGCGGAATATGGAGGTGCCCCTTAAGAGAAGTTCACCACGCGGCCGTGGCTTGTCCGTCACAAAATACTCTAGGTCCGGTTGGGACTCTAGACAAACCTCGGTACTGGGCAGGGGACCGCCATTGTTGCCCAATGAGAAGTCTCCGTCTAATTGACAAGATGTAGAGGCGTAGGACTCGGTCAGACCATAACCCGAAACAAAGTTATTGCCAAAAGCAGCTCGGAGGAACTCTTGGACATTGGGGTCTAATTGCGCACTTCCGCTCACCATGGAGCGACATCTATCCATGCCCACAGCAGCGCGGACCTTAGGAGTCCAAATGCGGTCATAGAGGAAGTGCTTGTTATGAGCCTTGCCAGGCGCAAGCTTCATATTAGCCAGCTTAGTGTCAATCACCCGGCGAGAGAGTGCGCCTCTAATGCCATCAGCCTCGACCGTCTGGGCCCGGAGGCCCATGTTGAAACGGTTGAAAAGACGCGGGACTGAGGGGAAGCCGGTGGGCTTGAGGATCTTCAAGTCGTCAACAAGTTCCAACATGTCTCCATGGAAGTAACCTATCGAGGCACCCTCGGCAAGCGCAGTCTGGTCAATAAGACGTCCATAAATATGGGCTAATGGTAAATATGAAATGTTTGTATCCTTGCGTGTGTATTGACCGGTGGCTCGGCCAGCAGAAACACCCGCGACACAGTTCGCGTGCGTGAGCACGACACCCTTAGGGTCACCGGTCGTGCCAGAAGTGTAGTTGATGGTGATGATATCTTCGGGACGAGGGGGGCGCGCAGGGTGTGCGACTTTAGCTCCCAACTCCTCTACTTGATCCATGGACCAAATCTGGACTCCATGCTGCTCGGCGATGGCATTCAAGATGGCCCTCTTAGAGTATCCGTCTTGTTCACCAGCATCCAGGGGGTCCATGCAGACAATTAACTTCAGCTGGGGTATCCGCGGCGCAATGGCAAGAAGAAGTGGGACGTGAGGCAGCGACGTCACGACGCAGGAAAGTTCGGCGTGCTTAATGATGAACTCGGACGTGTCGGGGCCAAGGGTCTCGTAGAGGGAAACAGAGAAGAGGGATTGGGTAACGAAACCGAGATCTATAGTCAGTAGTTTAGCATCCACAGGCCTGCAAGATTTTAGATTATGGGTAGAAGCATGCCTACCTGCGATCTGCCACTCGGCACGATTCTGGCTCCAGAGACCGACGCCATGGTTACCCGGCGGAATACCGATCCGACGATGAAGTTCGAAGATGCCCGATCCAAAGTTCTTGGCGCGGGCGGCTACTTCGGCGTACGTCTTCCAAACATACTTGTTCTCCCAGCTTTTGGTGGTCGAATTCCAAATTCGGGTACCCAAGCACCTGTTGTTCGCGTTTTGCTTGACACTCTGTTCAAACAGATCGTAGAAGGTGCGCGCCTCCGGGTCATAGGTCGCAAGTAGAGGCTTGTCCTGGAACTTCCAGTGACGGTAGATAGGCGTGCGGCCTTCCCTCTCGGTACCGGGGACGGGAACAGCGTAGGGAGAGCCGGGCGGAGGTGGTGAACCTATCTCCTGGATATAGGCTTGAATCTGCGCCGGTGTCGTCATGGTGGCAGGGACGGGTACCGTCTACACGGAAACCAATCACGGAGACGGGGCTGAGGTGTGACAAGAGGTTTCGGCTCTGCACGTGGTATTGGTCGTTCTGCGAGTGTCAGTGGCTAGAGACAAATGCAGCATAGAACACGCGCAACCACCCGTCGCAAGTGCTGGACCGGTGGTCGAGGATACAATAGGGAATAGGGAGGGAGTGTGGGATGGGCTCACGGGCAGCGGACTTGGCGATCGGACAGGATATCAAAGACGAAAAGGGCGTTGGCAATGGAGTCAACACGAAGGAGAGATTGTCACGATCACCGGGATTCACGGGAACGTCCTTGATGATGATGAAGACCTGCTCGTGAACGCCCATTCCATTCCCATTCCAGAGTTGCAGTTTAGCGTTGCTCAACCAGGGCCCACCGACGCCGCTAAGAGGCCCAAGCCGAGGCTTCTTTCTGGATTCGACCTAGCCCATTGGTTTGTCCCATGGGGCGGTGGAAACATCGCGACTCCTAATTCCTCGGGTACGAGCTACATTTGACATTTGAACGTCTGATGATTGGCCGGCGATGATTGGGGTCCGTTAGGGTCGACGTTGGCCATCAATCGTCATCATGTCAATTAGTGAGCCCGCGAGGCCTCGGCTTCTGTTGCAATCACCAATAAAAAGATGTTTAAGACAACCAGCGTAGTATGCGATGCGTCGCTAGCCAGAATACAGACAGGTGGTAGGCTGTACCCACTGTAAGTGAATTCACATGTTTTTTTTTGAATCCACAGTACCATCTAATCTAAGTACATAGGTATCTAGGTAGCCTTCTTGTGGGGTATTCATGGACAATCACGCACTCCAACATCTACAGAGCTTTACGTGACAACGTCTCGTCGGCAAAGGCTAGATCTACGAAGACAGAGTTGCAGAATAATTTTTATATCTTCACGAGAACATCCATAATTGTAATCTCCTAGGTCTGAACCCAGCTGTATTACCACAAGAAATCGACTTTACTGCCTCAGAGTCCCTGCTCTCAGCACAGGTTTGGTTTTGATAAGGGCCGAGGAAGATGTATGATGGCTCTATGATTGAAAGATGAGCCAGAAACATCATAACTGGTCAGGTGTCATGCCATTCATCCTTTCCCACCATCATGAAAACAACGCCCGCTCCCGGAAACGCTAGATTGTTCAACTGTCATAATGAAACTAATAACATCATCGCCACTCTTTAATTCCTGATCTTTGCGATCTTGGCGGTGCGTGATCGAGCCTTGGTGCCGGAGTCTTGACACAACTTGGCTTACGCAGCCAAGCTATTCAGAACTGGCTTCTGATACCCGAAATCGTTTCCAACTTCTTCGAGGCTCGCACATCCGAACTTCATCATGGCAAGAAGCCAAAATTGGCTCATTCTCTGCTGCGTTGTTTGGATGCTGCATCTGGCCGTGATACGCACGCCTCATTGTTGTAAGTTCCCTGGAAACTTTGCTGCTTGGCAATGTATCAGGAGACAATCTTCACCATCTCCATGATAAGTGCCGACGACCCTAGAAATGCCCAGCGTTTAGGAAACCTGTTATTCAGATGCTTTATCATACATGTCTAAAGATCATTCTCCCGTATCTTGTTCGATACTTATAAAGATGATGCTACCGATGTTTACTTGGACTGATCCATCTCGCAGGAGAGCGAGATGCGGATTTAACTCCCATTCACTCTATTGCTTGCAGAACCACCTGCATGAGATATTTCGGCATTTCCAACATCCTCGCACGGATTCATTGTTGGCTAACTGTTATTCGCTCTGTGACGCAGCATTGAAGAGAAATGCATGGCTGTTACCCTTGTCGTGCCTGTTTCAGATGTATTCAACCCATTGTATCGCAACACCAAATTGGGACGATGATCAGAAAGGCCCATCCGCTTGCAAGTGCAGCACCCCCTACACGGCTTGAGTCTAAAACCGTTGACAATCAATGTCAACCACGCTTCAAGTTGCATTAATGTAGGCCACTTCCCTCATTTGCCTCCAGTTCCCTAACTTCTACGCCTGGTGCTGCTCCGTTCCGTGACAAGAATATCCCGTGCTGGTTCTCCGGTGGTGCTGTACAATTTTAATCACTTCTGGTTTTTTTCTCTCTCTTTCAAGTGCACTGGCTGCAATAGTTACCATTCATGACTACTGGCACTCACCGAGACGCTCGCTTTCCGCACCGCATTCCCCGACTTCTTCGATCTCACGCCAATATGTATTCGTCTAATAGCATCGTCTTAGCGCTGAGGACCGCGCAGTTTACCCTGGCTTTTGTCGTGCTTGGGCTTTCGGCGTATGGTATGTCACAGGGCAAATAACTGATTTTAAAAAAAACAAGCTAGTTGACGAAGTTAACACGGAGTCTTTGCAGTTGCTAACTGGTATAATGTCGCCATTATGAGCGCCCCGCCTCCACCAATCAGCTGGCTACTGTTCGTATCGTCATTTACCATTATTTCTATCGGAGTTCTTGAAGGCCTTCCAAGATTCGCTCCCCGATGTATGTGCTCTCTCGATAGAATGAAACTCGGAACTCGAGAGAGATTAACCCACGATCTAGTTTTCCACCCTTATGCGGCGCTTTCTCTCGAATTCGGGAATGTCCTGTTCTATTTCGCGGGCTTTATTGCCCTATCAACCCTCATGAGCAGGCTGCCGTTCTGCCGCGGAAGCGTGTGCAGCGCCGCTCGGGCAGATGTTGCATTCGGCATCTTTCAGTTCCTGCTCTGGGTTGCCTCGACGTCCCTGGCGGGAAGAGAACTCTTCAAGAAAGGCTTCCGCCGCTCCAACAAGACGCAGGCCCCTTTAGGTGTACCGCCGATGAAGGAAGCCCCGGCTCCTTAAAGGTCGGCAGACTCGCTATCATCAGTCCTCACTATACAGAGATCCCATTGTCACCATACCGGTCGTTGTGGGAGGAAGTTCCACCACCGCCGGAGACGAAAGCGGGGTGGGAGCACATTTATTTCTATTTCCCTAGGCGCTGGACAAGCCGTGGTGAAGGAGTATATCTCAAGTGACGATACGAGGGTCGAATCATGACTCCAATCGTTTATTACGCTGGCGCTGAGAGGAGACTACACACTATAACACGTTATGAAAAAGGTACCTGGCTTCGTCTAGATGACAGCCACATGATGACAATTCTAATGACAAGGAGGTGATTGGAATTCAGGAGTCTTGTATTAGTGTGGGGGGAACATATTAGCACGGAATGGATCTATACCAAAAGGACAAATAGATATAAATCTACTCGTCGAATATCGCGTTACTCGCATTGTTGGTTGAGTTCAAACAGAGACAAGGTGAATGCTGAATAGAGCCACTTCACCAACTAGGTAGATATTGGAGGAGCTCGGCCAGCGGCGGAGGCCCGACCCGGTGCCCTCGTAAGTGGGATGTCGCCATGCCGAGTAGGAATGATGCATCGAAATCCTACATTAGCGTGTTCTGGAAGAGATCTGCTCGACCATTACCCCCACTGCAGAGATCGGCTTCCGTGAGGCGAACGAGACTAACGTTAGGCTAAATATTCAAGTAGATCAATATGGCTAGTCTAAGACAAGATAGAGGGAAAGAGAATGGTAAGTAACTCGATCTTAACTCAGTTTAAGGACCGTCCCGGTTTTCTCTAGTGAGCACTTGTTAAATTCCTCGAGAAAAAGCGTCGAACAGGGGGTATATGTTAATGAAGAAAGAAAAGGAGAGAGGGAGAGAGCCTCGCGTATACTTCCACCTGCCAGGCACGGGAAAGGAATGCAACATTGTTATTATCCATCCATGTGTCATACAACAGAGATTTGTAAATCCTCATTGCAACCTTCCCGCAGGCGGGGGAATACAACTAATGACTTGTCGCATACTACTTACCACTCACTCCCTTTCTCACCTTGACACTGTCACTACACTTTCACACTACTGCTATGCTAATACTGCGTATGCATAAGCGGGCGCGACGACAAATAAGAATTGGAGCGATCGAAGACATCCCAAGAAAGAAGGTTGGCGCCGATGGCGTGCTCGCAACCCCGCCAAGCTGAACCGCGAATAAGGGCCACTCCCATCCTGCGTCCCCCACGATGACGCCAAATCATGGCTCGGTGTCGGAAGCAAAACGCACAGTAAATCCTGCCGCCCAGCAAAGAAGAAGCACTCTACATTAGGGAGACATGGAAAGGAAAAGCAGTATCCATGACTCGCTCGGACGACGGTTAGATACGTAGTTGGTTGGCCCGGCCAAAGGCGGCTCTCGATATAGAGATATGGGTTCATTCCTGGACGTGAACTGAGCACCCCCCGCGTTGTTCCTATTGTCTCCTACTATATACAATACGTCTGGATCCCTTGGGTTTTAGTTTGCCTGTCCAATATTCTTTCGGATATATCCATCTTGTTGAGACCCTGTGCTTCATATAGACTTGGTTCGATCTGGTTGTATCTAAATATACAATGGCTGAGGAGCTGAGCAAGAATTTTGAGACACTCCAGCTCCACGCGGGGTAGGTTTATTTCCCCTCTGTGGCGCAATCATTCTCGGGTGACCGAACGTACACGGCCGGAGTTGACAAGATTAAAGCCAGGTAGTAGACTCTGCAACAAACGCCAGAGCTGTGCCCATTTACGCGACAACCGTTAGTATTCCCGGCGATTACACATTATCCAGAACTTGTACGATTGTGAATAAATGATTTAACCCACGAACTGCAGAGTTTCGCCTTCAATGACTCGGCCCACGGCGCGAGGCTGTTCGGCCTCAAGGAATTCGGCAACATCTACAGTCGTATTATGAACGTATGTACGAATTTCGAGAGTCACTTAAACGAGAGAGACTAAATGCAACCAAACAGCCTACCGTCGACGTCTTCGAGAAGCGAATTGCAGCACTCGAGGGCGGCGTGGCAGCCCTTGCGACGGCGTCCGGCCAGGCGGCGCAATTCATCACCATCGCCGCGCTGGCGAGCCAGGGTGACAACATTGTCTCGACGTCGAACCTGTACGGCGGTACCTACAACCAGCTGAAGGTCCTACTACCACGCTTCGGTGTCAAGACCAGGTTTATCGAGGGAGACAAGGCCGAGGATTTCGCGGCTGCAATCGACGACCGCACCAAGGCTATCTATCTCGAGAGTATTGGTAACCCCCGGTACAATGTGCCCGACTTTGAGGCCATTGCCAAGGTCGCACACGAGAAGGGTGTCCCCGTCGTGGTAGGTTGCCACTTGGCTTTGTTATATATATAACACCTCTATGTGCTTCGGTGAACCAGTAAGACTAATTCGGGTTTTCTACACGCGAACAGGTCGACAACACATTCGGTGCCGGTGGCTACTTCGTGCGCCCCATCGAGCACGGCGCTGATATCGTGGTGCATTCAGCGACGAAGTGGATCGGCGGCCACGGCACAACGATCGGCGGCGTCATCGTCGACAGCGGCAAGTTCGATTGGGGCGCGAACGCCGCGCGGTTCCCCCACATGGTCGAGCCGTCCGAGGGCTACCACGGGCTGAAGTTCTGGGACACGTTCGGCCCCATCACCTTCATCATCCGTGCGCGGGTCGAGATCCTGCGTGATCTGGGCGCATGCCTCAACCCCTTCGCGGCGCAGCAGCTGCTCATCGGCATCGAGACGCTGAGCCTGCGCGCGGAGCGGCACGCGCAGAACGCGCTGGCGCTCGCCAAGTACCTCGAGTCGTCGCCCTACGTCAGCTGGGTGTCGTACCCGGGCCTCGAGAACCACGGCCACCACGCGGTGGCCAAGAAGTACCTGAAGCGCGGGTTCGGCGGCGTGCTGAGCTTCGGCGTCAAGGGCGGCGGCGCGGCGGGCAGCCAGATCGTCGACGGCTTCAAGCTCATCTCCAACCTCGCCAACGTCGGCGACTCCAAGACGCTGGCCATCCACCCCTGGACGACGACGCACGAGCAGCTGTCCGACGAGGAGCGCGTCAGCTCCGGCGTCACCGAGGACCTCATCCGCATCTCGGTGGGCACTGAGCACATCGACGATATTATCGCCGATTTCGAGCAGTCCTTCAAGAAGGCCGCTGCCGCCACGCCCGAGGGCGCCGAGACGAAGGGCGCGGGCGAGGAGAAGAAAGATGAAGCCCCAATTGTTGTTTAGAGAGCAGACTAGCGTTAATGATCTTGAACGGGAGCAACTAAAACGAGGGGAGACAGGGATAGCAGTTGAGAATTATACCCTTTGGATAAGTAAAGCAGGCCTGCAATATCAAGATGTCACGTCGTCAGAACCAAAGATGCGATTTATAATCAGTCCTAGTTGTGATGCTCCCGGACCAAGAGACCAACTCCTGGGCAACCCGTTTAAATCAGTAGGCGTTCTTCTAGGGTAGGAATAATCATTGCGATTGTACCGGTTCTGCAAACACAGTTATTCAAACCCATTCGTATACAAATACTTGTAGTCAAGAAAATGCTTAGATGTATCAACTCGGTGGAGGAGATGCTTTTCTTATAAATCAACATGAATGCCGGTGCCCCTCTACAGTGCTATTTAAGTGCTGTACTGTACCGTATTGTACTGTGAGCTGCGGTGGGGGAAGAAGGTGGGAGAGGACTGACGCCATTGGTCGAAGCACCCCTGCTCTCGAAGGCCAACATCATCACTCCGGATCCTAATTGTGTATGAGCATCGTCAAGCATCACCGCATCTAAATCCCACCTGGACTTACCACCACTAGATTATATACTGAGGACTAGACTGCCCACCTCGACATTGTCTTCTCCAGCCACGAAATCAACAAAAAGAAGCCTCCCACCATGCTCCCATCAATACCGACAATACCACTGGCCCTAACCCTCCAAGCCCTATCCCTCCTCCTCTCACCAGCCGCCGCCGCAACGGTGACCTTCAGCATCCCGCCGTCGGCGCAGATCCCGAATCCAGCCGCCCTGCCGCCCTCGACGCACGCCACGCTGACGGCCCTCGGCGCGTCGTACGCGGCGCCCCTGACCGTAGACAACACCTTCGTGTTCCGGAACGTGACGCCGGACTCGTATCTGGGCGACGTGCACTGCGCCACGCACGGCTTCGCGCCGCTGCGCGTAGACGTAATCCCCGTGACCGCCGGCCAGGATAAGAAGCCACATGGAGAGGACGTGAGCCTGCGGGTCTGGGAGACGTTCCGCGGGAACGACTGGGAGAACAAGGGCGAGGAGATCAGGCCTGCCACTGCTGGCGGGGCATTCCCCGTCAAGGTCTTGGGGTCCAAGGTCTATTACACAGAACGTGGTGGTTGTGAGTTCATTCCCTATTCTCGCATCCCCTCCTGCGCACATATTCGGGGAGTGTGAGGAGTAGTAACTAGGAAGCTAACCTGACGATTTTTACCAGTCTCCATCCTCAGTATCCTCAAGAACCCCATGATCCTCATGGGTTTGGTCAGCTTGGCCCTCTTCGTCGGCATGCCCAAGCTAGTTGAGAATAGTACGTTTTATCTTCTCTCTCCCTTATCTCCTATTTCCATGACCTCTCTTGCGCCGTCGTCTCGTACTCAGAGAACTCTGTACTAATACTACTCCCCTCTTCCAACAGTGGATCCCGAGACGCGCGCCGAGTTCGAAGAGCAGTCCAAGAAGAACCCGATGAACAGCCTGATGGGCGGCCCGCAACCCGGCAGCAATCCCATGGGCAACTTTGACGTGGCGGGATTCCTGGCCGGTCAGGGGAGCGGCAGCAAGGAGGAGTCGGCAGAAACGAGTTCCAAGAACGGCGGGAAGAAGGGCGGTAAAAGGTGAAGCGAGCAATTACGTAGGAAGTAAAAAGTCACGTATATTAGAGTACGGGAATAATAATATCTTTCCCGAAAAGCATTGGTAAAATCAGTCAAACCACCTCTTACATGCGTGCAGATCCGCCGAATTCCAGAGCCGATGCGGCTGGTGTAGGTTAAGTAATGTACAAGCAGATCTGTAAGCTCTAGGACGATGATGAACAATCCTCCTAAGCGGTGCCAGAGGCTCTGAGGCGGGAGAAGTCAAACACTATTGTTTGTAGATATTTACACTAAATTCCATAGTCGATCGAAGTCTAAATAGACATCTTGTTGGACGAACGGGGCTGGGTTGTAAATCGTTACTCTCGTATAAACGCATTCATCCTATAGGTCACCGATGGCCTTGAGACCTCGTAGTATAAACGATTTGAGCGTAAGTGCGGCGTAAAGTATAACATGTACGTATGACATACGATATACAATCCTATCTGGTTTAGAGCTCTGGAAAGCTTCGAGAACACAGACGAAATCAGACCCCGTATCTCTCGACAAAGTTGGGGGCTAGCGTCTTTCGACGATATACTCGATGTGGTCTCTCCGGGTGAGCTCGGCGTAGATTTCATGCTTCTCAAGCTATCGATGAGAAAGGCGTGAAGCCCATTGAACATTTTGGGTCCTAGGAAACAACTGTTATCTATATTATCCACAACTCTATAATGAGATGGCCTACTCGTAATCCGCTCAACTAATATGTCTCCTTATTAGACCATTATATGAATAGATACATCCACAGGGTCGCCCATTCAAGCTTCTTACATCACAATCCTCTACACTAAGGACAAAAAATAAACCACGGAATCTATCACATATTCCGGACTATTGCCTCTTTACTTCGCTAGGCGAACGTCTCGAGGGGGTTCCAGTTGCCGTGCTACCTTTACACCCAATTAATGCCTAACCACTTTTCTGAATTGGACAGCGGTATGGTATATTTGAATCATGAGTTTCTCGTGTAGGTAAGCCGTCGCGGATATACAAGGCAGTTCGAAGATGTCAACAAAACCTACAGCTTAGGTAGGTAGATAATCAATTCTACAAATTAACTTATGCCAAACTTAAAACCAAGAGGTCAACATATATCAACTAAGAGCTTGTCCTTGAATCCAGATGGTCCCAGGTATGTAGATAGAATAGTCTACATTTTAATCATAATTATAAGTGAAGTGTTGAAATTGAGCTAGGCTCTAACTTAGAAATAGCTAATCGAATTTCTGTATGCCATAATATGCAAAATGGAAAACCGAAAGCTATGGGTATCTGGGTTAGGTAGTTTACCTACACTCCCGATCTTCTCTCCTACTCGGCGATATACATGTATCTACTAAGATCAACCAACAAGGCTCGATATTCTTTATGTACTCCCGAGACTCTTAATCTCAAATCCCAAGCTTCAGATTTCCGCCACTTAAACAAGCAAACCCGCTAGATTAGAGGATAACAATATCCTTTATACTTCCCGCACCGCTGGCCGCCGTATATAGTAAACAACACAGGAAAATTCGGGTTAGATACTCATGCTGTGAATAGTCTAATAATTTCCCCAAGTAGTAGTTACAACAGAAATAGAAACACAGACCACCGCTACTCGGGAAACAAAGCAGTGTAAGAAGTCGTCATTATGTACCCTAGGTATGTACAAACGAGAGCGTCGGGCCCCATAAGCACGGGGTGTAAAAGCAGCGCAGAAACCTAGCAGACACCCACTCGTAACCGTCATCCGTGGGACCGATTGTATCTTATGTAACGTATATGTGCGTATGTCTTAACCTGGGAATCGTATCTTCATACACCTACTGGCATCAACAAGTACCAGCCGCAGCCTACTCTATCCTTGGACACGCAGACGCTCCACTCACACCGAGCATACTGGTTGGTAGCATTGCTCGTATATATTATTTTTTTTGGTAGTTTTTCACGTGCAACGCTAGCATCGTCATAGATTACCTGGCAATGGACTGGTCTGGTCGTGCCATGAATAGCTATATGCGAATGCAAGTAGAAATCAAAGTGGTGTGGATGAGTCGCGTCACACTCTACTAGAGTGCCTGCCCTTGATGGTATTCGAGAGGCTCTTTTCCGTTCATTCATTAGAAATCGCCGCCGTCGAAATCCCCACCGTCCTGGCCGTCGTTGTAGCCATCGGCATATGCGTCCTGCTCATGGTCGTCAACGGCATCGGCAATCAACGCGCCACCAATGAGACCGGCACCAAGACCGAGCGCCGCACCACCCCCAGCTCCTAGACCACCGGACTTTTTAGGTTGCTGTTGGTAGCCACCACCATAGTTTCCGTAACCACCACCGCCACCGCCACCGCCACCATAGGGTCCTGGTTGTCCATAGCCACCACCATACCCGTAGCCCTGAGGAGCAGGTTGTCCGTACCCGCCTCCGTACTGTCCCGGCGGTGGTCCGCCGCCATAATACCCCTGCGGTGGGGGACTCTGGTTATACCCGTATCCCTGCTGCGGAGGTGCTTGACCGGGATATCCTCCGCCGTACCCGCCGTGAGAATCGTGCTTCTTGCTGCCGCCGAAAAACTTGCCCAGGAGACCCCTTGACTTGTCGGCGCCGCTGCCGCTGCCGCTTGACGAGCGCGGTGGAAGCTGGTCAGGGAACGGCGACGAGCCGGAGCCCCTGTTCACTGGATCTGACGGTCTTGTGCCGCGAGCGCGTGCATCCTCTTCCTCTTGGAGCTGGCGCGCCAGACGGGCATCCGCGTCTTCGTTGTAATAAGACTTTGATTCGCCGGCAGACGAGCCCTCGTCTCTCGCGAAGGGATTCTTGGTATCGCTAGCTTTATTGGGACCTGAGCCGGAGGTGTAACCGGGCGGTGGACCAGCGGGTGCTGCGTATGGATCCTCGGCTGGGGCGGTGGGCTTCTCCCATTGTGACTTCTTGGTGAATGTGTTGACGTAGAACCTAAGCAGGCGATTGTGTTAGACTACTGTGACAGCGGTGTAGAGGCTGGGGCTCTTGGCAAAGCACGGGGGTAGATGTGAAGGTGAGACGCTGATGAACTCACCATTCTCTGTATTCGTTGTTCCATCGCGCCAACCAGCCCGCGGGGACGTCGGGAGGTGGAGGGGCACCGTGATCCGCCATAGGTAGTTGCTGAGATGCGTTGGGGTTGGGGTGTATAATGCGCTCTATGCTCTCGAAGTAGGAGGTATAACGAGCAACGTGTAGTGTAGGTGAAAGTAAGTGGGTTTATGTGCACGCAAGTAGGGAGTTAAAGATGCGCCCGATTGCACTGATGCTTATGGCGGTATGGCTGGCTGACTGAAGGGGTGAATGAGTAGGTGGTGGTGGGGAGATTTGGGGTCCAGATGTAAGAAGGAGGGGTATCGATAACTAGGGGGGGTCGATAGCGCTATAAATACCAAGCCAATGAACAGGTAGGTGCCTACAGTGGCTGCAGATCAGCAGTTACACCGGATAAAGCCGTCCAAATCTTTGTTGGTGGTTTCAGTAAGAACGCAGTGAATACCTTAGGTAGCTAATATACAGGTAAAAGACAAAACCTAGGTATATTTATTGGTGAAGCTGTCTAGGTCAAGGGAGGTAGTTTTGATGTTTGGAAGGCAAAGGAATATATGTACGATAGATGACGTTGGAAGGGAAGCGGGGAGCGGATACCAGGTAAACTAAGTAGGCACAGCCTCCGTAGTTGAAGGCTCGGGCAGTGTTTGCCCCAGTTAGAAACCACTGGCAGCAGCTCGCACGCGCAGGTTTCAACGGCCCGCCGCGCTACAGGTACCTAAATGACAGATTCAGTGGACCTGCCGCACCTAGGTACCTAGGTTAGTGCATCTGAGGCCTCCTGCCGTGCAATAAATCTACACCCTACCAGACCTTACCTATGCGCATAATTACGCGTACATCGTGAACACACTCATGATAAACCAGGAGCTGAGCCACACCTAAACCTATCCGGACTCTTCTTGTTACTCTGGCCACTTTGAGTTCAGTTGGGCTTGGAAGTTTTGCCACATGTGATGGAGACATGGGGACAAACCGGGCTGCCACGTAATGGAGAGAGACCCGAGTTGCCGTGACCGTGTCACAGGTGGTGGCTGAGACTTGAGACGACCCTTCGGCAAGCGAGATTTGGAATCTCACCCCTATTGCGCACGATACCGACCGTACTGCTAGTTATGCATAGGCACGGAACGGTTGCCTTCCGCAGCCTCTCCTCTCGCCACGTTGAATCCCTGGCATTGTTAGTTGGACCTGACCTGACGACCGCCTGTAACTATTACCTAATGAGGAACGCCCATCCACGAACATGCGAGTAACAACACTTTACAATATATGAAGTCTCTTTCAAAGTCGATTCATAATTCATATAATAACAAAACTAACTGCCCTCATAACATGATATCGAAAGCCCAGACCAAATAAACCACCAAATGATCGAAGGCTTTTTGTAGAACCCTAGGTATTACCTGCCATGTCCAACTACGCAAGCGCCAACGCTTTTATGATCTGGGAAATGCACTCAGCTTCACTATATAGAATAGTGACCAGATATCGCCGTTAGCAATCGGACCCAATTGATTTACGCTCACCCAAAGTATAGGACTAATACGGCTGTTCGAAGTGAGTACGGGCCGGAAAATCTACTCGGCCTGTTGTCCATCGGGCTCGTTGTCCTGTCATTTGAAGAATTTCTTCCAGCCCATCTTGACCTTGGCCTTCAGTTTCTTCCCTGGACAGCCGGGGGCTGGTGTCTTGTCCAACGGCGATGTCGATGTTGGGTTCGACGCCTCTCCCGCGGGCTCAGGGACGATATCCCAAGAACTCCGATCGGCGGTGTCGGTTGTTATTGTCCCTTCTGGTCTAGATGGGCTTCCCTCTGGTTCGGGCTGCTCTTCGCCGTCAACAGTCGTCCAGGAGTCGCGTACGTTTCCGTCGTTGAGCCACACAATCAGCGAATCCATATCAGCCTGACGCTCGGAGTCAGTCATGGCCATTAAGCGGCTGATTCCCGAGTTGGGGTGCTGACTGCGCTTCTTGTTGTGGCCGTTAGACTCTGCAAATTCTTCTATATCTTGGACGTGGCTCACCATCTCCTCTTTTGGGGGACTCTCCACTAAGGTTGGGATTTGCATCTCGTCGGCTGCAGATCTGCCACGAGGGCGCAGAATTGTGCGGCTACTAGGTGTATCTGGGAGGCAGTTTCTCTCGTGGCCTTGTTGACTCCTCCCTGGGATTTCCGATCCGTCGAGTCTCGAAGTGTAACGCTTGCGCTTCCTCCGATTGTAACGCTGGATACCCTGTGTATCTAGGGGATGGTCTCCCCCATTGCTTCTTTGACTCATTGCTGGGGCTTCAGCCCCGTCAGGTGCAGACTCTAGCTCGAGTCTCCCCCCGGCCGGGTTCACCAAGTGAAATTGCTCGTAGGAGACACGCCTGTGGCCTACGAGAAGCCAGCCACTGCTCTCAGCGTATCCCTCGACAGAGGCGCTGTCTCTACCCCCGTGATGATCTATGGGTGTATATTAGCAACCGAACAACTCAAACATTCCATTCACTAGAATTGGAGAGTTGTGTCGCAAGCTGTTCCCATCCTGCTTGTCATATGAACCCGGCTTGGACGTCGTATGCTGCCAGCGCAGGATTCTCTAGGTAGGGCAAGAAAAGCAAAGTACATGTCCTCATCGTCTTGACTCCGAGAGCATATAGATATAGGAAGGCGGGAAAGGTAGCAGAGGCTATACGTGAGCACTCGCAGACGCAAGCTGTATCTATGTGGTAAGATGTGTGCAAAACAGCCGGGCAAGCAACTCTAAAAGAAACAAAAAGGTATCGAATAAGACAAATAAGCTATAACGAAGCTATTATCATCACACGTATAGAGGTCATAAATGCACTCACTTTCGCCGTCCTTAATCGACTCCCCACTACTAGAACCGTCTCCATTGAGGATCAGGTCCGCCATGATATCGGCAAACCAACCCTTGGACTTTTCGTGCGTGTCAGAGGTGTTCTCTTCGGACTTCGAACCCATTTCCGAAACCACCTTTTGGCAACTATTGTATACCGTTGTCACACCCGAGGTGACGTGGTGGGCGAAATCCGCACGCGGGTTATCCATGGTTGAAGAGGTGAAGAGGAAAAGGGGTGAAATGAGAATCTGGGAGAAGGGAGGAGGAAAGGATCTTAGCCGGAGGGGGGAGATGATATAGAGAAAGGTCAAGGAGCAGCGAGTCAAAACGATGCGTGAAGGAAGAGGCTTGAAATAATTCGAGGACTGCTCGCCAGCTTGATTTTGCACCGAAGGCACTCCGAGGAAGCTTGCGTGGCTCATAGCTTGGTCCGGGATATAGGGTTATCACAAAAGACAAGTGACCAATCTTAGAAACTCAAACGTAGTCGAAAGTAACGCTCGGAGAGAATATATTTTGCATACGTAGTAAATACAACACATGTCTATTGTGGGAATCGGTTTATGTCCAATCTCATGAGAAAACTCCTGGCTTTTACCACCTGTATGGTGGCAATTTCAAGAGAGAAGCGCCTGACTCCTTATTCCGACCCAAGCTCCTTGAAATGCTTGACGAAAAGAAAGGGAAAACACCCCGACATCTTATACCATATCCCTTTCGTATCTTCTGTCCTCGAATAGCTTCGCGGCTTCAATGCAGTAAGTGGCACGCTCGAGTCTTCTCTCGCTGGCATAGCAAATGAGAACAGCATCAAGGATGCCCGAGAGAATGCCTTCCATAGCTCCCAATACCGCCCATCCGATCGCACTGGCTATGATGCCTACAACATACGCATACGCGCTTCCCGTTATGCTGGTATTGCCTGGGACTTGTACTCGTAGTTGCCGGGCCGTCATCACCCAAGCCGCAAATCCCAGAGCAATCGCCATTACGGAACGAGCGGCGTGCAGCAGTAGTTTGGCCATCCTATATGGTACCAAAGAGGCGGTTTGATTTCGTTGTGAGAAAGCGCTCGGCGTGAGTGTAGTGGTGGGCCCTGTAGCTAAGAACTGAATTCTGCCCAGTTGCGAAGCTGATTCCATCAGTGGCAGGGAATGGATGGAAGAATAGGTTACAGCTAAGGGGTTAGTTAGAACCGTAACCGGCCTCGGCGCAAGTTTCCACCCAATAAACTCAAAAATACCGGCGATGCGCCGGGGGAGGATGAGAATGGGTAGCCGAACGGCCAGGGATAATAGGGTTGAGGCGCAAATAGTACCGAAGACTGTTGTTGTAGAATGCCCCAAGGCTCCCTTGACGATATCGTTCGAAGACGCAAGCGTCTGAAGATTCCGATGGAAGTACCAGTTGGACACGGTACCCCCCGTTGTGGCACGGACAACTCCACTTAGGACGGAGAGTGTCCAGACGTACATCAGAAAGAAAAAGACGGCAAGCCACCAGGTTGCAGTGCCAATCACAAATGCCGACAATTTTTTCGAGAAGTAGCCTCCGAGGAAGATACGAGTGAACATCCAGAGCCACACCCAAGTCCATCCCACAACAAAAGCAAGCGCACCAAAGCCAAGCAAAACAAGGGCGGGATTCGCGGCGAGGATACGGCTGGAGAAGTCTAACATATCGACGGCCCTGTGGATTTCGTGTCGCCCCTTGTACAGGAGCCAGATCCATACAATGGAAAGGACTCCAGGTATAATAGCAGCATACCTCATAACAACATCTTGAAGACGTGATCCGTGGTCTGGCCCATGAAAACTAGAGATTATGGGATATAACGAGAACGAGAACAGCACGATCGGAACGCCAAAGAGAATCAATAAGACCAGCGGTTGCATGAAAGATTTGAGTGCAGCCATCCATACTAGCGCAACCACGATCGAGACGAGTGTATCGACGGCCAATAGATAGAATGACGAGTTGAGTGTCGTGTATATGGTATCACCTATCTTTCTGGTTGGGGGTGAAGTATGTAGCCATACTAATATGAATGTTGCAATGAGCGAAGCAAGAGCAATCAAGTATAGCCAAGCGAAAAACTGGTCGTGCACAAAAATCTCGCCATACATCCGCGGTTGTGGAGGAGCCGGAATGTCTCCAGGTTGTTCGGTTACCTGCTCTTCCTCGTCCTCGTCCTCCTCAGCAATAGCTTGGCGCATGAGACGGTGGTCACGCTCGAAGTTAGAGTGTGCTCTGCTGGCCGGACCCTTCGAACTGCCCTTTGTAGATTTGAATTGTTGGAATGCGGGTGGTGACGAGTCCGTTGGGGTTTCTAAGAGAAGGTCCTCAGGCACCGAGTTGTCTATGACCGTCGATTCCAGCCCAACATCCACCATCTTCCCACTCTCATCGCTGTCTGAGTTTTGTCGCGTGTTCGTCTGTGCACCGGCTGTAGGTTGCTCTTCCATTGGCTTTCGTTTGGTTTGTCGGCCCTTGAAGCTCGATTCGCCGTTCCAGCTACTCTTGATCCCCATCGGACGATCCCGGTCTTCGTACAACCTGCTATCGCGTTCCCCGCTCTGGTCTAGTGATGCCCTGCTTGCGTCATTCTCTGAAGCAGAGCTATCCTCCATGCGACTCGAGACAAACACACGGCGCGAGTGTTGTAAAGCACGGAAGTCGGCAGCCTCCCTAACATCCTCCTCGTCGTCGTCGTCTCGAAACTCGTTCAGGGTGCTATGGAAAAGTGGTGCATCGGGAGCCGTGTTGTATCGGGAGGCGAAACCTCCGAACCTAGACTGGGACGACTGATACGGATTCCCAAGACGTGACTGATAGGAGAAGCGGGCGGGTTGCCTCGAGAACCTCGAGGGTGCATCTGATGGCTGTCGGCTTGAAGGGTCGTTACCGTCGGGTGGTGCTCCAAAGTTGGAGAGGCGGGACTGCGACTGGGAAAGGAAGCGGGAGGCATCTGAACAAGCTAGAGATTAGACTCATGCCGAAATTGTAGAATGCTGGGCCGCCCGCGAGCGGGCTGGAAGGGGTTTCCAGTAACGACTTACATTCTGAAAACATGTTTCACGGTGCGAGTGCTGGAGGAGGGCGTCTCCAGCAGATATGGGGTTTTTGTGATGGCGGTAGGCTGAGAGCGGGAGGTGGAAAGCAGGAAGCAGGCTGTACGTGCACTCAGTTGGTCGGTTGGTCGGTTGGTCGGTCAGCATGGGGTGGTTGGTGATGCCCAGCAAGGCAAGCCGGCCATGCAACCTGGGCGGTGGTGTCGGCGATGGTGTCGGCGATGGCGGAGGCTGTTGGGGCTAGGTAACTTATTCGAGAAGCTATGTGACTATTGGAAATTACGTCTTTATTATTCTTTATTAGAACAACTTGAAAGCTAACAAAGAACAAGGTTGGGAATGTTGTGGTTTGGCAGAAGATGTTGTGTTTGGAAGGTCGGCGGGTTCGTTCCCGACACGGACTGTGCGGATGATTGATTCACTGCAGTGATGACCTGAGTACTGAGTCCTGAGTCCAGAATGATGCAAGTCCAGTCGCCGGCGAATCCAGCTCACAGGTACAAATTTGGTACAAGTTGGGTGCTCACATGCAAGGCGTGTGCAACTACGGAAGCGGAAGCGGCCAAGCGATGCTGGGCAGGCAGCTTACCTGCCTACGTACAGTGCACGTAGGTGACCCTGAGGTCTCCATTAACACTCTATCGACAGCGTCAATTAGGCACCTACCGCCCACTAATCAAGACCCTGCAGTAGTGCACAGTATGGTACAAGGTCTGGCCTAACTTGCTGTCCACCCACACCTTAGGTACACGGTACCTATTGTGCCCGGATGTTGATAACCACCTCCCAAGTATGTTAGTACATGTAAGTCTCCCTGATTGAGATGTAGGTATATAATAAGCAATAGAAATAATGTCAAGCAGTAAATAGGTACCTGGGCTAGGAATAACATGTGACTTTAATGTCTCGATTTATAGTGTTGCATGGGACTCATCACGCGAGATAAGAGGTCTTCAGCCAAATACCGTGGCACTGACCGTGGGTTGGCGCCCCCTGTCTTATTCTCAGGATAGAATGTGTCACGAGCCAGCAGTGAGGTCATCCACTGATATGAGGTTAGATTCCAATAGATACTCCCTCATCCGTCATTGCCAGCTTTAGTCCTTACCTAAGCACCTCGTATATTGAATTATACCACCTAAAGTGGGCCGGTTCCTGATGCATGGGATTGGAACCTGAACCCGGACGGACCTTGAACCACAGATAGGCGTCTTGCGGATAGAGCTCCATACCTCACCTAACCTACTATTGTCATCCGACGTTGCAACACACCGTGACAACTCCCCCACGTCTGACATTGCCCTCTTCCTTTGAACAACCTTTGCTTCAGGACCTTTACCCATAATCTGGTCTCTGGGACTATTGGTAATCTGAACGCTTCGGCTTTTCTTTGTCCGCCGTGCACATCACATGCTGGCCTGAGAATCTCCTTCGCCGCCTGAGCTTTAACGGATCCCTGTAGTTAGGTGTCGTTCTACAGTACGTACCTGGCAGAAGCACCTCATCCTTATGAGAGCCCTTCCTATCGGCTTGTCTGGCGCCGTAGTAGGAATAACTAGCGAATATACAAGGCACGAGACGAATTTGGCACGGGCTACACCGGAGCTCCTATGACCATCTCTTCTCGCCTCTCCTAAACCCCTGAATCCGAACGCATTTTCGGGACCAGCCCCAGTTCATCCTCTCATCGCCATGTCTTCCCCACCATGGAATTATATAGCCAAGCTTGTCTGCATTGGAGACTCAGGTTGCGGCAAGTCGTCGCTAACGATTCGTCTGTGCGAGGGCCGATTTAGTCCCCAGCATGACGTGACCATTGGAGTCGAGTTCGGTTCGCGAATCGTGCCCGTCGGCCCGCCACACTCAAAAAGAAAAGCGAATCCTCTCTCATCATCTCTCGAACATCCGTCCGCAATACCGAATGGTGATGGCAAGAACACCACCGATGAAGAGCAAAAGCATATGAAGCTAAGTCTCTGGGACACGGCGGGACAGGAAATCTAGTGAGTAGCTTGTGATTGTTGTCTCGTGTTCTCTTGGAGTTGTGATGCTTCGCCTGGATTCTTTGGTGAACAGCGCAATCAATCCGCCCAAGGCCGTGTCTTGATTTGGCCCTAGCAACGCCAGCTAACCCGCATTTTCAAAGCAAATCCGTTACACGGAGTTACTTCCGAGGCGCATCTGGCGCCCTCCTTGTATTCGACATTACTCGGCGAACAACCTTTGTCCACGCGACTGACTGGCTCAACGATCTGCGCGCGATCGCCGAGCCCGACATCGTTGTAATCCTAGTTGGCAATAAGTTGGACTGCGTGCAGTCAGAAACAACTGCTGATAGCGGTACCAGTGATAATAGCGATAAGCGGGAGGTGACGTTCGCTGAAGCGCAGGAATGGGCGCAAAAGAACGGCGTACTTCAGTATGTCGAGACGAGCGCCAAGAGTGGCGTGAACGTCGAGGCCGCCTTTATGCGCGTTGCCGAGCGCATCTTCGAAAATATCAACGCCGGCAAGTACGACCTTAATGATCGAAGATCAGGCGTCAAGGGGCCTGGGCCTGGCACAGCCGCCTCGCGGGGCGTTAAGCTCACCGCTAACGATGGGAAGAGATCCTCCGCCGGGGGTTGTTGTTAATGTTTGAAAGATAAGAAGATTGAGCGAGGAGAGGATACGTCTATCTAATTTAATATGAGAGATGAGGAGACTTGGAAGAAAGATAATGACCTGGGTAACCAACCCGCATAACGCCGCCGAATAAGCACTCGGCATTGTACATATTATTAATACGGACACAGACGGCACACGGGACGCATTTTTGGTCATGATACCCTGAGTAATAATGTTTACTAGCACCTAGTTATTATGAAGAAGGAAAGAAAGAGAAGGAAAACTCGAAGAGCTAGAGAATAATACCAATAACTTATCTAATTACACATCATCTTGGCTTAATGATAAATAATAACAATCATGCAGCTTTCAGGTTTTCTTGAGTGCTGCTATGGCTATAATGCGACCGACCGAGCACCAATGAGATAAAAGCCCCCTTTCCCGCACTTCCCTTCTATTGTCTTCTTGTTCGATGCAACACTTTTATTTAAAGAGACAAAATAAAAGGTTGATCTCTTGAGACGACGATTGATGTTGACACTAATTGATGCTCCCATTCCGCCCTAAACTAATCTAATAAAAAAACCCCAACTCCTCCGCCCACATCCTTTTCTTTTCCCCTCCTTCCTCTGTCCGTTTCATGCAAAGACGTGGTATGGGAGATTGAGAGGATCATTATTACATCGGCGGTAAAGGGTAGAGAAACACTAATATGATTTTCGGGAACAGAGAGATGAGAGGCCGAGTGGTAGCGACATAGAAACGTGAATGAAATATTTTCCTATCCCTTTTTCGGTGTTGATTTAGTCGACATGTTTCTAGCAGACTATTACGTGTTGCGACCTGCCTGCAACTTCCTAGCATGTGGTACATGCACAGATACAACCATAATGTATTCTGCGCCAAAAGAAAAAAACAAGACCGACGAGACCTTTTTAAAAAAAACCCGTCACATCTCGTTGTTCCCGTACAATAGATCGAGGGGTGCTCTAGTCCGAGATTCTCCAGGTGTCGAACCACTTCATGTATTTATACTGCTGGTTGCTTCCGGTCATACCCCAGCAGATGGGGATGAAGTAAATATAGAGGCCGATGATGATGGTATACAGGACACTATAGATGGGCCACTGTATCAACTTCTGTTGCTTCCTCAACGTAAAGTCGACAAGGAAGCCCAAGGCGAGGATGGCGAAGTAGAGTGCAGGGTAGTAATGGTGCACGTAGGTGACACGCGCCATGACGACGAAAGGGAGATAATGGAGGAACCATCCTATAACAGGGTAGATGCCAGCATAGTGAATTAGGTCGACCTCGTCTTGCGAAAGGTCCTTGAAACCTCTCTGCCATCGGAGGATGTACCAAACAGTGACTAAACCGACGACACCGAGGGAACCTGTTGAGACCCAGTAGACAAAGGGGTTGCCGAGCAGGAAGTACTTCACGATCTTGTCGTCCCAGCCACACATGCGTAGACCAACGTTGAGAATGGGCCATTGCCACCATTGAGACGCAAGATCGTCTTGCTTATCAGGGTCTGGCACGAGTGCATTGTTGGATGTCAACATAGCCACGTTCAGGTGGATGAAGTCGTGGAAAAATGGCGACCTATACTTGCCGGGATCTCCAGGGGGGACTGCACAGGTTGTTAATAATTGAATTCTGACCAGCCCGTAGCTACTTACGTTTGTCATTCGTATGGGCCTCCACATTCCAGTGAGTGAAGGCATCCTTAGGATTGTTCTTCTTATCACAGGTTACTTCAATCTGCTTGAAGCCCCACTGAGGAAGATTGACATTGGCGGCTCGAAGGTAACATCCCATCACAGCATTCTTCAATCGAAAAGCGGTCGTCAAAGTTCGGAGCTTGCTCTTGTCACGCGACGCCACGTCCTTAACGATTTCAACTTTCCAATGGTCCTTGTCATCACCAATTGTCAGGTTGCCATAACATGAAACCTCCTTCTGGCTCTTAGTAACAGGGGCCGAGATATCGTGACTATGAAGATTACGTCCTGTCTGTGTATGGATCAATCGAACAATATCACCATTATTAATAAGCTGGGGCTCAGACTCCAGGGTCCAATCAGCTACGGAACGGTTGGGATAAAACCACCATTCATTGTTAGCATCTTTATGGTGGTAGCATGTAACCTGCTGCTGAGCGGAGCCTTCGGGGTAGGCTAATAGGGGTCAGTAGACTTTCTTGAGTCTGTGGCAGAAATACGTACTCTGAACATGGCTGTGAAGGAGACCACCACCGTAGCCCATATTCTTTATTGTTACCTTGGAGCCCCAAGCCACTTCCAGAGGCGAGTTGCGTCCGATCTCGCTACCTTCGAGATTTGCTTGGAATAATGAACTCATCTGGGCATCGCCTGGTCCACTCCTGGTCAAGATGGCGAAGTGGAGGGCAAAAGAGAACAAGTACACCAAGAAAGGGATGACGATGAGACCGACTACGCGAGCGCTAAGATGGGCAGCGAGGACCGGGTAAGAAATCCTCGTGTTTCCGAATTTGTTCCACAGGTCCTCAATGGTGTACAGACCAACCATCGCAGTCACGAAAAGTCCGACTAGCTTGATGCTGCAGACAAAGCCCAAGCTAAGTCCAGTCATGAATAGCCAGAAGAACCACTCCGGTTCGAAGTTGTACTTCTGTTGACCGTGAAACTTCGCCCAGCAGAAGACTGTAGCAACAGTACCGAACAGCAGCATAGAGTCAAGAAGGATGAAACGGCTGATCGTCGTGTAGGAGTTTTCGCAAAGAACCATGAGTGTGACCAGCCAGACAGCAGGACGCTTGAGCCTAAGTTCCATGGCTGTGTAGTATGCTAGGGGCACGCATAGTATCCCCCAAAAGGCGTTGAAAGCTCGCATAAATGTGTAGTCGAGTTCCGCGGGGTACGTCTCGCCGGATTTGAATTCGAAGGACCCATTATACCCTGCTAGTACACCAGACAGGCCGACAAGAATCTTGCCTAAGGGAGGATGGCTGGTACGATATTTAGCAGGGATTCCGAACGAAGATGTAGGGGTATTTGACTAACACGTCGAAGAATAATTCACGCTTGATGTAGTGCGATCCGAATTTACCAAAGCTATATCGAGGAACGGCTTGTCAGCTTTCAAGTGGCAACTGGGAGAGGTTCGTGAGAGGGCGTACTGAGCTTCCTGCACAATGCTGTCAGCTATCATCCGTAGTATAATATTGCCGAAGACGTAGGCAACGGAGTCCGGAACTTACATCCCAGGTGACAATGGGGCTAAGGCCAATCTTCCACAAGCGCGTGAAGACGGCGAAGGCTGTGAAGACCAAGGGAGCAATAATGAATTCCCATTCGTCAAGAATCTCGAGGACAGAAGGGCTCTGTGGGAGGACCGTCAACATATAGCTCGTAGAAGTATTCGCCATCCTCCGCCTACCTTCTTCGGTCCGTGTATCTTTTTCTCTTCCGGCTGGCGCTGAGGTGCTACGGCGCCGGGAACTGCTGACCCGGGCACATTTCGTCGACGAGCGACATCGCCTGCTGGGTCAACGCCAGAGGCGACTGTGGCGTTCTTGTCCGCCATTCGGTTTCTTGTCGGATGCGAGAGGAACTAGAAAATGGCTGATCGGGTGTAGAAAGCGAACTAGATGGCTACCTATGTAGGCCTCGGGGAAGGCGTAAGAAAAGTATAAAGTTACAGAATAACGAGAGTCATACGAATTGAACAAAGAAGTTTGGCTGATCATATATCGACCATCACACCTCGTCCCGGAAGGAAGACAACGAGGGAAAGTAGAGACTGTCGACAAGACGTCGAATGATGAAATAGGAGCAGGAGTAGCTGAGATTATCTCGTGTCCATATAGGTAGGTACCTACCTAGGTCCCGTCTAGACTGCATCCATGTCCACGGGCCACGGGTACCAATTTAGAACCCCGATTCAATGTGGAAGTGGGTCCTTCCTCTGCACATGCAGATAAAACCACACAGCCATATTGATACAACGATAACAGCAGCGCCCCGGGTTGTGGGGTAATGCATTTGTCGATGCTATTCGCTTTTGCGCCATCCCGGTCCTATCCCCGGCCGTCACAAGCTTACCTGTACGGCTCTGGCGGAGGGTTGTTGAAAGGCCACTTGGCCACGTAACCCTCATAAAGCTAACCTTAGACGTTGTATCACATTCTGGATAGGAATTTGTTTCAAACCCAGACTTACATAGTAGAGCTCTAGACACAGCTAACACAGGATACTTGTTAGATTAATGAGTTGAGGAATAAAATACTGTACGTCTGTGATATATGAACGTGCGCATCTTCGCTATCGTAGCCCTGCATACATCCATAAATAGAAAATTGGTAGTATAGAATACTTAGCATCCATATTATCCAAACCCTACAATACTATCGGGCACCCAGTTTCTGACCCGGTTATGGATGTTTGCTCCTTCGTACACATGTATCCCCCCGATATCCAGCATACAACAATGTAGCTTAAACGATCAGAACCCCCAAAGATATAGCCCACCTTGTGATAGTCGCGTCATGTCCTTCATTCTCACTTTAGACTAGGCTCGCCTATTATGACATGGGTTGGCAATTAAGTTGCATTCTGGAATCAATGCGCTCGCTCTGGACTCCTCATCCATCCTGTACATGGGAATCACAAGACCAAAACCAAATCGGGACCTTGATGGTCCTGAGACTCCGCCACCGTCTATTGAAGAAAAAGGGAACTCTATCATCTTTCTTGGTTGTCTGTGAGACTAAATATGTATACGTAGTTTTAGTCGTCGCGCTGATCGAGCGCCGTATATCTGGCAGCACTCGCCGGGCTGCTGCTTGAGCCGCGGGGTTGGCCGACCATCCTACTTAACCACTCGCCTACGCGGCCTCGTGAGTTGCGGCTCTCGGATCGCTGTCGTGGTGTGGGCTTTCCATCTACAACATTGACGATCGGTGGATCAATGTCTAATGCGGGAATAGTTGCATCTGATCCAAGTGGTCGTCCTCGAAGATCCAGAGAGGGTACAGGAGACCCAGCTCGGATCAGAGAACCGGTTTCGGATCGCACGCCAGGAGTCCCAATGGCAGTGCTGGCATCACCAAATAATGAGTCCATGTCTTCTAATCTTACACCACAAGTCTCGGGGTAAATGAAGTATACTATTAAACGGTGTCAGCAGTGAAGCCCTTCATGTGGCCAGGACGGCTGGGATACTTACCAACAACGAAACTGACCACGCAGAAAAACGCATGCACCAAGTAGAGCCGCCACTTGATCCACTCCTGAAGAACAGGAGTCACTTCTCCTACGAGCCAATTGAATGCCCAGTTCGAAGCAGTCGACAGACTGGCTCCCTTCGATCGAATGCTGAGAGGCAGGATCTCCGGTGGGTAGAGCCATGGAATCGGGCCCCAAGAGTATCCAAAAGCAGCGTTGTATATCATAACAAAAACAACAACCAATGTGGGCGTAGACTTCACGTCTAGATAAATGAAATAAGAGACTAGCGAAAGCGATATAGCCATAGCAACCGCGCCACTTAGGAGGATGACTCGACGACCCCATCGATCCACTATGTACCAAGGAGGGATCGTAGAAAGCAGATAGGTGATACCGTTGATTCCGGTCATCTTGATGGCATCATGGCCAATCCAACCAGCTGACTCGAAAACATAAGGCGCATAGTAAGAAATGACGTTGATACCGTTGAGTTGAGCGAGAGCTTGCGCCGACATAGCAATGAAGACCCGTGTCTTGTACCGACGGAACATCTCGCTGTAAGATCGTTCGCCTTCCATGCGCTGAAGCAGAACGTTCATCTTGATCTCACGGTACTCGTCCCTTGCTTTGGCGTTGTGGATATCGCCTCCGCCATACAGGTTTGCTATGACAACAATCCCTTCCTCATCGTGGTCGTTATCGAGCAGCCATCTTGTAACTAGTTAATATGACGAATAGAGGGGGAAACGGGGGTCACTTGCCTCGGTGACTCGACAATTATCAAGCTTCCCAGGCCTAAAAGAGCACCCATGACACATTGCATCAAGAGAGGAATGCGCCACGACAGGTTGCTCTCTATGTAACCGCAGAAGTAGTCCACCCATATCGATGTAGTGTAGCCAATAATGTTTCCTGAAAACTCAATACAAGCAAGTTTGCCTCGGTTGTGAGGTGGTGAGATCTCGGACTGATAGACGGGAACGATTGTCGATAGTGAGCCGACACCCAGACCAGCGACAATTCTGCCCAACATCATCATCGGCATATTAGTTGAAAAAGATTGCAAAGCTCCGCCGACGAAAAATATCATTGAGCCATAGAGAATAGTTTTGCGGCGCCCAATAATGTCACCAACTCTCCCGACGATTAGAGAAGAAATGAAAGCACCAACTTCCAGAATGGCAACCATAGTACCGATTTCGGCTCTGGAGGGATTGTTGAAGTAATCTCTGAAGTACGGGCCGCTGATGGGTCGGTTAGCTTACGAGGCCTCACCAGACAAGGCAAGAAATGAGGACATACGTGATGATACCCGACATGACACCCTGGTCATATCCGAAAAGAAACACACCGAGAGAGACAAAGATACTCGTAAAGTAGCTATGAATAATTAGTTGTTCATCTTATAACATGTTTCAGCTTGAATGGGACATACATAAGGGCTTTGCCCGTGAAGCCGTTTACCCCCGTGCCCGGCATGATGGCGGATATGCAACGCTCTCCTCGGGATATGTGGCGTGGAGGGATGTCGGGAATCCGGATAGCCTCCTTGTCGATAAGGCCGACCGAGTTTGACCTGGAGTGATAGCTGTGCTCGTCGACGGAACGCTTGAACTGGACGCGTTTGCTGTGTTTGGGATGGCGCTTTAAGACGCCCGAGACGAGGTCGTCCTTGAGAGAGGTGTCGGCGAGGCTCTTGCGAAGAGGATCCTCCTCATCTGCCAACTGCTCGGCTAGATCGCCCGTGTCGGTCCAGGAGTCCGAGTCGGCAGAGTCGTCGGAGCGACGCTCGTGGGAGAAACGACGGCGGTGGTCGTCAAGCAATGACGTCGACTGGCCGTGGTCGGAACGCGAGGCGAGGGTACGGAGGGGGATGTTGGAGGGAAGACGGTTGGCAGTTGAGGGAGGAATTTTGGAAAAGAGGGCGCTGTTGAGCAGCAGCGCCGGCCCGCAGTGATATCGATGCTGAAGGGAGACGTCGAGAAGGGGGTGGAGAGAGGGTTTCTGGCGGTAGACTAGAAGAAGCAATCAGCTGTCGTCGACCAGGCCCGATGACCATCACCGTGCAGCGAGGGTGGGACGTCGGTGACTTGGAAGCCGTCCACAGTCCACAGTACATACACGCGAATGCCTAAGGCTCCGGCGGCAGGCGTGTACGAGGTACGTATGTACGTAAGTAGTATGCAGCGGTGTCTACTACTGCCAGGGGCCAATGGACTCCGGCTACGGCTACGGACAGGCGCGGAAATGGGAAATGGCAAATGGCAAATGGCACTACGCTGGGTGAACCAAAAAAGAGCGAATGAGTAATGTTAGGAGAAAAGCCACTTTCACATGGATGAGACTAGCTAGAGGGATGACGACCCAAAGTTCCAGTTTGATGTGAAAAATGAATGAGAAAAAGGAAGAAGATGAATTTGCAAAGTGCTTAGATTCTACCCGTGGTGAGGATTACAACTCCTATTACCTACAGCCTGCCTACCTGGTCAGTAACAGATCTCCATCTCCTTCATTTAGGTACGGGTATGCGGTATGCCATAATCCTGCTAACACGGTCCTGTCCACTGCGATTGGGGGACAGAGGTAGTCGCTTTCAAACCCTCAGCTCAGCCGGCAACATTTGGAGGCACCGGTACAGCTGCGGACAATAGGTACTTCCCTCGAGCACTACAGCCAGGAGAAAGGACGGGTAACGCTGCCGTGGACTGTGTGGGGCTGACCCATCAGCCAGCCATTTGCTATCGATGCACAGATCTGGTAATGACTTTCGCTTCTTTTTGTCTTGTCGTTCCAATTAACTGTCAAGAGGGTAATACAGTTTAAAGTCCTACTGTTTTAGAGGAACGCACCATTGAAAGCTTAACCTGAGCAGGAATTGAGAACCGGTACGCTTTATTACTGTAAATCACCTCCCAGGCTGCTCCCAGTACCTAGGCAATCAGTGTAAGTGATAACGATACCAGATCGCTGGAACGTTAGAGACATAACATGGAGAATGAGTTCACCTTGCAGGACCCTTACATAGTGTTGCATCTCACATCCCCACAACCCAACCCCGTGGCAATTCTCTAAGCAAGTATTTCGAAGTCTTCTTGGTTTGCTACTGTGCATATCTTTTTCCTGTGTCGGGGTGCTACTTATGTTGTAATGTAGATAAACTGTTGATCCGGTTTCCGGCCTGCTGTCACCTACCTACCACTGGGTACTTAGTACTATCTGTAGACTGCAAAGTCAACAACACCCACTGCTGTACTATGAGCCCTTCAAGGTCTATATTTTTTCCTCTTCGCGTATGCTTTTCCGGTCTCGGGCTTATTCAGAGCGGGATTCAGGAGACCAGATAGTTCTTGTTCTGTCGGAAACCTGCAGGCTAGTCCCGAGTCGCTGTCTTGGTATGTATTGCCTGTTTCGCACTAAAGGATGCGAGATCTTCCACACTGTTGCGTCATAGCATCACTGGCATCACCTACATTAGGTACCTTTTCTACTGTACGTACGTACCAAATATGTCCTACACTATACTGTCTATGTGGTAAACAACATGCAGATCATCGAGTTCTTCCCGACTCCTCATTACGGCCGGCTTCTGTTAGTAGTCACATTCGAAAATACTCTGATCACAAGGACAACCTACGTTCTGCTGATCACTGATCGCTCAGCCTGCCCAAGGCCACAGCCTCGGCGACAGTACCACAATGTTCACGAGACGCATCAGAAGAAGCAATACTTAATGGAGCCTCAGTCACCCTTTTGAGCGACCCCGCCTTCTTCGGTGGCTGTAAGCCGCCGGCTATGTTCTACAACGCTTCTCAGCCCACCTGAGTCCATTCCTGCAAGCCCACCGACTTCCATGATCGAGGTCGCGTGCCACATCCTGGCATGTTCGCAGCTGTACAGCCCTACCCCTCCCGCCATTCCATACCCATGGCTTGGACGAGATCCGGGAGACCTTGTGTTATTCTTCGAGGCGGGCATTTTTCTACTCGTACTGGCGCAGTAGTTAACCCTATTTGCGCAGTACTTGGTACAGTGAGCCCAAACGTCATCAACTCCCACGTTGTCCGTCTTTGCCCAAGCTGGAAGGGTCCTATTAATCACGAACTTGGTACGGGATAGGCTCACTGCCAAGTACATAGCTCGCCCTACTAAAAAGAGTGATTATTTGTTAGTAAGATCTAGCTATTTCTAACGACCCAGAGGTTTACTTTCGAGTTTTATTTATTTCTACACAAGCCGCGTAGGTCCCATTCGCGTACAACTTTCATTCTTATCACGACCGGGGTTGTCGCGAACGGCCGGCTTGCGCGTGTAGACGCAAGCTGACGAAGGCTATACCCTCGCCTGCTCGGCCGTTACGAAGAACTTATGATACTACTATTTGCAGGTGTACTGCACTGGGGACGCTCCAGAAGTTGTAGTTATAATCGCTGCACAATAGCAACGGGTGGCTGAAACTTCCGTTAACTCCTTCCTAGCCGCCGCTCTCATGAGCCTTGGAATGCTCTTCTAGTGAGAGCTTCAACTTTGCGACATAGCTGGTGGGTCAAAATAAGCCACTACCGCTTCGTCAGTTTCAACCTATAAATATTTCCGAGATCAGCAAGTCCTGTAGAGGAGGGGCACTGCATGCGCCGAGCGAGTGACCAGGCTAATAGTCCTACGTCGCCGCGCTGCATGAAATCGAGTTTTCGAGGCTGGGTGTATTCAGGTAGGGTTGTCCTGCGATCCTATGCGAGTCATCCCTAAGCTCCACCGAAACGTTTCAATCTCCCGGGCGCTTGACAGATAATGAACCTCGAAATCATGTTCACAAGAATAGCCGTTAGGGATATAATTACACACCTCAGAAAACGGCAGGTCGTCTCTGGTTCTCCAAAGGTGGTGCAACTGATTTAATGCAGTTTGCTCATAGTGCTAGTAGCGGAAGCTATGTGTTAATGGATCTTGATCCTAGATCTTGGTTGGTTTCATATTTCGACAGTAGCTGACGCAGCCCTATGACTACGCTTATGACACCAACCAGGAGTAGCTATTTCGATGTTGAGAGGAGAAAACAGCGACGAACAGGACATTTTGATGGCGATATAATGCCCTTCAGCCAACAGATGCCTATATTGGAAGCTAGTAGGTTGGAAGCCTTCATTGGTATAAGTAATTTAAACTACCTAGGTATATATACTACATAGTGGTGTAGGTAATATCTTGCATACTATGGAAGATCATGCGCTAGATACTACCTTGTACTAACCTTAGTGAGATCCTCACGGCTTCAGGTACACTAACATGTTCCTATCGACTCGAGATCCATTTCTCGACTCTAGCAGGATCAATTGGCTACCGCAAGCAGTGACGGCGCTTGCTACTGAAACATCTAAGATCAGTTCCAGTGAATCTCTTTGCTCGATCGACGTGATTCGAGTCAAGTCTCGGAAGTCGGTTATTAATTCTAATAGCAAGGTAGTATCTCTAGCCAGCTCGCTAGGATCGGTACCTTGCCGTTCTCAGTCCTCTTGCGGGCGGGAGTGGGCCTGCTCATTTCAAGAGCAGCCACTCAAGCCCGATGGCTAACCAACCCCAGCCTACCGCCGGCAACCGTTGCACTGAAGACGGGCCTAATCTCGACTTGATCAGGTACCTTATCCCAGTAGAATCGCATAACAACCCGCACCCAACCCCCCCAAGCTCTCTCCTTTTACACCTGTCGTGCAAGAAAACACCTCTTACATCTCCCTCCTCCCCCATCCACACCCATCGCTGCTGGGGCTGCGAATGCGAACGTCGAATACGGCCTGGACGTGCATCTCCTAGCGGACTCGAAAGACTGGAAGTCGAAAGGGGGACGGGGAAGAAAGCAGCGCATTACATTGGCATTGGCCTGTATAAACGCGACGTGCAGCGACGGCCCAATTTTTCGTTTGTACCTCGAGCCCACGCATCCGAGCGACTTGAAGCCTGTTTGTTTCTCAGCCTTCCGACAACCTTCGAGCTACACCCGCATTACAATTGCGACAGTGTGTAGCTTGTGACTATCAGCGAATACCACGGGGATACAGAGCTTCGTATGTAGCACGACGACGGAATCTCGATCAAGTTACTCGTCGCATCGCCTGCCGCCACCTGCCCAGCCTCAATCGATACTCATTGCGACGCGATTGCGAAACGGTCGATCCAGTCCACAATTTTCTACAGTCCACAATTGACGCAGCGGGATCATCGCCCGCTCAGATCCTCAAATGGGGAGCACTAACTTCGGGAATTTCGAGGTATGAATTTGGTCCGGGTGATGACGCCATGCCATCCTACACAGAGCCAATGAGCTAGAATCAGGCTAACGACGGGCATTGGCGACAAACAGGACTTTTGTAGAGACTCGACGCTTCCCGTCTGCAATGTACGTGTGCTTTGGCGACTGTTGCAGATAAATTGTATTGTTAACATCAAACTCGCAGGTCTTGACCGAGAGCCACAACCAAATTGGGCCATGGGGCGGATGTGTGTTGAGAGGTATCCCGTTGACATCCGGGCAGCACCTGGGTAACCTCGGTTCGTACATGTGGGTTATATGAGAACTATGTACATCTATCTAACAAGACGATAGGCTCAATTCTGCTATGCGGTATTGCCATTGTAGTTTCGGCATTTCTGGTCTTTCGATCAGAACAGAAAAGGGCTGCTGTTGGTCGAAGGTACGAGAAATTGTCTCGACGTGTTTGCGGGGTCATGCTGACGTTGATATAGGGAAATGCAGCTGTTCCTGACTGGCTTCATTATAATTGAGATAGCCGAAATTTTTAGCGTCGGCGAGTTTCCCTTGTCCTCCAAGGTTCGAATCGTACGTGTTCTCTAGAATCAGATTTGGGATTGGAAACTAATAAGCACGGCAGGCATTCACCGGAATACACATTGGAATGATTATCGCGACGACCTGGGTTCTTCTCATGAACGCTGTCGTTGGGTTCCAGATCGTGGATGACGGGACACCACTTTCATTAGGGCTGATACTCATATCTGCTGCCGTCCTTTTCATCGGCACCGGCTACATTACCTTGGACACGGGGTTCGACTGGACTGGCGAGTTTAAGAGTAGCTACGACCCCCCGAACCGAAACATCGCCCTCTACGTTCTCTATCAGCTGGTGCCTCTTATCTTCCTGGTCGCTTTCTACGTCCTCGAGGCGGTCCTAGTCTTGCGTGTCCTGGGCGAGGTGCGACCGATGCTCTACTTGACAGGCGCAGCAATCCTGTTTGCGCTCGGCCAGATATTCAACTACGTCGTCAGCCCGTATATCTGCGACGGTACATCGGGCAAGATTGACGGGGCGCTGTTCGAAACCCTCTTCACCCTGCTAGCCGTGGTCATGGTCTGGGTATTCTGGTCCAGCATCACTGAGGACGATTGGCCCACGGCGGTAACACCGACGGGCTACGCTTAACTCTTTATTACTCAATTAATACGGCGTAGGAGTTCAGGTTTTTAGTGGCATACCCGTTTGTTTTTTATCTATAGGTTACGTTTGTTGAGCGATGAACCTCCCCAAAGCACAAAGCTCACATTGGATTCTCATTGCCATACACGATCTTTTCTGTTGGCACTAAAGCGGGGATTGGAGACCAGCTGGAGCGCAACATGAAGTAACACGTGGCAATGTTGCAGGAGAGGTTGGAGAAACATGGTGATTGAAGTATACCCCAATACGCGCAACTAATGTATATGATGTCGTACGATAGAACCAAGATAGGTGGCATAGTCGGACTTTTGTATTCGGTTCAAAATAAATGAAATGTTATAGCTGTTATGTTTAGCTACCGCTCCTCCGTACGTGTAGGAATGCTATGGCGGCCATCCAAAAAGCTTTAAAGCGGAACAAACTACAAGGTGCATACAGGACAGTAGGTAACTTTAGGTAATTGGAGAAAGAGATTGGGAAGCTTGGAAAAGCATCCAAGTGGAGATACAGGAGGCTCAAAGTATCTACAGCACCTTGAAGCTATGATGGGGAGACAGCTGCAGGTGAACCCGGAATTTAGGTGGCATTCTCTATCTTAGGTAGGTACTGTGATAACCTATACGTATAAGGGCCGGACGCTTGGGACAAAGTAATGCACGAGCTAGAAGCTGGCCCTACTTAGTTAGCGCGCCAAGAATACCTCCAGGCTGACAAAAGGCGGTTTTTACTCACCATAAACAGTACCTACCTAAGGTACCATTCCGTCATAATGGGGGGTAACATACCCCAGGCAGGCAAGTACTCAGGTACCCAGGACCCAATTGGTCAGTGCTGGCTACCTAAATTTATAGTGCGTACAAGGCTATGAAGTCGAAACCCATACTACTAGTTTCGTAGCCTTGCCCTTCTTTTCCTGGTTGCTTCTTGATTTCTTTATTTCGGCTTTTACAGTAGAAGAACTATTTCAACGGTGCCTCCGAAGGGAAGCCCTGTTTAAGGCTCGGGCCACCCTGTCATAGATGTCGTCGCCCTGGCCACAGACCCCAGTACCTAGCTCTCCCTTCCGTCATCAGTATCGCTGCCAATACGTCGATGCACCTACGCTACCCGGGCGCAGCAGCGTAGCCTCTATCGTTCCACGACTGCAAAGGATAGCCAGGCTTCCTTTTCGCCCGACCGCCGAGCCACCCTATCTCACATCGTGCAGCCAAAATGGCCGATTCCGACGGAGACTACCAGGCAGACGACGCCTCCGAGGATGAGTTTGGGGATCATCAAGTCTCCTCTAGCACGCCGCTCGACCCACGATCGCGTGCCCGCTCTGAGAAACCAAATAAGGGAGGTCGGAAAGGCGGTAAAGCTGCATGGGAAGATCTCCAACGGTCATGGGATGTGGTCGTCGAAGATGCGGATGGGACACTCGCAGGCACCATCGAGGGTCTTGCCGAGGCACAGAAACGGGCACGTCTACTAAAAGACACAACGCCCTTGCAGCGTGGCATTATACGGCATCTCGTGTTAGTTTTGGACATGTCATTTGCGATGCTCGAGAAGGATCTACTACCCACCCGCCACCAGCTCAGCATGGCCTATGCCTCGGAATTTGTGCGCGAGTATTTCGAGCAGAATCCCATCTCGCAGCTCGCCATCGTCGGCATGCGCGACGGCATCGCGGTGCGGATAAGCGACATGAGCGGGAACCCAGGGGACCATCTAGAGAAGCTCCAAGATTGGGTCAAGCAGGACCCGCAAGGGAACCCGAGTCTACAGAACGCGCTGGAAATGTGCCGCGGAGCTCTCTTGTACGTCTTGATCGGCTAGGGGAGTGGTCTGTGAGGTCGCCTACTGACCTTACATGATATCTGTAGTCACACACCTACCCACGGCACGCGCGAGGTTCTAATAGTCTACGGTGCCCTGATGTCGAGCGATCCAGGCGACATTCACGACACGCTTCAATCACTCATAAAGGATCGGATACGGGTATCCATAGTAGGACTAGCAGCGCAAGTGGCCATCTGCGAGGAGCTGTGCTCGAAGACGAATGGGGGTGATACGTCAGGCTATAATATCGCCCTAGACGAGGGAAACTTCCGAGATCTACTACTGGAGGTCACAACGCCGCCTGTCACGCGCACGAAAGAGCAGAGCACGGCCAGCTTGTTGATGATGGGGTTTCCATCGCGCACGCTCGCCGCGCCCGAAACCACCAACTATTGCGCCTGTCACCATAGGCCGAGCCGCGAAGGCTACGGATGCACGCGGTGCGGCGCCCGTGTCTGTCGGCTACCGGCGGAGTGTCCTGGATGTGGGCTTACGCTCATCCTCTCCACACACTTGGCGAGATCATACCACCACTTATTTCCGCTGCGGAACTGGGTCGACGTGCCGTGGTCAGAAGCGAAGCAGTCCAAGTCCTGTTATTCGTGCTTGACGCCCTTCCCCGAGGTGCCAGGGCGAAGCGGCGGTAGCAAGGGACAAGAAAAGCCGGACCGGCCTACTGTCAAAGGCCTCAGCGAGTCCAGCCGCTACGCATGCGAGGTCTGCGGTAATCATTTCTGCATTGACTGCGATCTGTTCGCGCATGAGGTCCTGCATAACTGCCCCGGATGTCAGAGTGACACGAGGGGCGCGGCGGAAAGCAGCGACGCAAATGGCACGGCGATGGAAATCGATTCATGAAAAGCAGACTTCGCCATGTCTCCCACAACTAGTTCCTGTAGCATACGGGACACATTAGACACTAACTAGGTACCCTCAAACTTCGAAGGAAGTGCGAGTTGCTAGAATGACATCGTACATATATGCGATGCCGGTCTGGAAATTGTATTAGATGGAAAAACGGAAGCATTTGGACGGCATAGGCATAATCGGCGTTTGGAGTAGGCGGACTCCGTCCGATGTTTTCTGGAAAAGGAAAAAAGATATCATAGTAACTATACTAGAAAAACGAGCTGGGTACGATTGGTTACGACCAGTAACTGCCTAACATTTGTTGACGGTTAGGTTATAGAGGTAGTATGGACCTGTACAGGTAGACAACGAAAATACTCATTTTCTACGCTACTCTACTTTTTTCTTGAAATTCTTCTGGTTTAAAATTGCTATGCTCTGTGTTTGATTATCACTAGAAACCCGTGCTATCCTCCCCTCGTAAAATTCGTGTCTCGTCGTTCGGTGTTATGTACAATGTCTCCTCTCCGTTACCCGCTAATAGGCCTTTGCTCGTTATTACGCATCGCTTTTTGGATGCTAACGGCATGGCGCTTAATAAATACTACCATCCCTAATGAAGATAAAGGAAACAAATACTGTGTTTCTTCTTTCCTTATTTTCCGTTCTACTTCCTCTACTCATTTATTTATCGCAATCTATAAGTTGCCTCTCTGGGCCTGCTCGCGCTCGATGGACTCAAACAGGCTCTTGAAATTGCCAGCGCCAAAGCCCTCGAAGTCATGGCGCTCGATGATCTCGACGAAGACGGTGGGGCGGTCCATGAGGGGCTTGGTGAAGAGCTGGAGGAGGTAGCCGCCCTCGTCGTAGTCGATGAGGATGCTGAGACGCTCGATGGTGTCGAGGTCCTGCGTGAGTTCCCAGGCGCGCTTCTCCGTCTTGAGGCGGTGGCGCAAGGTCTCGTAGTACGTGGGGGGGACGGAGATGAACTCGACGCCGCGGGCGCGCATGGCCGAGACGGTGGCGATAATGTCGTTCGTGAGTAGCGCGATGTGCTGGACGCCCGGCCCGGAGTTGAAGATGACGAACTCCTCGATCTGCGACTTCTTCTTGCCGGGCGCGGGCTCGTTGATGGGCATCTTGACGACGGCGTTGGCGCTGCTCATGACGATGCTGTTGAGCGCCGAGAACTCGGTGCAGATGGTCTTGTCGTCGACGCTCCAGAACCGGTGGAACGACAGGCACCGCTCGTAGAACTCGCACGCCGCCACCATCTCGTTCCAGCTCTGGTTGCCCACGCAGTGGTCGATGCGCACCAGGTCGATGGCCGGCAGCGCCACCGACGACGGCGCCGACTCCCGCGCCACGAACCCCGGCAGGAAGGGCCCCGTGTAGTCCCGCCGCGAGATGAGCGTGTGCGTCGTGTCGCCGTATGTGCGCACCACGGCCGTCACCACCGAGCCTTCCTTGGCGTTGCTGCCGCGCAACACCCGTGGTGGTTGCACTGAGATGGCGATGCCGTCGGCCCCGGCTATGGCGCGGTCATAGACCGCCTCGACGTCGTCGACGTCGAAGGCAACGTCCTTGACTGCGTCGCCGTGACGCTCGAGGTGGGCGTGCATTTCTTTTAATAAGGCTAGCTCATCCTCAGATATGGGCTCCTCGGCAGGCAGATGTGCGTAGGAGCGGATGGGCGATGTGAACACGAAGCGGACGTCGTTGTTGGCCACGACATATGAGGTGAAGCACCGACTTCCGGTTTCTAGGCCCTTGTATGCTATTGTGCGGAACCCGAAGAGTGTGTTGTAGTATGAGGCGGCCTGTTTTGCGTTGCCTACCCACCAAGTGATGTGGTCGTAGCCATGGAACTCTGGAACACCAGCTTGCACAGCATATTCGTCCGCATGGGACGGCAGCGTCGTGGAAACGTGCTGCGGAGGAGAGTCTGTGATTGCTGAGGGAGCCATGACTGGTATAATCTGAGTGTACAAGTGGTATTAGAGAATAAGGAAGAGTAGAGGTAGCCGGAATCGATCTATAAGTATACAGGCTATCAACCACAAGACTTCTGCTATACGAGTAATACCGGAAAACCCAGCTGATGGCTCGAGAAAGCTAGTCGATTTATAATACACGAGGGAAAACTTCAAGCATGGCAGGCATCTGATACTACCATTGATTATGCGATGTTTGAAGATTGACATGCCTCCTGACTGTTGTGATGGCGGATAACGAGGGTAATTATGGGGACGGCTTGAATTCCGCGCACTAAGCCCGCTGTCAACGACGGACGTAGCCCGCCCTGGGAAACAAAGCAATTCCAGCAAACACTAAATCAAGCAGATTGAGGTATCTGTAGTGGCAGTTCCCCGTACTGTCGAGCATGAATGAGGGCGTGAGGTACTTCCGGCCATTGTCGGCTTCCATGTGACAAAGACGTCAATGGCCGAAGATAGCCGCCCTAGTCATCATTAATCGGGGCACGCTCACTACCATGTCAGGTAACAGCCATGCGCACTATTTCCGACGCCACCCATACCCATACCGGGAACAACTAACTGGCTTTGAGCGGATATACCAGGGAGCACGTCGCCTCTGGTCGTGGGGGACCGATCAATGGGAAGTTGCAGAAGTGGTTAACATTGCAATGACGGGGATGCTATAGGCCGAAGAGACCCTTGCAGAATCAGCACTCTTCGTCATTAGCAATAGTTCTTGGAAGTATAATTTCGACTGCTTTCGATTAAAATGGACTACTAAATGTTTGGTTGTCACACCTATCGTTTTCGACTGGAACTGACACCACTTGTCTGTATTAACATCTTGTATAAGCCTTTAAGCAAGTCTGAAACTTTCTCACCTTGAAAGATTCGGCAGATATTCCATCATGGCTCAAGGCTCTCTCAGTCGCCGCGACCTTAATGTCCTGGAAAAGATGAAAGATCCGGAGGCCAATCCGATGGCGGCAGTAATGGTTGACCCGAACCTGCCCAAAGACCCAAACGTCACGGATACCTCGGTATATGAGCGCGTTTCTCAGAAAGAGCGAGAGATCGTCTTGGCTATCCAGCAGCTAGAAATGGAACTTGCTGGACTTAGACCTTCGACGTCGACCCAACCGACCAACGATTATCGTCGATGCGTAGACGATCTCAGGCATCTAATCTCAGAGAACCCTCGATATGCTAGTGCACGAAACAACAGAGCACAGGCCTTGAGAAGACTGTACGGGGACACAATGATCCTACCGGGACAGCTCGATTGGAAGGCACTTATACAAGATGCCGACAAGGACGATATTTCGCAAGCCGCTTTCACGACACTGTCAGATCTCGATGAGGCCATTTCCCTCCTGACCCCCAAAAGTTCTTTTGCTCCCATCTCACCGGTAGCGGGTAATACTCTGTCACAAGCCCACACCCAGAGAGCCGCGATTTATTATATGACAAGCAAGTCAATCCGGTCAGATGTGGCAATTTCCCTTGGCGGGCGCAAAGAGGAGAAGTGGACCAAGCTTGATTTCGAAAGCGCCGCGTCTCGGGATTTTGCTCTAGGGGGGAGATATGGAAATGAAATTGCGAAGGCATTAGCCGTGAGCACAAACCCAACGGCTAAACTATGTGGGCAGATCGTCCGGGAAGCGATGAAGAAGGAATATGGGCCGGCGTTTGCACAATGATTCTCCAACCTCAAAATAGATTTTGTATCGATATACCCAACCTGGTGAGGCAGAAATGCCCACTTTGATGAAAGCACCACAATATTTCCAGTTCACAGGTCTCTCTATTGAATTTGTCACCACAGTGGGACAAGTATGGCACTCCTAGGCCAAGACATATGGCATCGATGACTTGCTTCGAGAATTTTCAATCGATTGGTTGGGCTGCTGGGCTGGCTAATTGTTCGGTTGCAAAAATGGCGTTGAGGAATTATTGGCCTATTTTGGTGGCCAGGCTTAGACGTCTTGGAGTAGATGTTAGCTTCGAATGTACGAATGAAATTGGGTGAATCACATACTTCTTGACGGACTCTATGGTTTGCCGGGTTGTTTTGCCCTTCTCCTTTTCCTCGCGGTTGATCCGGAGCGCAGCAGCTCCTAAGCCAATCACTAGAGCAAAGATAGGATCGGCCGCCCGCGATATGATGTAAGTTGGTGGCGCCATTGTTGATAGGATAAATTTTACGTATGCTTGGAGAGACCAGAGCTTTTTCAGAGACTGTGGATTACAGCGTAAACATCTATGAACTGGTAAGTAAATGTAAGTAACTTAATACCTAGTGGAGTTGACGATGGAATGGACCGATTCCAGGTTCCAAGGTTCCGGCCCCGGGGCTCTCAGCTAAGGACTCTTTATAGTGATATCTTAGAGATAGGCCGATTATACATCTATGCGGCAAAGAATTTCACGCTAAGCCGTTATGCAACTAAGTGCCCACGCGCCCTCTCGGCAATCAAGCCACACACCGGAAATTTAGCGACCCCACAGCAAAGGCAAAATCTCGGTCAATTGCACCCACCACCATTTTCGCAACCTGAAGCTCCCCATTCCTCTACGACCCTCGACCTCCCGGACGACCAGACTAACCACAACATCACCATAGCGAACTGAAAATGAAGTTCCTCAAGGTTGGCCGAGTTGCCATAATCACCCGCGGCCGCTATGCCGGCAAGAAGGTACGTTTGTTCTGCACCCATGGCGATGCACCGGGTCGGGGGACGGCATTTGGGTGGGATGGGAAATTATCGAAAAAAGTTCCAAATTGCGTCGGCGACACCACGACCTTGACAACGGACGCGAACAGCGACAATTACACCGAACCAGCCGTCCTCTTGCGGTCTCCATCATCACGTCGAAGGCGCTCGTTTTCGTTCTTATTCTAACATTGCTCCTTCACCTCCAGGTCGTCATCATCCAGCCCGTCGACAGCGGTAACAAGGCACACCCCTTCGGCCACGCTCTGGTCGCCGGTATCGAGCGGTACCCCGCCAAGGTCACACGGCGCATGTCCAAGACGCGCCAGGAGAAGCGGTCCAAGATCAAGCCCTTCGTCAAGGCCATCAACTACAACCACCTGATGCCCACACGATACACACTCGAGCTGGAGGGACTCAAGGGTGCCCTGACGGCCGAGACCTTCAAGGAGGTCAGCCAACGTGAGGACGCCAAGAAGAACGTCAAGAAGGTCCTCGAGGAGCGCTACACCAGCGGCAAGAACAGATGGTTCTTCACTCCTCTCCGTACGTCCACGCCTCACCGTCACTGCCAAGCAAAACAAAACAAAACAAAACAAAACAAAACACACAACTGACTAAACTCTCGCATATAGGATTTTAAGCTCATCGCCACCTCTGCGTCATCTGCCTTCCGCGCGTTCGGTCTTTTTCGGTGAAAGGGGGGAAGCTGGGAAATGGAGAAGGGTCTGGTCTGGTACGGGATGTACATTCACATGCATCACAAATGGCAATTGCATTTAGGGACAACAAAACAAAAAGAGAAACTAAAACACCATACCAAAGTAACCCTCTGCTTTCTGCCGAGACCCTGCCTAATGAGGAATGACGATATCATATGTGAGAGAGAATAAGAATAGCACCGATACCGAATAGTGAGAAGAATGATACGTCGATGGAAAGGTGTACTTCTCTACTGGTTCTCTTCTGTCAAGCGACACCGTGACCTATCCTAGCCAAAATCGGCGAGACCTTTACTCTTAACATCCATGGATAAGCTAAATAAATCTGCCACCTCGAATTTGTGTTTCTCTTAGATGTGAATTCCAGACGCTGGCGACATTTCGTGTGCGAAGCTTGTACAATATTCAATTACTCGACACATTCCTCTGACATCTTTGGTGTCCCAACAATATGCAGTGTGGTCACTGCTAATCCAGTCATAAGATCTGTCTCGTTAAATCTCTGGCCCCTATTGATTGGCAAGGGCGAAGTAAAAGACAAACATGCACGCGAATCTTTTAACGCTTCAAGAATATATATGTATAAAAAGAGTGATATTATTGAGGGGCTATGCCCCCATCATTTCTTGTTCATCAATCAGATCTAAGTCCTACAGGTGTCTGGAATACATGAGCCTCGCAATGTATAGGAACCAACCAAATCCTAGTCGTAACGCCGTTTCGCCGTTCTATAGTTCTTACATGATGACCCTGCCCTTCTTAACGACGCCCCTATTTGTAGGAGTCCACGGAAATTATAAGTCTCTAATAATTTGTAGCGAAACCTGCTGAGCGGAAGCTCGGAACGATATCGAATTAAGAGGATTTCATGTTGATCTTCTACCTCTTCCATTGTGTGCGACATAGCGCTGGCTTAAGCTGATAGCTCGATCGATGCCGAAAAGCTGCATTAACGTTGGACCGGTTCGACAAGCTCTTTGATTTATGATGATACACCTAGCTTTCCGGCGGCATTACTTAAGTACTGGGACGGGTCGTAGTCAGGGGCGTAAGTGGGAGCCAGACCGCCGAACACGATGAATATAAGCAATACGGCTCCACCGATGACAACCACCTTACGAAGGGCCGGGCGAGTAGATCCAAATTCGGCCCACTGTCGGCCGGCATCGCTAGCGTAACTCTTGAGGGCTTCACCACCAAGCTTGTAGTAGATCATGCCACTCAAAGCAATGGTATATCCAAAGGCCTGGAGGCCGGAAATAGGTGTAGCCCAGATAGCCATGGACGCAAGGACGAGCAGAACATCCTTGAGGACACCGCAGAGAGTCATGATAACAGCAGATGTTTTGCCAATCTAACATCAGAATTAGCTCAGGTTTCGGTGAGAGCGACGCCTCTTCTAGACTTACCAGGAACACAACAGAAACGTTGAGGAGGAATGCGCAAAGGCCATTCAGGAAGAAGGTTACCAGACCAACGTTGTAGACTTCGCCCAGAGAAACTCGGGGCACTTCCCAGATCAGGGCAACCACACCGTTCATAGCTGCGCAAATGGGCGCAAAGTAGTAAAGCGAGACAAGAGGGTCCATCTTGTATTCGGCAGAGCTGAGGAGAGCCTGCACCAGGTTGAGACGGATAGCCTCGAATAGAACGCCTCCAAGTTGGTATAAGAAGCCGATCCAAACAAACTTGATCTCGCCAAACGAAGCGATGACAACGCCAACCACGATAGCCGAGACATTCGCAAGTTGCTTCAGATTCACAGGAGCAATACCCATTGCCCAACTGGACAAAAGCACAGCGACAGGGGTAGTGGCCTAGTGTACACTAAGTCAGCACTAGGTATGATCGGTTATTTCTATTTTAGCCATCCCGTACCTTGATCATCTGAATGAAAGCAACACTGAGATAAAGATAGGTCAAGTTTCCGCAGATCAGACTCAAGCTGAAGAAGATGCCGATGGGAACAATGGCGCGCAAATAGACGCGCCCTGTCATCTTAACGGACTTGCGGCCATCGAGGAGCGAGGTGTAACGGGCCATCAACTGGGTAGCGACAGTGGCGAAGGATAAGTGGTAGGTTGTCAAGATGACAGGGTAACCTGGGAACGGTCAGACTCTTCCATCGCCAATATTCAGCATCGTCGTCGCTTACGGAAGTCTAGACTGTCGAGGATCCATTTGTTGAACAGAATAACTGAGGACGAAAGACTGATCCAGGTGCTGTATCGGTCGGTCGCTGTCAGTACGCGCCTGGAAATTTACAGATGGCGATTCGAACATACATAACATAGAGGGCCGGGTGGAAGGCTGCCTTGGGTGGTTGTGTCTTCTCGGCGACAGCGGCGTCGGCAGTAGACGTGGGCAGCAGAGGGCCCTTAGCCTCTCGCGGGCTCTCGCCAGACACGCGGCTCTTCTCGTCAGCCATGGCGATATGGCGATATGGCGATGGAGGACGAAGAGTGTTGTTGGAAGGAGGGGAAAAGAGAAACAAAGAGGTTCGCCGAACTTAAGGAACGAGTGACAAGGCGAGGTAGAATGCAAGTGACAGGTGCTATCGAGACTGCCGTAGTGATAAAGCAGTGCTACGTACCTACACTACGAAAAGAAAAGACTTGGAAGCCGAGTAGCAAGTTTAGTAGGCTGGGCGAACATGCCTTGGCGACTTTAACAAGAGCCCTTAAAGGCGCAGCAAGATTACAGGCAACAGTGTACCTACAGTACCACACATCGTGTTTGTGGGGGTGGTCAGATACAATTCGCACTGTATTCACTGTACCATTCACTGCATTCACCCGCCACCTTCAGCCTGGTACCTACCTACCTAGGTACCTACCTACCTAGGTACCTACCTACCTAGTCTACCTATCCAAAGATATCTTGCTCAAGCGTCAAAGAATCCACACAAGCCCAAACCTCGAATAGTAGGTACTGTACAATATCCACGGATCAGACTCGATCAGTGGCTATGTACGAGAGGTAGAACCCAGCCACTATTACACCCAAATACGAATGCCTAGCCCACCTATTCTTAGTACCTAGAGGTACCTACCTAGGTTAGTACCTCCAGGGCTACTATTCAGCCACATAATAACCTTGGATACCGGTACGGTATCCCTTTAAAGGGCCACAGAAGCAGCCTATCGGATTAGCCAGCCAGACCCCGTGGGGCATGTTCGAGCCACCATCAAATTGAAGTACGTAGTCAGATATACGTATTCGTGGACATTGATTAGAAACCAGCACGCGTGGACTTACCTACTCTACGTACCTATCTATTATGCGTATATTCGCTATCTAAATCCAAGTGATGGTCTGCCGTTCTCTCATACAGATAGCAGCAGAAGAAAACGGCAGCTCTAACATATGACGTAGGTGTTTCAGATTGAGCCTCCCGAAGTCCCTGCACCTCCTCCCTGCACACACACATGCCTAGCAAACCGAGACAGCGCCTTGCGCGGCCCGATAAATAACAAGCAGCGGATTCTACTGTCAGTTAAACCGAAGGCTCTCGGGTGTCTACAGTAGGTATGTGAGATACTGTCGTCTCCCGATAGTGCTGCCGTACTCGGGCTTCATGTTGTGTGCCGACCAACAGCTGGGCCTCGGCGCTTGATGTTTCTGGCGCGACCGCCGCTGTTGATATGTATAATGTCGGCTGAAGGTTTTCTTCCGAGCTGCAAAGTAATCGCTCAGGCTGTTATGGCATGTGTGGCTCATCCACATCATACCGGCTTTAGATAGCAGAAAGCGAACTTGTTGACGGGACCATCCAGTTTGTTTGTCCTGACTCGATTCTGTTTGCTCGTCAATATCAGAAACGGAGCACAGTGCTCTTTGCCTCCATGCGACTATTTGCAGGAGATTTCTGGCGCAATCGGTGAGGGTCCGCTGTTGGCAGCCGGCGGAGGTGCGCTAAGTTAGGTATCAACCTGAAACGATGAGTTTGTCTGAATCTGGCTTGCAGATCTCGATGATCTCTTATTCTGCGGAGCCACTAGAGTACGTTGCAGTGGAATCTGATTGCAACGACAAAGTCTAAGGCATCTCGTGTCTACAAGGAGGTAATTTCTTAATTCATTAACTACTAAGCAATTACAAAATATCATACTGCTTTGATATCCTTTAGTAATGTACTGAAGTAAAATCCAGCGTCTTCTGTCCAAGATGAAAAAGAAAATGATGTAGTGTAACAGCAAGGATTCTTGCATCATCTCATCTGCCGTGCCACTAATCGCGAACTGACCAACCTTGAAAACGAGTAAGTAGATGATGGTTGGGATTTTCAACCTTGCAAGCCACCTTGGTTTATGGAGGTGGGCTACGCGGAAGAACACCACTGCTACTCCATATGGTAATTGTAGCTGTGATGTAGTGATGAAAAGACAGGGCAGTAGGACAAGGGTTTACGGATAATACCTAACATGATAAGGGTTTTGATGATCGATACCGCAATGCGATTGATGTGTTGTTCGCCCACGGGTCAAGGCTTGCGTGGGTCAGCGAATTAGAAATCTATGCGTAAACCATCAGAGTCCTGCTCGTAGCACGGGCAGAAGCACGGGGAGGTAGTTACCATTCGTTCCAGCAAACTACTTCTCACATCCCATAGGTAACTCATTGCAATGCCTGCTATACCTACCATCCAGGTATAGGCTTATGGCCGATTGTTAATATGTGTCAGTGCTGTATAGCCTTCGTACGGGTTGCACCAGCAAGATCTCCGCTACGACTCCTGCTAGTGCTTGGCCGGCGTGCCAATACTACCTAGGTAAGTACAGGATAGGCGCAGAACTTCAGCTACACTAGGAGACCCGCGTCGTCGATTCATGGAACTCCAGGCCTCGATGCATCAATTCAGTGCGGGTGGTGTTGACGCGTAAGGGCATTTCATGTGCAAATTAATCTTAAATTCTAAAATTGCCCGGGCAGTGCAGTCGTCGATTGCTCCTATCAGATAGAGAGAAATGGCACATTTCACATGTCGCTGGCGGTGTGGCACCCCCCCCTGATTATCAGTTTCCATACATAGTAGTTTTACGATGCCCCCCTTAATGGGCCATCGATATCCCCTAACTAGGCACAGATCTCCAGGGCGGCTGTCTTACCAGTGCTTAGCAGCAAGAACACCTTTTTGTCCCCATGATTATCACCCGGATTTTACATGGGAGCTGTGGCGGAAAGGCAGCTTTGTTGTTTGAATCGTGGTCTATTCACGTCGAGGGGTCAAAGAAGAAAGAGGGGCACAACAGGATTTCTCCTTAGTTGATGTTGGAAAGCGGGTGAAGAACACAACATTGGCGACACGGAATTAAGTAGAATCATATGTCTAATATCTGCGGCTAGACAGAATTTTAATGCGGTCAGTGTGCTACTATAATGTGTGTTTGTGTGTGATGTGAATCTCGAGCATCGCTACCTATCACCAGCAAGCATGGCACCATGTTTGTAGGCGATCTTATAAGGCTTTGCCAAATCGGGTAAGCTATAGCTTCTATTATACCATGTACTCCGTACCTGCCCGCCTATACTTCAATTACCCACGATGGCATCTTGTTGCTAGCCTACACGTACCAGATTTAGCAGTAAGCACGGCAACGCGATGTCAATCAGACGAGTGGTAAAAGAGATTACCCAGGTATTTAAATTAATGGTGCTGACTAGGCAGGTAGTGTAGGTAGTACTGCACTAATAGGTAATAGTAGATAGCGAAGATTAAATTGTGATTAGACCCCCTACAAGAGTTAGTAGGACTAGGTAGGATACCAGCCAACAATTGCAGCCCCCACATAATTTCCAATGGGCGAGGGTCTGCCCCTCCCCCCAATGGCCACCTCAGGGCCCCAAAAAGAGCTGCTTCTCCCCTTCCCACATGAAGCTTTATTCTTCCAATGCTCTAAACTTCTCGTTCCTTCGTTTTGTTATACGCCTGTATAGAGAAACTGGTCTTAGATCTTAGACTTCAGACATCATGGCTTCGGAACAAGTAGACGTCCTCGTCATTGGCATGGGCCCTACGGGCTTGGGAGCAGCCAAGCGACTTAACCAACTCGTACGCTTCACACACCGCCTCCTTGAGCAGAGAAAAGCGAACGTGCAACGTGGGCTAATACTTGAGTAGGATACTCTGTCATGGCTCATTGTTGATGCAGACGAGAAAGCTGGAGGTTTGGCCTCGACAGATGTCACACCTGAGGGTTTCGTAAGTAGTGTCTTCTCCTGCTTGCTCAATAACTGCTAATGGAAATTCCTTCCAGCTATACGATGTTGGGTGAGTGATTCTATCGCGTACATATCCATTATAAGGCCACGATTGCAACTCTAGGGTCAAGTTACGAGTTCTCGTTGGAGGCAGTGGCCTGTGTGCCAAAACATGATTCACATAACTCTACTATAATGTCCACATCTAACACGATTGTTTCGCAGTGGCCACGTTATCTTCTCGCACTACAAGTACTTCGACGACTGCATCGACGAAGCTCTTCCAAAGGAGGATGACTGGTCCACGCACCAGCGCATTTCCTACGTCCGTTACAAGGGCCTCTGGGTCCCATACCCTTTCCAGAACAATATCTCCATGCTGCCCAAGGAGGATCAAGCCAAGTGCATAGACGGTGTTATCGATGCTGCTTTGGAAGCTCGTGTCACCACCACGAAGCCAAAAGACTTCGATGAGTGGATTGTGCGCATGATGGGAACGGGCATTGCTGATGTTTTCATGAGACCATACAACTACAAGGTCTGGGCTGTTCCCACGACGAAGGTTTGTGCAGTCTGCTGGAAATGCATAGCTCTCGTTCTCTAACATGGCGTCCAGATGCAATGCCAATGGCTTGGTGAGCGTGTTGCCGCACCCGATGTCAAGACCGTAGTCAAGAACACCGTTCTTGGCAAGGTCGCCGGAAACTGGGGTCCCAATGCCACCTTCCGTTTCCCTACCCGTGACGGCACTGGAGGTATTTGGATTGCCGTCGCCAACACTCTACCCGACGAGAAGAAGCGATTTGGTAAGAAGGGTACAGTCACTAAGGTTGATGCCGAGAAGAAGATTGTTACTATGGCAGACGGCAAAACGATTGGTTACAACAAGCTCATTTCGACCATGAATGTAGACCAGTTGGTCGAAAAGATGGGTAACCAGGAGCTCGTTTCTCTAAGCAAGGGTCTCTTCTATTCTTCGACTCATGTTATTGGCGTTGGTCTTCGCGGCGAGCGCCCTGAGCGCATCGGTGACAAGTGCTGGGTAAGCTCGTTCCCACGAATGTGACAATCTCCTTAGACTAACGGAGTATATAGCTTTACTTCCCCGAAGACAATTGCCCATTCTACCGGGCTACCATTTTCTCTAACTACTCGCCCTACAACCAACCTCAGGCTGATGTCAAGCTGCCCACTATTTCCCTTGGAAACGGCAGCAAGCCCTCGAGCAGTGAACCCAAGGGAGGTCCATACTGGTCTATCATGCTGGAAGTTTCTCAATCGAGCATGAAGCCCGTAGATGAAGCAAACATCTTGAGGGACACTATCCAAGGTCTTATCAACACCGAGATGATTAAGCCCGAAGACGAGATTGTCTCGACCTACCACAGAAAGTTCGACCATGGATACCCTACGCCCTCCCTTGAGCGTGAGGGTGTGTTGAAGCAGCTGCTTCCTAAGCTGCAGGACCTTGATATCTGGTCCCGTGGCCGTTTCGGCAGCTGGAGATATGAGGTCGGTAACCAGGACCACTCATTCATGCTAGGTGTTGAGGCAGCGGACAACATCGCCACAGGTGCCGTTGAGCTGACCCTGAACTACCCCGACTTTGTCAACACCCGGCAGAACACCGAGCGCCGTCTCGACCAAGGCCCACTGTCGGCCAAACTTCCCACACGGGCGAAATAGATGGACAACTTTTTGTGCATTTTACGAGTATGAGCGCTTTGGCTAGTTTGGGTTCGGTGCTTTGCAAAAGCTTAACGAGCTTCTATGGAATTTAATGAGGCACATAGCCGGGGTACGGAGCGAAAGTAGACGACATGTCGGGTTTTGCTGGTTTGAAATTTCGTAACGAGATATTGAAAGGTGTCTCGCCACCCGTCTTGCATCAGTAGACAAGATTATAAAAATAGATATAGAGTCGCAGTACTTGGAACTGTCCCTCGTCCTGCCTTCGTTATCAACAGCAAACATGCAAAGTGACGACAGTTGGAATGACTGCGACCGCCCTTAGGAACAAAATATCCACTACCGTAGGACTACCTCTAGCTTTTGCGCCCCTCGACGTTAAGCGCATATGCCCGTGTTTCTCTCATTAATGGGCCCTAAGATTGATTTCGTGGGACTTATTGTGGAGTACCTCTCAACGGACGTGCTGCTTGTAGATGTATTTCGGTATTAGTCCTCGAGTTCTAGAAAATTGATGATTCTCGCTCTTTACCTTAATCCTGCCGGCAGGCTGAGTAGATCCTGCTACTAGGTAGTTTCTATCCGTGCCCCTTGCCGCCGGATCCACCATTACATCATTCGCCCAGTCATGGCCCGTGCTGAGTGACCAAAGATTTGGCCGAAATCCCAAATCCCCACGACACAAAACCATCGCGCAAAACGATCCGGGTTCTGATCCGGGGGCCTTAAATCGGGAATGGTATTTTGCAAAATAGCGATTCGTAAGTGGGTGGCAACTAGGTACTTAGGCAAACCACAATCCTGGGCATTCCTTAGTCAGGACCTAGAACACCACCTACACTTGCAAATATACCTACCTACCTAAGGTACTGAACGGCGCACATGCATGGGCCTGGCATTATATGCAACATACCTAGGTAGTCAAGCTTCAAGTTCCATTACCTAGTACCTAAGGTACCCGTAGACATATATGTACAGAGTACCTACCTAGGTACTAGTATGCTAGTAGTACCTTACCTAAGTATTACATAGGTCTAGTACCTAGGTAGTAGGTATTTTAAGATACCTAGGTACTTTGGCGGGGTTCAGCCTTGGTGTAGATGGAACACTCTTGCTTTTCCTTCTCCTTTTTTCTCTTGTTTGCCGGGAATTGCTGGTATGCATTTACCTTTGCTACGTCAGGTGATCTGATATACCTACCTAGGTAGTTATTTCCCTGCTGCTAACGCGTTCAGTCGCAGCCGCATACGTAGATGGCTCCAGACGTCTTTCACCCTCTCTGCGGGAAAGACCAGTGTGTACCTACAAATGAAAATAAAAACGGGTTAGGGCCTGCACCACTGATCACTAGGTAGACTAGCTCTGTCGTGCATATTACATTGCCTTTTACAGGAGGAGGAGCAGCGGCGGCGACCATCGGCCGTCGCCCATCGCCCATCGTCTATTGCCCATCGAACTTGACTGCCAGCCAGCCAGACGGTTTGCGCCGTCACTGTGGCGTTGTTGCATTGTTGCATTGCTGTTTCCTCCGGCCTACGACGACAACAGGGCACCTTCAGACCCGACTACTCGACGAGACAGCGGCCACCATGAGGAGCATCGTGCCACCAGCACCGTCAACGTCAACACCTTGACCACGCGCGACCTCGACCTCGTTTTCGCCCTCGCCCTCGCCCTCGCCCTCGTCCTCGTCCTCCTGCTTCTCCCTGTCTCCCCGCCATCCGCGCATTGGCCGAGACATCTAGCTCCGTGTCCGTGGCTCGGTCCTATGCCTCACTGCGACACATGCACATGATGGACGGGTCCGCCGCCCTGCCAGACGAGCAGCTTGATCCCCCCGCCCGCATCTTCGAACGGCTGAAACAACTAGCCGGCTATTCGTGGGACGAGTCGATCCAGCCTTTCCATTCGAGCTATGACAACTGGTACTTGGAGACGCCCTCATCTCTCGCGGCCTGCCAACCCTGATGCTGATGCTAATACGCTTCGTCTACCTTAGGCATTTCTTCGGCACTCGCTTCGTCTCTCATCAGTATTCAACTACCACAACCACTCCTCTACAGAATTTACAGAGTACATCTACTTTTCCCCGGCTGAGTCCGAGCCGCAGCCTACCGCTCGAACCTCAGCTTTTTCTCGGGCCCAGGAGTGACGGCAGAAGCGACGGCAGTAGTGATCGTTTGGCTGCTTCGCCTCCCGCAGTCTCCGTCGCATCGGTCTTCGATGCACCCTTCGGCCTTGACGAACAACCGGTTGTGGCCCGGGTGTCATGCCATGTCCTACGCGAAGAGCGGGCTTTCCACACAGCCAAGCTCCTCATAGCCACTGCCGACCCGGAGGGGGCGCATAATACAAAGCCTATCGACTTGGTCCGCCTCAGCCCGCAGTCTGGCGATCGTGGCCCTATTATCGTTGCGATTTATCAGCACCTCGGCCCCAACTACCTCTTCAAGGCTGTCGACTTGGGCCCCGCATTCTATTATGCCAGAAAGGTTGACGACCGATTGGAGGCGTATCGCAAGCATGAATTCCATCTTGAGCCTCCTATCAGTCTGATGTACTTCCTAGACTTTGCGATTGGTGCCACCCAGTGCTTGGAGCTTTTGCATCATCGTCAGGGAATGGTGCATGGAGAGATCAGGGCCGATGCCTTCCACTATAATATAAAAACCAATCAAGTCAAACTGGTCAGTTTCGGCTCCGGGTTGCGCTCCTTCGAACATGGACTTACCAGTGCGGGATGGTCGACACTTTCTAAGGAGCTTGGAGCAAAGAACAAGCTCCTCTATATCAGCCCAGAACAAACAGGACGGATGCCCGCCGAGCCAGATACTCGGACTGATATCTACTCATTAGGTGTCCTATTCTGGATGCTTCTCACACGACAGCCCGCCTTCACCGGTGCCACACCGCTGGACATCGTGCAGTGTGTGCTAAACCGCCGGATACCGATGGTGTCTAACATCAGGAGTGATGTTCCCGAGGCCGTTGGACGTATCATCCAGAAGTGTACGTCCAAACATATTCCAGATAGGTATAATTCCGCCAGTGGTCTCAGATATGACCTCCAATCTGTTCAGAAGTTGCTCGAAGTTGGTGACCAAGAAGCTTTGAAGAATTGGACTGCCGCCTCAAAGGATGTGTCATCTTATTTTATGCTCCCTACGGCCATGGTTGGACGTGACAAAGAGAAGGAAGTAATCGTCAGGGTTATTGAACGGGTTTCAAGGTCTCAGGCTTTAGGGAAAAGCTACAATGCCTCTCTTTTTTCAGAGGCCTCCGGTCGTGCTAGCGACCTACTAGACACAATCGATGCGTCTACAGAGAGCGAGCTCTCTGTCGAAGGTGGGAACATTTTAAGTACTCCGTTCACGCAGGCCAACTCAGGAGGACCGAAGCAGTCTTTGCATGATTCTCACCCATCACTCAACGGGACCGACTCGCCGACCGTCTCAGAAGACAATGTTTCGTCAGCCAACTCAGGCAATTCAACCAAATCAGTCTATTCCATAAATCAGTTGTTAAAGGCAGAGGACAGACACCCTTCCATATCTAATGGAACCAAGAGCGGAACAGATAGTGTCAGCGAACGACAGATTTCGTCGAAACACACGACCAGTCAGAGCTCAAGTAGTAGACTCTCAAAGCAGCTCAGCTCATCAAAATATCGGAGGGGAGGCTACTGTGAAATCGTCACGATTGAAGGAGCTGGGGGTCTCGGAAAGAGCTTCCTTGTGCAGCAAGTCCTTGTGGAAGCAAGGAGAAGAGGATATTGTGCCACGGCAAAATTCGATACTGCCAGGCGCACAGCATTTGCACCGCTCCTAAAACTGGTGTCGTCGTTGTTTAGGCAGGTGTGGGGCGAGAGAAATACCGACACGGCTCTCCATACAAGTCTCAAGGACTACGTCCGACCTCTATGGCCGAGTCTTCATCAGATACTTGGGCTCCCTGAGTTTCTATTCGGCCCACCAGAAACGAACGTCGCAAAATCGGTGTCCTCAGTACAAAGTTCCTCCAGCTCACGCAACAGCCTCTTGTCTTTGAAGAGACGAGGCTCTTCCGGAACTTCTCCAGCAAGTTCGCATGACTACGTACGCACTGGTATCTCTACGAAAACAATCCGCTTCATGAATACTTTCCTAGACATTCTTCGAATCTTCGCGACTCAGCATTTCATATGTTTATGTCTTGATGACCTACAGTTCGCTGATGATGAATCGATGGAATTAATTACTCAAGTAATTGCTGCAAGACTCAAGATGGTCCTCATCGTAACTTATCGCCCCGAAGAACTAGCCCCAGAAAAGCTACACAAGATAATACATCCGGTAGAAACCGAAGGTAAGACATTCCCTTTGGTGTCCTGAACTTCCACGTGTTAAACTAAGATGCCATAGAAGTCCCGACGGCCAACCGTTCCAAAGTCACCAGAATTGTCTTATCCCCTTTGACCGAAGATGAAATTGTGCGATATGTTGGTTACACGCTTTGTCGTTCCCCAGTGGATGTAGCTCCTTTGGCGCTTATTCTTCAGTCCAAAACAGCGGGCAATCCGTTCTACATGCGGGAGATGCTGAATGCATGCTACCGTCAAAAGTGTATATGGTACGATTACCGCGAGAGCCGCTGGCTCTACGACTTAGACCGGCTTTTCGAGCAGTTTAAGAGTGAGCATGGTCATGATGTCTTGGACAATGACTTCATTACCCGTCGTTTGGATGAATTACCGCCGGCAGCGCGCAAGATACTAGCGTGGGCAGCACTATTAGGCAGTTCCTTTTCGTTTGATCTAGTCTGTCAACTAATCAGCGGCGAGTTTGGTCACGTTGATGATGATGAAAGCACCGATACGCAAGATCTCAAGCAACACACGGTGTTCTCGAAGCGAGATGTCGTGGCAGGATTACAAGCTGCAGTCAATGCGTGCATCATCGTCCAGGGAGAGACGGATGACCGATTTCGGTTCGCTCATGATAGATATGTACAAGCAGCAGCGGTAAGTTACCATATTATCACGAAATCTGTCTCAACCATGTGCCCTTGCACGGCGCGTGAAAACCGTCCTCACTAACAACTTAGACGTTTCAGTCTCTGAAGGAGTGCAACATCCGTAGCATGCATTTCATCATTGCGCAAACCCTCATGACGCGATTCGGCGCAGGGATAAAGGCGAGGGATAACACCGCTTCCCATATCTGCGAGTCTGTTGACATTATCAAGCGCCGAGTTCGGCATCGCTACCCGTTTCGAAAATATCTTATGGAGTGTGCAACAACGGCCGTGGAAAATGGGGCAAAGCCAACCGCGGTCAAATACTACCGCCGTGCCATATCGCTTCTTCAACCAGATCCTTGGACTGAAGGAAAAGAGGACGTCCATTATGATGAAACACTTCAACTACATCTCCGAGCTGCAGAGTGCTATGTTTACATGGGCCACCACGAAGCAGCTCAAGAATTGACAAATACTGTGGTTAAAAACGCTACGACTGCCGATGATAAAGGAGCTGCTGCCTTATTGCACTCTCGTATTCAGTTCCAGGGCGGTGACGCTGTCTCAGCGTTGGTCACTCTAAAGCTAAATCTACAGCAATTAGATGTCCATTTTGACCCTAACCCGACGTACGAGAAATGTGATGCTACTTTTCTGGAGCTTTCCCAGAGGCTTACGGCCATGGGCCGTACGGAAGCGTCTAATCCCTCCAATGGAGATCGACCCCAGCAAATGACTACCGGTGTTCTACTCGGGGATGCTGTTCAAGCTGCATGGTGGAGCGACGCTCTCGAATTTTACAACCTTGCGTTGGTATTGATGGACATGCACCTAAGAGACGGGCTAATACCCCAATCTAGCATGGCGTTTCTGTATTTGGCCATGATTGCAGTGTCGAGATTCAATATGTTAGACTTGGCCTCGGAACTTGGCAGCCAATGCTCAGAGCTCCTCGACACATATCGCGATCCTTCGTCTGTCGCTCGTGGACACATGGCCTACTTGACGTTCATTAGTCACATAAACACTCCACTTTGTGTATCGGTCACTTTCTGCGACCAGTCTGTCGACTATGCTGCCAGTGCTGGTGACCGGGCTTCGATAATCCTCAGCTTCGGCCTTTCGGTGCAGATGAAGTTTTTTGCAAGTGACAACGTCGTTGACCTCGAGTCTGTATGCCAATACTGTTGCGAGGAAGTTCCTGGTTGGCATCAGGATACTAGGGGTGGAACTTTATTAATATCAGTAAGGCAAATATGCCGGTCACTTCAAGGAAAGACAAATACAGTCGATCCGAAGGGTGTGATGTCTGATGATCAACATAACTCGGAAGCTTACAAAGCTTGGCTTGATGGCTGCACAAAAAATGGCGGCAGATCGCTTCTATTCTACGAAACCATAGAGATCATTCCTTTGTACCTCTACGGCCATTACGAAGAAGCATGTGAGGTTGGGCGCAGATGCCTGGACAAGCTTGACTTGATCTGGTCAGCTCGCAACACTCGGGTTGTCCTAGTATTCTATGGACTAGCACGTGCAGGGCTCGTCCTACAAAAGCTGGTAGACCCGCGAACGAACACGGCGGACATGCAAGATGGCGTTGAAGACACCATTGCGCAGATTAAGATTTTCAGCCAAAAGGTCAAAGATTGGTCGCTGGTGTCTAATGTCAATTATCTTGCATGGTCAAAGTTCCTGGATGCCCAGATCGCAGAGCTGAGTGGAGAGCACGGCTCAGCTATTCGCCTATACGAGGCGGGCCTAGATCATGCTTCGGAGTATGGTTTTACATTTGAGGAAGCTCTTGGAAACTACCTGATGGCTGGGTTCTTCATCAGACAATCGGCAAGGCGGTCGGCAACGGCAGTGCTGAAGGAGTCCATATCTCTCTGGAGACAGTTTGGGGCGCTAGGCATCGCCCACGCCATTGAAGAGGACCACATACTTCTGCTTCGTGGTCCTACGCCAAATCCTCGATCGATCGAAGCAGCCGTTCAAACAGACTTCGCCGGTGATTCCGCATCCGTCACATATACAGCAGAGGGCGAAGATGTTCGTCAAGCGGCGCAGCCCCCAATTGAAGAGACGAAAGAAACTCGAATGGCAGCATGGCGTGGATCAACAACACAAACCGAACCTGGTGTCGGTCTTCCGGCACTCGACATGATTGATTTGCACGCTATTCTGGTTTCATCACAGGTTATCTCGTCCGTTTTGCGAGTCGATGTCTTGCTGAAGACAATGTGCGACGTCATACTGCAGACATGCGGAGGATCTGTCACGCAAGCGGCGATTGTCGTCCAAGATGAGGAGGATAAGGACAGCAGCACTTGGTGTATTGCCGCCAGCGGCGACCCGGAAAAAGGCGCAACAGCTCATATGCCTGGACTGCCACTCATTGGCACGTCTCGAGTTGCAGAAAACGTTGTCCTCTACTGCACACGGTTTCGCGAAGTAGTTTTCATATCCGATCTCATCACCGATGAGAGGTTCGGTAATGTTGCAGAGTCTTGGCTACAAAGGAACCCCACTAGCAAGGCTGTCGTTGCAATCCCAATATGTCATGGAGCAAAACCACTTCTTGGTGTACTTTACCTCGAGGGTGAACCCGGCTCATTTACAGACAGGATAATTACCGTGCTGCAGTTGCTGGTCAACCAAATAGGTATCAGCTACTCCAATGCCCTCGCCATGAAGGAACTCGAGAAGGCGTTCAAAGAGAACGACGCAATGATTGATATGCAGAAGAGGGCACTTGCGCAGGCCCGGGCTGCTGAAGCTAAAGCCAGGGACGCAGAGAATGAAGCCAAACGCAATGTTAAAATCGCTGAAGAGGCCGCCAAAGCCAAGAATATTTTCCTCGCAAACGTGTCCCATGAGCTACGTACCCCTTTGAATGGCGTAATTGGCAATTCGGAACTCCTAAGAGACAGCAACCTCAACAAGGAGCAATTGGAGATGGCAGAATCCATCCGGGTATCAGCCGATCTATTACTCACTGTGATCAATGATATATTGGACTTTTCCAAGATGGAGGCCGACAAAATGAAGCTATACATCATCGCATTCAATCCCGTGGAGATGGTCCGCGAAGTGGTTAGAGCGGTCTCGTACAGCAACCGAGAGAAGACATCAAAGAAGAACGTGAAAATTGTGCAAGATATCAACTTGCCCTCCATGCTCATATATGGAGATCCTATACGTCTCCATCAAGTCCTTGGAAATCTTATCGGTAACAGTCTCAAGTTCACTGAAGACGGGTCCATAACCATCGGTGCCAGAGTTGATTCGGACTGGCCTGAAAAGGTGAAATTAACCTTTTGGGTTCAGGATACCGGCATCGGCATCCCCCCTAAACAGTTAGAAAAACTCTTCAAACCGTTCAGTCAGGCAGACGCCAGTACTGCTCGGAAATACGGTGGCAGTGGACTCGGGCTCAGCATATGCAAATCATTAATCGAGACCATGATGAACGGAGATATCAAATTAGAAAGCCAGGAGCATATCGGTACCACAGTCTGGTTTACCGTAACATTCGACAAAGCAAAACCGGAGGTGTCTGCTGGCGATGTTCAAAACGTCCAAGTGCCACAGGCGACTGAACAGCCACGAAGAATCCTTCAGCAAGCTAATAGAGACAACCCATACATAGATTTGACTGCTGTCCCCAAGGAAGAGCTGCGGCTTTGTATCGCGGAGGACAATCTCATCAATCAGAGAATAGCCATCCAATATGTAAAAAAGCTTGGGTACACACATGTGGATGCGTATGAGAACGGGCTAAAGGCTGTAGAGGGGCTACGACAGAAAGCTCAAGAAGGGCAGCCCTACCATATCATTCTCATGGATGTGCAAATGCCCGTCCTAGATGGTTACGAAGCAACAAAACTTCTACGCCAAGACCCAAACGAGGAAGTAAGAGGTGTTTTAGTCATCGCTATGACGGCGTCGGCAATTCAGGGCGATCGAGAAAAATGTTTAGCTGCAGGTATGAACGACTACTTGGCAAAGCCCGTCAAAGCCGACTTGCTTAAACGAAAGCTCGACACATATACTACCGGGCAGGCTTTGCCACCGACCCCCCCTGCTAGGCATGTACCAGATCCGATGAAGTCAGAGCATGTGAACACCGAGACTTCATCCTTGCCAAAGTCTCCCACCCTAGACAAACATAAACCACCTAGCAGCTCAATGCCGCTTGTTTCTAAAAAGAAGACTGCCAAAGACGGACAGACAGGTGATGTCTAACAGTAAATCCAGCAACACGTCCCCATTACACAAAATCTTTGTTTTTGAGGTCGTCAATGTGATCCCAGTACAACATGTGGCTCAATCCCAACCTACGAGATTGGTATGTGTCAGGGTACATGATTGAAGGATGTTCAATCATTTGAAGGCAAATTATGGTTTCTTCTAACCACCCAGACTCCCACCCAGACATTTCAGCCCTCCGTGGGGGTGATTCATGAGCAGGGATGCTAACGCATCACTAAATCACATGTCGTTCAAAGGCTGAAGGCAGACGAACGACAACAGCCAGCCACCCCAGACCCAGCTCTCGAAAAGCACGGCGACCAGGTAGTTCGTTGGAGAGAACTTCTTTTAATTTCCCAATAGTCCGCGTCTTGGGATTCCCTTGCACCTTTTCGGTTGGCGCAAACACAGCATTTACATACGTGGGGGGCACCGTTTAGAAGAGGAGCAGCAGTGGAGATACCGTCGACAGTGTAAAATTCCTCGTAAAGATATGATCATGGTCATGGCATACGATTGAGAGTAAGTGGATAAGCATACCCAAGTTTGGTAACATAGATACGGGGCCGAGTTACCGGTCTATCCCGTCAAGGGCAGCAGAATAGTTAGCATACTGTCGTTGAGGCTCTTCACATCACATTAACGGTTGGAACTTGCATAAATGGAACGCAAGAGTTGTAAATACATTATAAGAATAGCAATACCCAATACACGATAATTGCTCGTTACCAGTAGTCCAATGCTGAGTAGTCCGAAGGTACGACGTTCGTAGGAGTATGGGGCTTGATTCTAGAGCGAGGCGTGTGTTCTTTGCAAGAACCATGTTCTATAGTATACTTACTTAGCTCAAAGAACAGCTGTAATAGTCTGGAAAGATACCTAAGGAGGGCGGGCGTCGAGACGGAAAACCACTTTGTCGGTCACATGACATATTACCTAACTATGTACGTGATATGTCGCCAATCTAGGTAGATAACCAACCGTTATGCTTTTTTGTTGGGTGCGGGACTGCCTAATCGAGCAGATCAACCGAAACGATGATCGAGAACACGCGGCGGTAGGATTCATCTCTCTTGCATCTGTCGGTTAATCTATCCCATCCCAAACCCTGTCATGCCCGATCGGGCGGCTGAAAAGGTATATGATTGTTATTATGAGTTAGTAAGGTTGTGGGAAGCAGGAACTTGCCAGGTTATATCTTGGAGAACGGTACTGTAAGAATGGGCTTCTGAGTAGGTACTGCGTACTCGATTCGCGTACATACAAGGCAGGCAGGCTGTATGTACAGTAGTATAAGGTTCGTTTCGACTGAGCACATATATAGTAGTTGTACGGGTTTGGTTGGTGTTTGGAGACAAACGGCCGGACGGACGAACCCTCGTCAACGCCACCGTTTCACATTCCCCTCTTTGTGACGGAATAAGCTGACCCAAAGCCACAAGCGTAAGAACCGGGGAGGAGAGAGGAAAAAAGTGCCTTGGTCTGGTCTGGTCTGGTCTAATCTTGGTAGTACACGTTTAGACTTGCCGTTTTATTTACTTTACTTACTTGCAGCAGATAGCAGGAACATGCAGGACCTGTTTCTTTTCTATCTAAGACAATGCTATCATGCTTTTGCTTTCATGATGAGTATAGCAATAGATAGAAACGTCTCAGCCTAGGAATAATTAAAATTGGAGGACCTCCCATCTAGTCCCATCTCCGATCTATCTAGAATACACGTGTACACTAAACCACACGGGCAAGTGGACACGAAACGAAAAATCTCGTCCTTAGTGCGCCGATCAACTTAGGTAATATGTGACCCCTCTTAAGGGAATAACAACAATACTATGGCTTTGATATAAATACAGCACCTACCTAGTCTAGCGTATACCCGGGCAAGGGTCGCGCAGCATCCCAGATCCTCGGGCAAACAAAGCCCAAAAGACACAATAATACCGTGACATAATGTGTTAGTCGGATGCGAACGAGTTCTCTATCCGGCCTTCAAGAACCCTGTCCTGGCAAGCAAGCAAGGGAGTCTCAACTCTGTCTGCAAGAGGTAACCAAGTAGGTAACCAACGACCGTTGTATGCGGCGCTGCCTGAACAAGGAACCGATTACCGTAACAGGAAAATACCACGATCGTGGCGCTGGTAAATTGTCCATGCCGTCGGCGCTTCTCGGCAGTCATTCCGCAGGTCTTCCGCATGTGATCACTACATAGTATGCTGGCGAGCAGCTACTATAATTTTTCGGTCCCTTTTTGCTATTTTTGACGGTGGGAAGGAATATTGCGATAAAGGCTAGATATCTGTCCCCCTGCGATACAGCCATAGCAATAAATCGTGACATCTTAGAAATGGCAGGATTGCAAACCTGAGGCAGTCAGTCATGAAAACTAACGGGACTGCGTTCTAATCTCCAATGTCATGATCTTGACGCGCCGCCCCTTGTCAGAGCTGCTCATCACGCTACACCAACGTCCTGCAGGTCATCGCAAGCGAGGGGATTAATTTACCTACCCTGATAAGATCTCCTGCATGGATCACAATGGATAAAACCGCTCATGATGCAAGACTAACCCCGGTTATAAGAGGTAAACGTCAGGGGAGATGCGCTAAACTGGCACTGTCAGCATCACAACTCGAACCTGGCTAAGCGATTTGAAGCACTACTCGAGTGACAGCTATTCGTAGTAGAGGACATAGACTCTTCTGTCGGCAACCGATGAGACACGGTAGTGACGCTGTGAGAGTAACGAGAATCTGACGACGACCGTACTTCTCTATCTGGTTACTCTTCTCGTTTGACTAGAACTGCCAAGTTCCATAAAAGAATATGCTATAGTCAGCATCATAAAGGAGACAGATCGGGATGTAGGATTACTGTAGTACATGGGGTTGGGTACATGACATGAGGTATATAGGATGAATAACAGTATACTTGAGAGAAATGAAATGATCATGGGGAGAGTTAGAATAATAGGCAACACGGGGTACAAGACAAGGCATCTCGCGGTATCTGACCTGGAAGCGGAAATAATTTTTATCAAGGGGGGAACCTTGCAGCGTTACCAACCGAGGCATTTGATAGTATCCCCCAAACAGAAAGAAAGAATCCTTGGTGTTCCTTGAAATAAGCCACTGTAAAAAGCGCTAGTATTGAAAAAGGACGCAGATACAGTACCGACCCGCGTAGCCAAGGATGAGCCTCATTAAGCTAATCTCGAAAATAGGATAATATGGAAATGGATTTGCGGAATGTCGACAGATTTGGACCACTATTTTTTTGAGACGCTCTAGCCTGCTTGGGTTAATATCAAATGCTCTCAGCTAGCATGGTACGGCCGCATTTTCTAGTATTCACGGGCTCTGATTAGGGTGTCGCAAAAGACATCGGTTTCGTCATAGGTCCTCAGCACGTCCGCATCGATTGAGCAGCTGACAACAACATTCTTGTCAACTTTAGCTTACGCAGTTGAATGTTACCCGTTGGTCAATCACGCGCACGTGGTTTATTAGCCGTGTTCCGTCCTCTCCCAGCCACTAGCCATCCCGAGGCCGTTGTTGGTTCCGCCGATACTACCGTTGTGCATCTGGCGAACTGTTGGCTCACTTGAAGCCCCGCGCGGCCCAACGATGTGGGACGATCGACCGTCGACACCCGTAACGGAATAGTCGAGAACGTGATAGAACTTCAGCCACAAACATCTAGTCAGGCTGACTCGCAGGGAGAATCTTGCAGGAGAAAGCTGGTGTTCCATGCAAAGCCTGGTCCTGTATGAAATTACACACAGAGGCTACCTATTCTGCGTATTGGCCGGCTAACCGGCCAAAACCGAACGGACTTCGGTACGCTAATTGGAGTTGCAGGGACAGTCGAGTTTCTCGTACTTGTTTTCTACTCGAAAGAAAGCCAAAGCGTCCGCCATCCTTCAATCTCTCGGCCCAGCATGCCAAGTAATGTAGCCACCAGGGTTACAAGCGAGGCTGTCGGTCGGTACAAAAACCGTCAGATCAGTTCGGTACGTACTATACGACGGGCACATGCATCAATCCACGCGACCAGTTTGGAAAAGCTCCTTTAGGTTAATAAGCCGTGCGTTTAGGTGAAAAGAGCCAGCGAGCTCTGGAGCGGCTGTCAGGAAGAAGTAAACATATGAAACGAGGAATTTCAAAGTCGCCAAGGATCCAAATGCGTCGCGTGAGGCTTTTGACGTTGCACGGACAAGGCCCTGTAAGACAACGAACCGGAGGATCGTTCTGGGCGGCTAACGTAGGTAGCATACATTCGTACCGTTCTGCTTGATAACCGGGTTATCTCCTTTGCAAGTGACCGCTCAATGTATCCTACGGTACTCGGGGTCAGCCACAGTACATAGTAAGTAGAGAGCATCGGAAGTCCGAAGGCGAGTCATAGTCTGTAATTGTCTTTGCTAGATAGAAACGACGTATTATCTAAGGTCAATGACTGGAAGTTTAAGCATTAGTCTCTAAGATATGGTGTGATTATCTGTAGGATGGTCGATCCCTTTCCTCGTGCTTGGACATATCCAAACCACTGTTGGTTGGTGTATTGAGCGCAAGATCTAGCCTATCGTACTTGGAGTATTAGGTTGGGATGGTGGCTGACGGGATGCAACATGGTTAGTCTTAGCTTATTAACTAAGTCCAGGCGGCGGACCCTATTTGGCGTTGGCTCATATTTCCCTATAATGCGCGCTCCAAACGAAGAGGTCTCCAAACCAACCAGGTGGAGTTAAGCCGTGACCCTGCTTAGGCAACGTACCAATGGAAAGTTGTGTAATACGCGTTGCGAGACCTGGACATGGATGGCCAACCAATGCCCGATGTGTCGTACCCATCCTCACGAGGAATATTCAGAATGTGATTACGTAGACGCAATGATTCGTCGATATTGTCTCGTCTGATGATAACACGACGCTTCAGCGTTCTATCTGGTTATCTGGTCTGTTGCGCGACAGCGACGTTAGTAAGAGTCAGTAATTGCGATGTCGGCACCCTCAGAGCAACAGTAAGTCCTTAAACTAGCTCATACACAGAAGTGGGTAGGTAGATGTGAGATGCTGTCGCGATATGTTCAAGTTTTTACAATTTGAAATGCTGGCAAATGTCAAGCGACATAAGAAGATTCATAAGATGATTCATAAGATGATTCATAAGATGATTCATAAGATGATCTTCGACAAAGCGATAAAGAGTTCAAAGTACGGAGGTCATGATATTAATTCGGTAATCCCAAATGGTGTCCGCGATGTGTGAGGAGGTCCGTCTGTGTCGACAGCCCGGAAGGTGCTGACAGCATTTCGGGTCTGTTAGTCTCGTCTCACCGCGGAAGAGCATACGACGTACAGGGCGTCCGGTAGGATGACAGAACTGGACGAATGTTATGTTGGCATTGTTTCAGAATTGGCTTAATCAGGCAAGTAGGCGATAGCTGAGGGCGCTAGGACCACTGGGTCACTAGCTGCAGCATCTCAAGTACGCTACTGCTGCACTGCGCTAGCCTGTACCCACAGTACACCTGTACATGGTTACTGACGCTTACACGTACTTGTACATGATCATGAGCGCCAAGAATGCATAGGTGAGCATGTATGCTGTAGGCCTTATTTGGCGACCGCTTAGGTCCTCAGGACTCGGCTTAGTTTTTACCGTAGAATCTTTCTGGAGACCGCTCTTGCAAGATGGTGGAAGGGGTCTGCTCGCCTTCATATTATCTAATAGATAGGTCACAAGCCTCTGGCTTACACCATTCCCGTACAGTAACCTACGTACCTACCTAAGTACTTGATGTGGAGTATACCTAGCAATCCTTGGTTATAAGTACTCCAATGAGTGTGCATGGAACAGACAGTGTGGAATCAACAAGCGCTATACAGTGTAATACCACATTACCTACTTTACCTCTGACAGTGTCATCATCTTCTCGGCCAAAGCATTTTGCAGAAGCTTACACTCCGAACTACCTGTTCGTATCAGTGAGCTGTTCTGGCAGTTGGCCATTTATTTATTTGGATTTTATCTCTATGTAGATAGGTACCTAAGGCTGCTGTTCACATGCCTGGATCATAGAATATCTAGGTCTTGAGGTAGGCCACCCATTGCGTCATCACTTATACATACTTACTCTGTTCGGCTTTGCAGCAACAGCTTGCGTAGAAGGCGGGCAGTTCAGAATACCCGGATGGATATGACGGAACCACGGTACTATACTTCGTATTCAGCTCATGTGCAGTGCAGCACAGGATATGCAACACTATCCAGCCCCTCCCTCAAGCGACACGAGGAGAATGCCAGGACGGACATCCAGTACATATATTGTTTCCCTTCATCAGCAACTAGCGCCGACGCTTAAGCATGGTGGCCAGAGCCGACTCTCTACTTATAGATCGGCCACCACACAAGTACCGTTGCAGACGAGCACGCCGCACGATTCATTTGTTCTCTTTCGGATTAACAGTGCAACACTCTTCAGCTCTCTTTCCCTCTGGTTTGTATAAAAACGTCTCTATGGCCGAGCGATCTGCAATGTCATGTCACTACTATAGGTGTCGGCCAAGTACTCTCATCCCTTGCGAATCTACGCCGCAGTATCCGGCCCGGTTACCTAGACAAGGGCGGTCAGCTAGTGTACCGCTGCTATGTAGCAGGCATCTTCGGTTTGATCGAACTTTGTCTTCCGTCACGGGTTGTGTAGTGCGGTAGTATACTATAGCTGTTTAGTCGACGACCCTAACCTAAGTGATGTCTTGTCAAACAAGATGGAGATGAATGTATAAATGGCAGTAAAGTAACGCGCCACGCGCAGTGTCAATTGCATCCCTCGTGCATGCAATCCTTTTGCCTGCCGGCGCCAATGTACCAATGACAGACATTCCTAGACCACCCGGTATAGGAGATAAGGCCCTTCAGATATCAGTGTCTATACTTTGTAAAGAGTCAACGATAACCCGAAGCCCATCTTACCACTCGGTATGAATCCTGCTACCTACAATTACAAGGCGTTCATTAGGCCACTAAAATCAGACGGTTTGCCAAAGCAAACCAACACTCAGATCAGATGACATCCACTATAGGAAAGTTGGGCAATGAAGGTTGTATTTGGTAATCACCCTCGCAGCTTCAAAAAAGGGATCGAACCTTAGACTACATAGGTAGATAAGCTAGTTGCTCAACCTGCTTGTGAGGGAGGTAAGAAGCGACCATTACCCAGTAACGAATGCTTCTACTCTTATCGTACCTCAATTATTAGGCGTCGTTTTGGGATAAAGCGATGATGAGCTATTTCCACATTGCGACTTGGAGTGATCACCCAAAATGGAGTTGAGAAGAGTTGGCGAGTTCTATTATTAGTAGCAATACCTTGCTACTAACTATCCCTTCTGACAGAGGCTAGTGATATTACTATAATCTATACAATGCATTCAACGGGGGTTAATTCACTAAAATATGCCTACCTAGGTACCTACCTGTAGGATGGTCCAGTGGGCCGTTACCTACAACCATGCAGATGAAGGTCTGTAGAATAGCACGGCCATAATTAGAGAAAAGTACATGCAACCTAGGTACCGTGCCTAACTAGGGTTAGCCAAGTGCTGCTGAAAGAATCGTGAAGGTCGACACACAAAGCACTTATTAAATGTGGTGATATGCATTCCTGCCGTAGTCCTTCATTCGAAACATTAATTTCAACAATCCTAGTTTTCCCACATGGCTTGCTTGCGGTGGCTTAGTCGAAACGACCAAGTGTGACGGGGCCGACTTGCCTAATCCGGTTCCGATCCGAGTCACACAGACACACAGACTTATACAGAGACGCACGTTGACTACGGAGTACAGTACGATCGCAAGTCCGGTTGTCCAGCGCGGAATCAGCAACCCAAGTCTACAGTACTATGTAAGCTACTGTCAGTCAAATGCAGCATGCCACCGGGTGGAGGCGGACAGGCCTGATAATCTGAGGCATCGTAGATACCCAAGTACCCGAGATCAATCATCGGGCGCGAATCTCCTCGAACCAAGGAACCACTGTACACCATCAGCCACTGTGACTGGACGAGCTGTCAGGATGGCAATACCTATAGTTGCTATCGCTGCACCACACCATCAAACCGTGCGTCCAGCACCAATGCCGGCGATCCTAGCGATTTAGCTCTCTCATTCCCTCGATACCTATCGATTAATCTCACTTGACGTGTCATAATGATACGGTATGCGTATTGAGATATCATATATCCATCGGCTACGTATGATGTCAAGCTCTATACAGCGTACATATCGGTTTTCACAGAGACACACGTTCAACACAGAAACGCCAGTAACGCTTCCAAGCATCGATCGTTCGTTGTTACAGCCAATAGGTTTCGAAAATCCAAAGAGGCCCACCCTATCTGGTCACGCCAGTGTCCGATTCCAATAGCTAGCTGCTGGGGCGGTGATCATGGTTACCCAGTGCCACCAAATTGATATCGTGACCCAACAGCGTTTGCACTTCATTAACACGATATAGTTCTTCCTTATCGAATGTTTACAGTACGTGGCTAGTAGTACATTTGATATTTCTAGTGTAGCTCTGCCCTCCTTTTGATATCGCTATCTCAAGCAATCCATATCCCAATTGCCGTCGTAACAAGAGAAATAAATACTTATTTCGCGTACAGTCGACAACATCCAGCCAAGCCACCCTGCTATGCATGCACCAAGTAGTTTACATCAACGGAAGTTTCGGCACAGTGCCCCTCATACCGTAAGGACGTTGACCTTCTCCACGACTCAGCCACTTCACCCGCACCACGGCCTCTCCAGGTCTAAAGTTCTCGCCCAAGACATGATTGCATTCTGCATGTCTGACCCTAGCCCTGGTGCCATTTCCAAACTTTCACAATCGTATGCCGTACATTTCCCAAAGTAATCCAAACATGCATGCGTGTGTATTGCCCTTCTGTCTCATCCTGTCTTGGACCGGGAACTAGTAAGACGACAGCTTCATTTGTGGGAGTGTACGATTCGACTGCCCACACAAGATCAGACATCAAACGATGCTGACCACGAAAGCTTGCGGATCTTTTTGCTGCGCTCCTACAGTACTTAATTAATTAATCACAGTAAATGAAGGAAAAGAAAATGCTTGGAGTTACAGGTCGTCGTCATCTACTTCATTGTTCTTCATTATTTTGCGTTATACATCAGACTCTCAGCTCCTTCTTTGCACATTTGCTCCACCCTGTTTTCTTACATCTTACAACATGGAGTTCAGGTTTTCATGAATAGTGCAGTGGCTTCTCATCCACACGACTCCACTTATACCAATTCGACTTATTCAAGCAAGCAAGCAAGCTTCTTCTTTCCAGGAGCCGCTTCGGCAATACTCTCACACCCCTTTCTTCATCGACCCCCCACCCGCTGGCTGATTCGCCCGCTTCTCTTGCAACGCACCAGTCCTTCAATGTTTTCCCTTCAGAGAGGGATCGGCCCTGCACCTATCCCCAGTCAGCCTGCGCGCCTTTCTTAGCTTGCAGCCGTCGAACCTGGTAGCGTCTAAAACGGGGGACCCACGAAGCGAAAAGAATCAAGACTGACCTCAGACACGCCAACCCATCATCGGGCCACGCACCCTGGCCGTGTCCTGTCGCCCCTAGAACCCTGAATAACAACAACGACGACAAGGGACGTCAGGGATAGGCCGACTTCACCTGGTCCCGTCCTCGACAGGCTATCCACCGCAGCCTTGTCGTTGCAGGGGTGAGCAGAGGAGTTCCCCGCCTAGACAGTCTGTCCCCTCTTCCGGCACGTCTTGCCTTCGTACGTACATCTTGTGGTCTGCCTGCTCTAGTCTACTTAGTACTTGGACTAGCACTGTCAAGCCACACTCGAGGTCGTCTCGTGTTGTCGTCCTCGTGCAGACACCGTACAGTACAGTATAGTATCCTGTGGCCTACACGTACCGGCGGCCCATTTCTTCCCGCGTCTTGTATTTTTTTATTTTTTTTTGCTCTCTCAGCAGGACTCGTGTCTGTTGCATTCTGTATTTGCGCTCGATACCGCCTGGTTTCGCTCGGTGGGTTGACTCTTTCTTTCTCGTCTCTTACCTGGTGTAGCAGAGACGGCGTGTTCCATTCGGGACCCATCTCAGACTTGCATTTGCATGTCTTACACGCTCTTCCCAACACCAGGAACCCTCGCACGTCTCCTTCACTGTTGACAGATCTGATCTTCAAATTTGGTCACTGCGGCTCTGGTGGCAGCTCTCCGTCGGCTGCACCGCTTCCAATCAAAGCCTAGCCATTGACGACTCCACATGTCCATTCGAGAACGTTTTTTTCCCTACCTACTTTCCATTTTGGGCATTGCCTAAATCGGCTGCAAGTAAAGGGATCTACACCCAGTAGAGGGCCATTTGCCGTGCCGTTCTCTCCCAAGCTCTACTAAGTACAGTACTGTATTTCGCTTGCTCTTCCCGAAAGGTAGGACTGTCTGTCTGCCTGCCTGCCTTCTGCCTGCTGCTACACACCTGCTCTCTCCAGCACGTCCCCTCCTCTCAGCGTCCCCCCCCCCGGCGCCGTTCTCGACCGGTGCCGCGCCAGCGCCTGCCCAGCTTGGAACGCCCAGATACCACCTCATCGACACCCGTCACGGCATCGTCCACCAGCTAATGGGTTTCTCTGAAATTAGTTGACTTGTGCCCATGCGTGTGGCACCGATCTCCAGATGAGGCTGGTCTTAATGACCCAACTATATCATAAGCCCCGACTGCTTCCTTCCCACCACTAAGCTGGCCGCCCTCTCCAGCTTTCTTATGCAAAGGTTGTTATTGCTGCTAATTCCACGTGCTCGCTTTGCTTTGCTTTTCTTTTTATTCTTCTCGTCGCTCTTTCGTAGGGCCAGAATGTCGTCCTGCCATACCTCTTAGCTTGCTGTCGCCCGTCTTTCGAGATGATGCTCACCATGAACCAGCCCATTCCTTACGGCTACCGGCCAATCCATGACTTACCGACACCACCTCGATCTTCGCCCCCCGTGACGATCTTGGACACTTCGCAAAAGGCACTCCAGCAACAGCAGCAGCAAAGTCCGCCCACTAAGCCCATGTCGGCTCCTCACCGTGGCCTGCCACTGCCGGCAGCCATGACACTAGCTCAACCACCGCCGCCACATGGTCCACCTCACCCGCAAGCACCGAGCTCAGTAATGCAAGCTCAGGCGCCGCCAGCTCCATCTCCGCATAGCCAAGGCCTTGGCCCGCTACCTCCGCCGCCTCAATGGCAAGGCTCGGAGGATTCTATGAGAAGTTGGCTGTTGGCCAAAGCTGAGGAAGAAAGGAGAAAGCAGGAAGAGGAAAAGACGCGGCAGGAGTCCTTACGCCTGGAGCAGAGAAGAATTGAGCACGACATACTTCGTACGTCGCTTGAGCGTGGCATTCCACCCACTATGATTCCCGTGGTCTTCGCAGGTTTGAGTGGCGGTCATCTATCTCAGGCTACATTAGAATGGGTCCAACAATTTTTACCGTTACCACATCATGCTCAGATCTTACCAGTCCAAGGACCGATGTCTCCCCGGCATAGACGGGATTCTCAACAGTACGGCTCCTACGCGGGATCTGCCGGTGTTCCACCAACTCCTGGATCTGCCCCTGGGACACAAGCAGGCTTTGTTCCTTATCAAGGTCCGGGCTCGCCGGTAAGAGCCAGAGCGCACACGATCGGCGGCCTCGGTAGCGCGGCTGGCCGCCCGTTAGGGGGCTTGGGTAGCTCAGCATTACCACGGTTAAGCACAGGCGAGGGTATCAGTGGGCCTCCTCATGCATCGCACACCGCTACCCAACAGCAGCAGCAGCAGCCACCGCCACCATTACCACAACAAGCACAAGGAGCTGCGGCCCAACAAGAAACGCAGTCCCCCGGGATATACTTTCACTACTGGCAGCCTCCAACGTCAAATGCGAGCGCCAGCCAGCAAGCAGCGTCATCCGGTTCGTCCAAGTCTAAAACCAGCAAGTAAAAAGGTTTGTCTGGCTAATACTACTCTTGGAAAAATTAGTAGATTCGCCTAAGAAACGTAAAGCTACGGGGCCACAACACGCCGTTCCCCCACCGAGCCAACGGCGGTCAAGATCACCGACTTTTGGACAGCAAGCTAGCGCGTCTGTGTTGTCAAATCCACCACCAGGCCGCCGGCGGGGTCACTCGCGCCAGAGAAGCGATATTTCTGCATACCGCTCCACAGGCCGCAACCGGGGAGAGTCATATGGACCACATGGGGGGTTTTCTCCGGGCATTGGGGCTCCGATTGTGGGCACGTCGAGAGAAACTACGTTTGCCGAGCCGTACCAGCAACCGCGAGGCAGCCATTCGGTTTCATCCATGTTATCAGATCAGCCATCTTCCCGGTTTCCATCCGATGTGAGACCCTCAGGGCAGCAATTAGAGGGTGAACAGCATTCACGGGCAGCTTCCGAGGAAAGAGGACGCGGACCTCACCCAGCGCCGCCGCCGCCGCCGCCCCCTCCCCCTCCTTCGGCGCCTCGCGAGCGTACCAATGACTAAGCGTGGGTTACTCTAAGCTATTGTCAAACGATAGCACAAGTCCATACGTCCTACGAGATGATATGTTTAGTCGGCCAAGTTGCCGCACATGGTACATTACCATTCTAAGGAGATCCTGGTAGCGAAAAACGATTTCATGATACAGCAGTCCGGGACTGTCTTCAACATAGCAGTGCTAGATTCTCGGACCTGGACAAGTCCACGACCCCTTTTTCACTTCTTCGTGGCGACCCGTCCACTTGTTTTATAAAAAATTTGCATTTTGGGCACAGTATTCCATTATCACCAAAAGCATCGATTTAGGGGCAACTAGGAGATATGGCGTTTCGGTCAACGGCAGCATGGTATTGGCCTGGCATTGCATGTACTCTAGGTTAGATAGCGCAAAAGGGGGAAGGTCGATTGTATGTATATACTGGGATCTTAGGACAATCAGAGATATAGCGAACCACTCCGTTACAAACTGGAATGGTTGGTTGAATGAGAAAGGACCTAAATTCGATATCCTATCCCAATTACTACAGTCGTCCCGAGGCAATTCTGCATCGCTTACCAGTATTACTCCAGTAGCCGTAGCTAGCTGAGAGGAGACATATCGATGGGAAGGCTACATGTATTAGACTAGGCCGAAAACACTCTTACTGGCCATTTCTAGATCAAGATCATCGGATATTTTATGATTTGTCAGAGATCTATCCACGACGTTTGCGATCCTGGGCGGTGGGAGATCTCCCCTTGGCAGCCAGAGCGCTCCAATTCAGACCCTGGCGTCACAACGCGCTCCCACATCCGTACCAGGGCCGGGGATGACGTGACCAAAGTAGGGCTCCCACCCCCGGTGAAGGGTTCCGTTTGATTGGTCGACTTGGACATCCTCAGTTCGCATAGGTGAGACCCCTCGTGTCAGCTCGCTCTCCCGTCTATAAAGCGCATATTATAGGCCAACTTGTAGCGAAGACAAGGTCGTTTTAAGTCATAAGGTGACAGCGTCTTGCACCTGTTCTTGCTTCATGACTCCAAACCCGAAACGAATGACGCTGCAAGTGGTTCGCTCGTAACGGACGCGGTAGTTGTATCGTGCATACCTCCCTAATACTAATACCCCAGCCTGCCGGCCGCTACTCCCGGTAATCCATCCACTTAGAGAATAGGCGCAAGTGAAGAGACGAGGAAGTAAAGGGGAGACGTTGCGTAGACGGCCCATCACGATACCAAGAAACAATACTTCGAGAACAAGCGATAGTGGTAAGCGGAATTGGGGATGAGATTGCGACCTTGCAGGGGTAAAATGAATTTTGGAGCATGGGTCTTCTGTTTTCGACTCAATATCCGCGCGCCAGACGGCTCACAAAGTCGGCTGTGATTCGTCCCCCGCCGCTCGAGCCGCTGCTGGCACATTGAAAGACAGATTAGCAGATATTGTGAGGCCTATTTCCGGGGCAGATCGGCAGAGATGAGAGCGGCCGACGAAGGGATTATTAACCGTTTACGTGAAGCGAAAAAAGGCGATTTGCTCCTTACGTAGGCCTCGGGATGAGCCGAGCAGTAGCAATGCTATAGCTACAACTCCCACAGAAGACTCTTTCTATCTGCATGCAACACTGCGCTCCGACGCTGACTGACTGACTTCCAACGGCTACCCAAACAGGTCGAAGTACAGAAGAACCGCGCAACAACGGAACTACATAGTGCACACCTCTGCTTAGTTCTAAGTAGTCATTTACGATAGGCCAGCAAGCCACCCCAAAGGATACGTCGATACTAAGTATGTAGATGCTTGTGCGTCTTCCATGGATTATTGTTGTTGTTGGTGGTGGTGAGATGTGGCGTAGACGCAGAAGTCCCCGACGACCACAACAATGAAAAGCGACGATGTCCGTTGGCCCATCTGGGATGTAACGAGGCCACCGTGCGACCGCCCGTGGGTCTATTTGTTACCCGTTCTGTTTGCTTTTGCAGCGAGGACACGGCGGCGTGCATCCAGACAGCGAGCGACGATCCCCTCTCCCCTGCCCTCTCTCCGGGCTTGGCTCTGGAGGGTCTCCGGAGTCGCCTTCCTCTCTTTACAGTACGTATATAGATAAACAGGCCAGGACATGGCATGGCATGGCATGACATGACATGGTATGGTCGTACTGTCTCTTTGGGAAGAACGGCTCTCCCCTTCCCGGCCAGGAAGAGGCCCGCCTGCTATGCGTCTATGTCGCATTTAACAGCCCGCTGGGGGGAGGTTCTGGCACGGAGACAGGACAGCCAACAGCAAGCTGTCCGTTGGCCCCTATTGGCGCCAGGCGACATATGCACGATGACCGGCATTCTGCTTCACAGTCTGCGTCCGTCAGATAAACAAGACGCACGGACTCCTACCCCGGGCTCCTTTTTCTGTTGTGCTCTGGCCGTTTCTGGAGGGGCTCTTGTGACCCTTTTCTCCGTTCGCCGCTCCTGGGGTTACAGTCCAGTCACGTCAGTCGCGGGATCGACGCGTCTCGAGACGCATCCTGCAGATTGGATGGGGTTTTATTTATAGCATCGCGTCTGCGAGCAGCAGCCATTCGCCCTTCCTCTTTATCGGTCGGAAATTTTCCTTTTTTGGGGGGTTTTTCCCCCTCCTTTTGAACCTTGTCAACTACGGAGATGGCCTCTGTGATCGAGGGGGGACAATCACTCGGTCAATTCACGCCCAGACTTCGCACGAGCAGGCAACGACCACAGCATAGAGGGCAACTAGGCAATCCCGTACTGTACGAGGTACAGCATTAGCTGGCGTGATGTGTGTGGGTGTAATGCGCCCAAGCGTATGCAAATACGGCTCACAGCTTTCGCAGACCTGACCTTTCTCATTCACAGACGGACGCTCTCCCCGGGGCGTTTCAGTACTTCCCCGCAAAAACAACACGTGTTGGATCCAGTTGACTCCTGACCATACAATAATTGCATCAACGTCAACTGCCAGCTTGACAGAGGATATCTGCCGTTGAAGAAGCGCTGTATCACATGGCGGAAGCAGGCATCAGTAATTATCATAAGGACATATTAGTGTAATGGATCTTGTCTGCTGATTGCTTCGTTGGACTAACTCCTACCTTGGCAATTTCTTGGATGGAGACCTTGAAGGCCGTTGAAGAAGGTCCTGTATCTTCTTTTATTCATGTTAGCCTTGTTGTAAGATGGCCGATCCCGAACAAGAGAGGGCCAAAAGCGGAACCGCTACATCATTAGAACTAGGGTATTTACAGAACCCGGCTGTGTTAGACTGCATGCCGTAAACCTGCGTTATAACTAGTGTACCCTGAGTAAACAGCTCTACTCATCGTGCTATCATTAATGCTTGTCGAGGAGGACAACTCACACTAGGGAAGAGATTATATTCTACTTGTCCTTGGCTACCTATAGTCCGCTTAGTCTCTATCTCACTGCTTCATATCGATCGAGTACTGTACTCGTCACTGTAGCCGGTGAGTTGACGCATCTCGTGGGCATCTCGTGACGTGTCCAGGCTGTACTGTACGTACGACACGGGCAGCAACTTTGATTGCCGTAAGCACCAACAAATGTCTATCTACTTGAGAACTAGACCACTAACTCTGAGCGTCATAATCACGCTTCGCTTTTATCCATATCTTCGCATGGTGTTCTGATAACCCACGGCAGCCGCTCACAGTACCCGCTCATTAAACCTCAAGTCTACCTGCTTAAGGGCATGGAAGGCGTTCTGTCATGACTCAAGGTGTAATGTATAACAAGCCGTTCATAACGCGTATGCCAATTATGCACGGATGACATGGCTGAAGCCGATTCGTAGCACGTAGTGCGAACTGGCGGTGAAATCGTTCGATTATTCTAGTTGATGCCTGGTCTACAGCAGCTAGTCCTTGCATAGAGGCCTGTTTTCTCTCGTTGTCCAAGGGAAGAAGGCGATCATCTGCACGGCGCCACCAGGTAACACAGTTCATCTATACCGAGACCTATCTAGCGAAGACAAATTCACCGGTTTAGCCTTTAAATGCTCTTTCGCTGTCCGAACCCTGGAATATCTCCTCCATGGATATTTCTGCCTTGCCTCTGCTTACGCTTCTCCCCTCTCATCGCTCCCCTTCTACCTCGCGTCACTCCCTTGCGCTGACACCGATTCCCCCCATCAAAGTCCTGCTAGTTGCCAAGATCATTATCGGATTCATCACCCTTCTCGTAGCATCGTCTAACTTTATATACTCGGTTTGTTCTGGGATGTTAATCTCAGCCTCACCAGTCGGCTCTGAGCTCCAACAGTGGAACAATCTTCTTGTATATGTAATACGGCAATCCCATAGGGGTTACAGGCATTGAACTGGGCAGGGTACTGCAGGCTGCGGTTTTCTGGAAATACTACCAGGCCAAATATGCAAGCAAGGTCGGAAAACTAATCCTTAGCTGGACCGGTGAACTTGCTCCTAGCATTCTCTAGGACTCTCGATGGAACTTACAATGCCCATGATCCCCTAATGGCTTACCGTCGAGTTCCAGCCCACCCGATAATTAGGCACAATATTTCTTCGTTGATTCCCTGTGCTCTGTAATACACCTTGCCTTGCAATAGATATCGAATATCTCGCGAATAAGTAATTATGTCAGAACGAACTAGCAAGACCAACCTGATGTTGTCTAAGAATATGCCACCCTGAGCGGATGCCCAGAACGCACTCGTAGCATCTCTCGTCTCAGAAATCCCGAGATAACCCCCGTCTTCGATGAACCGGTAGGCATCCTCCAGAGACTTATGTTCGACACCTACATGAGGGCGCGCACATCTTGAATACCATTGATGTAAGGATTGGCCCATGTGCAAAGGCTTATTGATCGACTACGCTTCCAGTTTCTCGACGTGTCCCCTTCGGCTACTATGAAGGACACTATTGTGACACCTTAAATTTCGTCGAGTCGGCAATAGCGCTACCTCTCTTTCTTTCTGTATTCAAGTGTTCTGTCCTTGATAACACTATTTTTTTTTGCTATTGTTTTCCATGTGGAACAAAGGCGTATTCAACCCCTGATGACAGACAAAGAATGTGTCTTAGAACTGTCTGTTTCAATAATTCCAAGCTGTATGAAGGCGGCGGTATATAAATTTTTGCTGATATTCATCATCATCGAGTATTAAGTCCATCACCAGAGCTTGCTCAACATAAAATCCTTTCCTACAACGCAACTCTACGCAACTCTTTCACACAACTTCCACTATTCTTTCCAACCACTGTTATCCCTACGCAAAAATGTGCAAGATTATTTGTAATGTCTCTTATTCCTGTGGCCATATAGAGCCTTGGGTCCAACCCCGCGCTTGCCAGTTCGACGCTCAGAACCAACGAAAGTCAAGCAAGAAAGATCCTCTGTGCCTCATGCATGGCCACTGCTTGGATTTCGGCAGGGTAAGGCAGATCAGTGTGTCTGATGAGTTGTTCTGTAGCGCCTGCTACATCGACAAACTCAAGGCGAAAATAAAGGATAAGGATGCCAGAGAGAAAGCGATTGAGCAAGCTAAGGCAAATGCTACCCGTGCCTCCAACAGTGCACGAAAGTTTATCGAAGAATCCGAGAAGCGTTCTCGTCTCGAAGAGCTTCCTCTCTCGTATATCAAGAAAGTAACGGACGTTGCCTTAAAGCGTCTTGATATCTCATTTTCCGATGCGCAGATGCAATTCTATCACTTTGAGGAGCTTCTTCAGATCGTGATAGGTCTGCCATTCTTAGACAAGGATCAACTTGTCGGCAAATTTGCGCGCAAGGTCGAGGGGAAGTTCGAGCCGAATGAGGTGAGACACTTCTACAAGCTCGCGATAGAAAATCGGAACTTCGGGGACTCTTTCCGGAAGGGCCTAAAGAAGCCCGACGTCCTTGACGAGCCAGTGAAGCCAGCAAAGCCATCAAAGCCAGCAAAGCCAGTGAAGCCAGTGCCAACATGGGTACCAGGTAAGCCTAGCCTAGCATTTAACTAATCCGTACCCAGTAAACTACGAGATATGAAGTTAACATTGCCCTCCTCGTGGGCCTGTTCTAGCAAGTGAGAAGTGCACGGAAACTAGCTTCATATAGCTAAGGATCTAATCGATATCCTTTACTGACCTGTAAATATAAATAATTTTATCAAGCGTTATCAAGAAAATTTGCATCATGTCCTGATATTATTCTATCTAGATGTAGCTCACGACTACTGACTACCATTAAAAAGCATCATCTAATTCCTCCAGGACAGCCAAAAAATTAATAGCAATAGGGAACGACTTGAGTCTCCACTAGATAGTAAAATAAGCGCAAGCTAGCAAGAGTAGGATTGCCTGCTAAGCGGTACGTTTCTTCTGTCCTATAGCGAGATGCCGCCTTCTGTCGCTTTTGAACTAACTGTAACCGAAAGTTTGCTAGGTGGGTTTTCTCTAAGCATCAGGACTCCATTTAATCCCATTAATAAGGTATTGCTATATAAATTACAACATGGTATGTCAAACGTCTAGGGAAGTAAAACGATCCCTATAGTAATATCATCGCTGCTGTTAATGTTATCTTTCAATTAAAGAGAAAGAAACGATACATAATGCTGTATATTAGAAACAGTGCTTAAAGTAATGTTATCTCTTGTAACCTCCCCGGTCCTGTATTTGCGATGTTCCGATTCGTATTGGGGATATACGTATTTATTCTTCAATTCATCAGATTGCTATATAGGAGTGACACAAGCCATCGATGCCAGATGAGCAATCTTCGTAGAGATCAAAGTGAAAGTCGATAATTTTGTAGACCATGTTGATAACAGAAAAGCTCAACTTCATCATGGACATGGTTCTCGCGGTCAATAAGTGTACAATAATCTTGCCAAGACACCATATACCAACAACATCTCGCCGTTTCTGTTGGCGGTTAGGGTAATACCTTCCGGGTTCGCTCGGTGTCATTATATAATATACCTAGATCAACATGCGCAACACTCAGTCTATAGCCAAATCCGTGCCCAAGTGCTTGAATCCAATTAGTATCTATATTCAGTAGACCTTCCGTAACCTTCCGAGCAATATCATTAGCTGGTTCTTTGGGTACGGCTCCGTGATTGCAGTTGAGGTTTTGAATTAAAGAAATGCGCTTAAAAACTAATGATATCGTCAATAAGAATTAATTGCCCGGGGTGCAAGTCCGTAATTCATTGTTCGGGACCTTGTCGGTTACCGGCTTCCATTCGGCTATTCTCATTCTCATGAATCTACAACAGCAGTTACAAGTGACGGGCCTTTACCGACTCTCTCCAAAGAATATATGCAATTGAAAATTATAAACTATAATACGTGAAGAGAAACAGGTGTCATTTTTTGTGCTCAGTTCCCATCACCCTCTAAGGCAGTTCCTCTAATGAACCGCCTTAACTACCTTCACATACATATTCCTTACTTGCCAGGGTTGAGCATATCGAACACACGGTGGCCGATGGCGCTGTAGCCGGGCACGAACTATAAAAAAACGTCAGTACACCCTCATCGCGAGGCCGAGGCCGAGGCCGAGGCCAGTGCGAGGCTACTACTCACAGCTGTTCCAAAGGGCTCGACAATGGTGTTGTAGGTAGCTTCGGGCTTGGTGGCAGCAAGCCAGACCCAGGTCTCGTTGGTGCCGAATCCGATGTCGCTGGCGTCCAGGCCCGCGAGGATGCTGTTGAACTGGGCCTCGGGGATTAGGGGGTTGCGCGAGCCCGGGTTGTCGAAGCTGATGCTCTTGAGGATCCACTGGACGTCGTTGTTCTTGCCCACCTGGAGACCGGGCGACCCGTGCAGGGCGATGCCGTCGTGCACCTTCTCGAGCCGCACCGCGTCCCAGTTCTTGGCGTCCTTGTGGCCCTGGATGAACTTGACGGCACCCAACGCACCGTCGATCTCGAAGCGCATGTCGCTGTTGGATCCCCGGGTTAGTATGCTGCGGACGACGAAGATCGGGACCGGGTGGGTCACTTACGGAGAGACCCAAGGAGAGTTAGGGGTCACTACGGTGTTCTTGATTAGTTTCTACGTGGTTCGTCAATGTGAATTGCAAGAGCTCCTACTGTCCCAGCCGAGGTCGTGGAGGATGGTGCCAACGGCGTGCAGTTCCAAGTCAACGGTGGCCTTCAATGTCTTGTTGGCATTAATGGCAGCCGCACCGAAGAGCCATGTTCGCAGCGAGTGCTTGTGCTGCGTGCATAAAAACACGTTAGTCGAGATCTCTAAGCTCCACGTCATAGAACTTGCTAGATTATACGACACAAGGAGTCTACGGTATCAGGCACGGGAGGTTTTTATACACACCAGGTAAGGAGTGAAATCCTTGATAACCTTTCTGGCATCGCGGACAATCTGAGTGTCAACAACCTCCACACCATAAAGGGTAGTAGTAGGGAGTTTGCTGTGGTAGTGGCCGGGAGTGCAGCTGGCGGTGACCGCAAGGGCCAGCGAAGCGACGGTGGTGAGGAACTTCATTTTGGAAAGTGAAAAAATGTACAGACGAAGCAGACACGAGCAAAGAAAGAATCAAGGCAGTTGAAGGAGGTGAAGCGTGAGGGTGGTGATGAGTATAGAGTTGACATCGTGAGCTCGACCGAACCTATATATATTCATTTGACGTCTATACCAAAGACCCCTGAGATGTCTTCATTGTCTAAGTCAGGTATGCTGACTGGAAGGTGTCTTCGAATAGCCTTCAATGTCCCAATATTTGGTGCGCTCTGGAATGCCAAATAACGAGATTAGCCCGGGTGGTACCCAAATGCGCCGCATTATGGCTTGACACCTGACTGTCGAGACTGGATATTTGAAAAACCAAAAGCCCTGATTGTCAGTGCCAGCTTGCCAAGAGAATTGATTTGGAAAAAACCAAGCCGCATGGACGAGGCAACGCCCTGGAATACCTGGAATAGGTCAACTACAGCAAAAGTGTTCTAGTAAGGCGTAGAGTCTTGGCTATCCAGAGTCTGCACTGATAATTCGCAAGGCATGAACGATGGGCATTGCGGCTTAGGTAAGTCTAATAATAACGATCGCTTCTAGCATTATATATCCAGCAACACGGCACAGTTGCTTCTAGACCCAATCAGAAGAACAGACGTTGGCGGGGAGGATTATACGGGCGCTTGATATGTGCGCTACTGTTCCTGACAGTTAATGAAGTATAATATCACTACGCCGTAAGTACCTACGAACGCAATAAAAAATAAATCATCTCATTCCTGGCCTCGAAAGACTAAACGAAAGTTGCATCCACTCGAGTGGGTGATTCTGAGGCACATGAAAATTCGACGCGATACCTACTCCAAATGCAAGGGAGTTACAGTGATGGCACCATCTCATATTTGAAAACTCAACGATCAATTAGGCAGTAGCAATGAAACAAGGTCACATCGAGGTCACATCAGTCACATCATTCTCCGAGTCTTACTAGCCATCATGTGTTGTTATCCCGACAAACAGGCCAAGCAGCGAATAGGGAGCCCTGACCCCAGCTTAATGTGTACTGTACCAAGTAAATGTTCTAGAACAGCCACTTCCAGTATTACCGCCGCGAATCCTGCGAATCACGAGCCATGCCGGCGATATGGCGATGGGATCTTCCGCATCAACTTCTACGCATCGGGTTCAGAGAAGAACAGTAATGATTTGCATATCAGCCGGTCGACTATTGCTTATGTCACTGAGAGACAACATTAATGGCTAACCTTAGTCTACTGTAAATCTTATGTGCGTCGTTAGCTAATAGTTATACTACGTGTGAGTATCTGGGGGTCATGGCTCTCGATTATTAGATGGCGGCATCTTGGGTGAATGGGCGGCTAACGACAGCCATACTGACCGAGCGTAGAGAATATATCAGCACAACCGATCTAACGTTAGGCGACTAGTTGAATGGACTCCCGGGGACTTGGAAGTTATGATGTTGTTGACGTCTGAAGGGTGTCAACATAGATACGTCTGTGGCTCGAGAACAATCAGATCTTGATTAATCAGTGGTTTGTACAATCTTACTGTATCTGTTACTTCATTCTCGATCCATATCCTGGGGCAGATCTGGAATGATCTCGGCGCATAACCAATAAGATGTTGTCATGGCTACTGTACGCCTTCGTCTGTGCGTCGGTAATTCATTCTCATTCGGCTTCAGTGCTGTCGACCATCGTCGTTGTTGATCCTAAGACAGTTAATCCACTGCAAGTGCCTAGCGCGACTAGTATAGCTCGGCTGACACCGGCAACTACCTACCATTACTGTAGTGCACTGTACTGTGTATTTGTGAAATCCACTGTGGAATTACAGTACCTACCTATCGTAGCTAATAATAACACACAGGTATTTGCGCGTAGTGAAGAGAATTCTGCCCCGGCTTCTACCCCGGTTTTGTTCAATAATTGAGCAGTGTTACGACCTATTTTTGGGAGGGCTACACGAAGAGATTGCGGGGCGGGGAATTCTGATTGCCCGATCGTGATTTGTGCTAATGCACTGGAGAACCTCTGCGCCTGGATCTAAGCAGATGGCACTAACGGTTACAACTGAACTAGTCTATATATCAATAGCATCTAGAAAGCCACTCTTTACTACTGCAACTTGCAACGCCTACAGTATGAAAAAAATACCTAATGTAAGATACAGATTCTTCTCCTTAGCGCACCTCCAAACCTACCTATCTAGGTAGGTAGACGGATGACACGAACACGCCATCAAGCCACTCGCTTTCCTCACGTCTTATAACACCCAACATGCTTAGTGTGTACCCTGACCGCCCAGGCGAACTTCCTCGCTTGTTCGGCCGTTGACATTCCTTACCTCGTCTACTGAGCCCGTCAAGGATGGCACCAGCTTCCGCCAATTCGCAAGGCTATTGTCGGCCTTCAATCTCGTTATTCAAGCCTATACTCTCGCCCCTTGCAAGTCGAGGCTCTAGAAGCCAAGCAAATGATCCGTGTAGCGGACTATATTGGGTTATGAAACCTGTCCGGCAACTCTGGTCCCGCGGGAAGAGCCGCGAGATAGTCGATCCTATTGATATTATTGACGGTCAGGCAACTATTGTAGGCGGCGGCTGCTCGGTCCTAGGTACACCCGGAAGCTTGGCGAATCCCATAAACGATGCAAATTTCTACGCCGCGGGACCGAAGCGCTCGACCCGACCCTGCTTGCTTGCTTGCTCTCTAAATGACAGTTTCTTGTCCGCGAGATTCACCTCATACAAGATCTAAGATGCCCAAGGAAAGGACACGGCTACCGCATTGTCAAAGTGCCACGCATGCATGTTATTGGTCAGTAACGTACTACAGTAGTACGTTACCGAAGGCCAGGTCCCAGAGATGTCATTGTTGCACCCGCGATGCACGCTGCCAGCAAGCCAAGGATATGAGGTCCGTACAAGGTTTAGCCCAGCGCGGTAGTCCCGATTGCCCAACCATATCGAGCATAGGTGTAGTCTAAGGTATAAGTATGCCTCTGTGAGTGGTCCATCTCGTCCCCCTGATTCATCTACCCCCGCTTCAAGATTCAAACAAGGATATGATGATCGCACAATGTACAGACGTCACGGCGTACAGTGCAGTATCCGGTAGTGCAGTCCCGATGATGTAGCCTGTAGCTGAAGGATTAGAATTCTTCGCTAGGGGGTGTGCGGCATTTCTCGGGGGGCGGCGGAATGTCATACGGTTTTCATTGCTACATCCGCCAGGCTTTTTTTTTGGTGTGTGCAGATATAGATCGATAGATAGCTAGACCGGGTCGATTTCCTCGCCAAGCATGTCTTCCGTACCCGACCCGGCCGTCATCCCGGCTCCCGAGGCCCAAGATCCCCAGAAACCGCGGGTAGATCCAGACATATCCGATCCCGGGGCCTCAGAACACGGCGTCGTCGTCCCCGTCCTGGCCTCTGCCGACGTCCCGGAGACCACCGATTGGGAGATATGGTCGTGGTACGCGTACTATATAGGCGCAAATGGCTTGGCACTTTTCAATTTCGGGCCCACGGCCTTCCAGAACCTCCTGTCGCAAGCCGCGCCCGAGGACACGGGACTCCTCCGCTTCGCGGGCCGTGACCGCAACGTCAACAGCATCGTGCTCCTCACCAACGGCATCAGCTTCGCCATCCAGGCCGCGCTCTTCATCATCATCGGTTCGTACGCCGACTTCGGCTCCGGTCGCCGCTGGATCCTCGTCTTCTGGTCCATTGTATCTTTCGGTATCGGCTTCGCCTGGCTTGGCGTGCACGTGCCGTCGCGATGGGAGGCCGGCGTGGGCTTGTACATCATCGGCCTGATCTGCTACCAGCTCACCCTGACGTACTGGACGGCGGCCTTCCCGTCGCTGGCGCGGAACACGCCGCACCTGAAAGAGGCCGCGCGCGCATATGCCGAGGGCGACATCAGCCAAGCCGACTACGATCGCCAAGACGAGATGGAGCGCAGTCGGCTCAGCAACACAGCCTTCTGCATCCAGAGTGTTGGCGAGGTAGTCATCCTCGCCATCATCGTCGGCATCCTGTTTGGCGTGAACGTGAATGCGAGCACCGAGGCCAACAACTGGGGTCTGAGTGTCCTCATCGCCTTCGCTACCGCCGTCTGGCTCGTCCTGTCGATCCCCTGGTTCCTGATCGAGAAGAAGCGTCCCGGGCTCAAGATCCCCTCGGGCATGAACATCGTCAGCGTCGGCTTCTGGCAGCTGAAGGAGGCCCTAATAAAGATCTGGCATCTCAAGCAAAGCTTGATCTACCTTGTCGGATACTTCCTGCTCGGCGACTCCCTCAACACCACCGTGACCGTCATCGCAACCCTGCAGAACGAAGTGGTCTCGTACGATACGTTGACGCTCACCTACCTCCTCATCGTAGGGATCGTAGCGCAAGCCGTCGGAATCGCCGTCTACTGGTGGCTGCAGAAGCGGTACGAGATAAGCGCCAAGATGATGTTCAACATCGTCATGGTGGGCATTATTTTGCTTGACGGCTGGGGCATGATCGGCAACTGGACCGACAACTTCGGCTTCCACCACGTCTGGGAGATCTGGCTGTACCAGGCCTTCTACGGGCTCTTCGTATGCCAGTGGTACTCGTACTCGCAGATCATCATCTCCTCCGTCACGCCGCGCGGCCACGAGTTCCTGTTCTTCTCGCTGTTCACCATTATCGGCAAGACGTCGTCCTTCATCGGCCCCTTTGTTAGTAGCGCCATCATCGACGCCTCGCCCGGCCACAATAACAACAGCGCGCCATTCTACTTTCTTTTCGCGCTTACCCTGGTCAGTGCGACTGGCCTCTGGCTCTTTCTGGACTTGGATAAGAGCGCGAGAGAACAAGAGGCCTTTCTAGCACAGGAGAAGGCGAGAATGGCCGCGTTGGATAGTGAATGATGCTAGCGTGAATGGTTGTTCTTTCCGGACTCATTGGTATAGAATACATGGTCATATAAAGGGGTTGCGTGCTTATCACAGCATAGATGGAGTTTTATTTTTCTTGGTTTGGATTGATACCCATGGCTTTTTTAGCTCGGAATTTTTAGATTCAAGGGTCAAATTTGGGGACTACAATTGCCAGCGGTCGTGGCAATAGTGAAGGGCGAGTGAGAGCAGATCTTAACAACTATCTTAGGCATACGCCAGCCAATATCGCGCCACATATCAAGGAAATGTGCTAACCAATATCTGGTCTTTTATATAGGAGCCGTTGTTCGATTAGGACGGAATGATTATACTGACACGTGTGCTAATAATGAGCATATTGGTTATCTTTGCTTAAGCGACACCGTGTTGCTCGAAATATCCGAAGAACTTGAGATTTTATTGACGCTAATCGCTAACGTTGTCTCTTACATCCATCGATCCACCGAACGATTTCTTGACATTCGCCACAGTCAAATTATTTCCTTCGATAAAAGCAGGTTCGTTACGTAGATCCAGGTTGTCTAGTTTAAGAGTTTCGGCTGTTTTATGATCTCAATCCACAGATTGTGGTTGCGCAGAGTTGGTAAGCAATTCAAGCATACTCAGAAGCGAAGACGCCAAGGAGGAACCATGGTGCCTCTTCGAGTCCTATTGCGGAGATAACGGTCATGCTTGTTTATTTTTCGGCAGTTTGAATATCGTCCCATTTCAGTTTTGTGTGTTTCTCTTGCAGTTGCTTTTCTAACTCACCACCGTCTGGAAGATAATGAGCAATATTCAGCGCGTGGAAGACCCAGGCTTTGCTTAATTCATCCTCATGGACACCAAATAGATCAACACCATGGTTAAAAGCCGTAATGATGATCCATTCCAGTTCCGTGGGCGGAAAATGCTTCTTGTTCTATATACAGCGTTAGTAACTGAAGCAGATGGTGGTTCCGTTGCGTTGATAAACGTGCCTTTGCCAATTGTTTGACCATCGCGGAGATCTCCTCCATCAGGTTCAGGGGGATTTTGTGTTCCATCGGGAGGGCGGCTTTAAGTAGGCAACGCATATACTTAGCGAGCTTTTCATTACCAAAATTCTCAAAAGTCCAGATCTGATTGATAAGTTCACGCATTGTTTGATATAGAACTAATACAACAATAGTTAATATCGAAGGCGGATGGATATGACAAGGTATCCTACCTTGTGCTGGAACGGATTGGCATCTCAGGATACAATCCGCCATGGCTTGGTAAGCTGAGAGACTCTGTCCTAGCTGGGCCCTAAGAATAATTGCTTTGAGGTCATCCTATGACTTCAGACAAACAGCTCCTTCAAACTCGAAAACTAACAGCGTCGAAAGCTTGGTTTGGAGATCCCCGCGCGAGGCTTCATCGAGCGCGTTGAATCTTGACTCCAATGTTTCGTGAAAGCGTTTCACGTGGCCTCGCATGTTGAGATAATCTTGGAGTCTTGATTCAGTGTTGTCTTCTGAGCGCGCTAGGGCGAGGAGCACTGTGGCCGCCATAAAGTTGCAGAACATGCCACGCAGAGAATTATCAGCGGCCATTTGGACCGAAATATCCGATGGATAGCTCGATATAATAGAGAGACAGCATTCTAACATGGCAATAACATGGCGTGCTTCCCATTTCATCGTATTTTCCAGGCCAAGATTGTAAGCATTCTTGCAAAACCAGTCTAACTCTTCGATGGTGAATAGTTTGTCGTTTTTACTATCCCGGCGCTCTTTTTGTATTTCGTCGGCAGCTGTATGAATCATTAGGCTTGATGTAGAGCGGATTCCGGGCATATGACTCACCGGCCTTGAAAATATTGCACAGATCGTCTACTAATGTTTCTTTATCTCTACTGGCCCCTTCCTCGTTATTTAGCACTGATACTTCAAGACGTATAAGGACTCGTAAGAGTGCTGGGAGATGAACAGAGTTCGAAGAATGGAACCGATACTTGAGAACTATATGCTGCAATGCCTTGATTGTAGTAATCTTGTCCTGTGCTTGTTGCGCCTCGAGGCAGCATGCATATAAGTATTGAGGATCAGTAGACGAAGCCTCGCTGATTTGTTCAAGGCATCTTAATGCACTGTCTGCATCTTCTTGTTTTAAAGCGACCTTGAAAGCCAGATAAGCTGTCATTGGTTCCTTCAGTGCGACATCACTCATCTCCTGCAGGATATCGCCAGCAGTAGACAGGTCATTTAGCTGAATGGCACAGAGCAACAACTTCCTGGGCTTTTGTCAGAGTCACATTGTGCGCGTATTGAGACTCACTTGGAACAAACTAACCTGGCCATTTTGCTTACATTCGACGGACCAGACTGCTCGAGAGCTGGATGCAAAGCCAGATTACACCATTTTGCAGCCGGATGATATTCCTCCTGGGTAAACTCGGCGTCCGCCTTTTTCCAAATTAACTACTCGAACGTTAGCCTCGGAAGTTGCTCCAGTGCCCAGCCATGACAAACTGTGTGAATTCCCACTGCCGCATTGACCGATAGTGGCTTGCCTATGCTGGGTAGGACCTTGTCTAGCACTGTTTCGAGACCTTGGATGGACTCGAGTGAACCATCGCAAGTCGCCATATGGGTGCGCAAAATAATAGTTTTGTCAATCCACTGTTCTTGCTGGCTAGGAAGTATACAGGTCGTGAAGAAATCGTCAAGAACCGAGATAGCAGCTGGGTGATTCCTCTCGTCAAGTTTTCGTATATGGTGGATTAGTAGCTTGAAAGATGATTCGGACGTGTCTATGGTTCTTATCATACGTCGTAGAATATCTGTGTATGCCTTGCTATCGAAGGTCTCGGCTGGAGAGCGGAGCAGAACCTCGGTCCGAAAGAGGAGGACGATGAGCTTGTCACCTAGTTCGCTTTCAACGTAGGCAATATGGTTTTCGGCGCGACTCATGTAATCGGTGCTCCCTATATCTAGGTAGACTTGGATTAGGGCCTGGGAAGTCGCCAATCTTAGCTCAATGGCATCTCTAGACAATTGGCCAATTTCCTGTGCGTTGATCAGCTCGTACGCCCTCTCTAGCCACCTGCCAGCCAGAACGAAGTTTTTCTTCAGCGCTAAGTCTCTCCCAATCTCAAATAGAGCATCGGCAACTTGTTCCGCTGATACAGTGTCAATATTCGGCATTAATTTCTCGAGGCTGCCGTACACATGTTCGGCGACGTCCATGCGGTCTTCTTTCCAGGCCTAGAACGAATCAGTTAAAGTGTGGAAACTCGTATTGGAGGGGAACTTGCTAGCACGATACGAAGCGTGGAGTATTCGGCCTCGAACTGGCTGCATATATGTGACCCTTCTTCTGGTGGCGAGCCCTGCAGAGGCTGCAGCAGTCCGTTGTATTCGGCGGCTTTCTGCAGCGCCCAAAGGCCGAACTCAAGCTCATCGTTGGCTATGTAGAGTGAGCAAGGAACTCAACCCTGGTTCCGAGTCTGGCTTACTTGTCACTTACCAATGCAGGATCGACCAGTCTTTATAGCGAGGCGCTCGAGGTGGACGATGATCCTTTGGGAATTGTCGTCGTTTCGTCGTGCTAGGGCCAGCATTGAGAAGGACAGTAGTCGAACCATACAGAAAAACCTGTTTCTTGCAGGTGGTGCGTTGCCATCTTCACGTCGCTTCTCCCGCGTACACCAATTCCAGAGGGCAAGACCAGCAGCACTCAATTGGTTATGGTGTTCGGTGCTAAGGGATCGAGAGCTGTGTGTCTTGAGAGTTCGTATCTGGCCCTCTATCTCACCGCTTAGCTCCTGGAATCTCGAATCGGTTGCTTCGTCGAAAGACTGGGTGCGAAGGTTGCTAGATAATTCTTGGGAGATCAGTGCAAGCCGAGCCGAATACGGGATAATAGCCTCACGTACGGACAACGGCATCAACAAGCCGACCCTTCTTGGTAGTAGACGAAGTATTGGAATGTTCCATAATAGCGGACTACTACCTCGTGCTAATCAACGAGGGCTCTATCAAGGAGGAGATGAAGAAGACTTCGCCTACAGAGTGGTAGCCCTGGAGTAGCCAGTTGTACCGGCACCCTCGTTTGATCACGGTATAAGTGGCATCAGTCAAGTCGGTCGATGGGCGTTTGCAATGTGATGTGTGATGCTTTGTAACAAGGCAACTATGCTCAGTATTTCTGCCTGCCTAGGACCTACTAGGTACCTAGCCAGACTCCTCCTGCCTATTGTGCCACCTACCTAAGTCTACCTATAGGTAGGTAGGTAGTATGCCTGCCTGTTGGTTCCATTGTTCCTTGTGACTGCCTACGTAGGGATCTAGATATGGCGCGCATACGATTGGCATGAATCGAGGAAAGTGCCCTAGTGTACAGAGCCTGGAGGGTCGGTTGCACGCCCACCTATAGGAGCGACATGGTGCTGCTCCTTCCTATATCGAACCCTCCGCCCCAACATATCTGCAATGTCTGCATCCATGATGTTATCTGGATATACCTACCTACGTCACAAGCTCCTACCTACCTACTTAAGCATGTAGATACGCAAATTACTATCTCTACCTCAAGTTCTATCTTAGATCGGATTGGTGGGTGATCCTTATCGTGTTGGCCTGCACAGAAATGAAGTGGAAGCGATTCAACTTCCGCTCTGGGCGGTTCAACTGCTACTATAGGTTGGCCACGACAGAATTTATAGTATACCGGCCCCTGGATACGTTGTCTCTAGTCATACATACGTAAGTCCGGTAACTACTAGCACCGGATTAGATGAGGGTTACGTGGATGCCTCTGCGGCTAAAACTGTTGGAGATCATGACACTGGCAACGCTAGCAAACGCAAGAATCGAGGTTTCGGGCGTCTATGGAATGATATGTTGTATTGTCACTGCTATCGGATTGAACTCCGCTGTCTTGCATTTCCGATAGTTACCTTTTATTTTATTGTGATGGGTATTGCTATGCCATAAACTAGTCCAACAAGCGCCAAGGCTCTCACACGTTGGAAGGATCGTGCGGTAGAAAGTTGCCTACAATGAGGCTGGGTCTGCTCCGTTTGTTGCCCGTAATCAGTCATTGTTCAGGGTGTGCATACTCTGCATTTACACTTACATCTTATGTTCATCCCTGCGTATCATAAACGAGAAACAGCAATTGACAGTGGGATCGTTGGAGCGGTCGTCGGGATTCTTCAGCGCGCACGCCGTCAGGAGTGTATCGTGTGCTGGGTCAAATGCAATAGTGCCAAACTCTTCCCAATACCGGACCAGCGAGTCTTCCGTCATAACCTCGTGTAGCGATATTTTGCCCTAGCCAGCGTCTTGTTAGCGCCATCGGGCACGACAATTGTGTGCCTAACTTACGTCCCGTAACCTTTCTACGGGCACGTGAATGAGCTCCGCCATCTCCTTGTTGCCCCTGAATATCTCCCCCGATCTCCTCCAGCAGCAAGCCGGAACAGCCATCGACGCAAAGACACGATCGTACTCCATGAGCGATTTTTCAAACCACATCTCGACGTAAATGAGTTCCATGTCTGTAAGCCCTTGCACTTTCTCGCGGAATTTGGGGCGAAAGCGATCTAGTTGCCGCAAAATCTTCTGTTTCGACGCGGGCGCAATGTGCCCGTCCATGTAATTGGATAGCCGTGCATATCCCTTGATATAGTTGAAAGGTTTGAGTAGGCCAGCATCGTACTTAGCTTTCAAAACTCGTTGCATACGTGCCTCGGGCGTGTCATTACCTGACGGGTCTGCAGCTTGAAGGTAGAATTCCATAGTCTTGTCTGCTGGGGCGGCGCTTTTTGGTCTTGGAGCCGCGTTCCGCTCTGCAGTTGGCGGCGGCATGGACCCCACCTCCATTGCGCTCGGCGGTAAGGGGGCGCCTAAGAAGCCAGCCATGTCCGCTTGGCCGGACTGGGACTGCGACTGGTTCCGGTATATTAAATTCTGCTCATCCGTCAAGGTTCCACTCTCGTCCAGCAAACTCGTATGGAGAAAGTCATTTAGCAAGTTGAACTCATGAGTGACTTCCTGGGGAAGCATTTGATATTGGGGGTTATAGTGGTGCATGTCGTGGAATTGATTTTGCGCGGTTAACCATGCATCAGAAAGACCGGCCACTGCGAGGTCAGCCTACGATATAGACGATTGTAAAGGGGCTCCATGGGACTGACATTGGTTCATATTGCTACCAGACGTACCAGCCTGCAGGCCAGAGACCGGGCTCGGTGACACAAGTTGCAGATGGTTGCCTTGGCCGAGTGGGCCAAAGCCTGGCTTGGTCCCCTGAGCACTGCTGGAATCGAAAGAAGACGCTACCATCGCATTGGTACTTCGATCTATCGAGTTGTGCGACAACTCAGTTTGGCTGTCTGATTCGTCACGTGCAGCTGCATGATTCGAGCTCTTGGGCTTCTTTGCATCCGGATCCCTGGGTTCATCATGGCAGAGGTGGCCAATGTTGCGCTTGATGCATCTCGTACATGGTCTCTCCTATTCGCTCCCTAGTCAATCTCGGTACACGCACCTGGAAGCAACAGCTCCCAGCCACTGATGTAACGCAGTGAGGAACTGATCTTACATACGAGATCACATGTCATATGCTAGAAGCATTGAGGCAGCTGTCAGCGGAAATATCCCCCAAAATTAAGGACCGGAAATATCTGAGGGCGTGAGCCCGGTCGGCGCGTCACGCGCGATTCACAAAACTGGCAGGGAACCGAGCAGTAGGACATGAGATCACGAGGCGAGCGAGTGACAGCATGAGCGCCCTCGCAAAGGCGCAGACACGCGTAGACGTGGAACCAATGGGCACAAGGCGGTGATGGTGCTGAACAAGGTTGCTGGATGAGAACTTACAGATCGGCGGCAGTATACACAGGCTGTAGGAACGCGCGACCAAAATTAGCCCTAGTCCATGCTCATGCGGCGGACAGAAACAGTACGGACAGATACGATGGCCGCGGCGACCGGGGGGGAGAAGACGTCAGGGGAATGAATGGGAGATTTTTGGCAGTATTGCACAGCAGCAGCGTACCATGATTCACCTTGCGCCTCTTCCTAGGGCTCTTATTGGTATTGTCAGTGGGTGTATTGGCGGTACTTGGAGTGTTGTCTTTGGACTTGGCATCACTGTCGGACCTCTTGTCCTTGGCATGCGTGCCATTGCCGTCCATGGCGACTGACGGGCGTCCTACTCGAGGACGATGCGGATATCGGGCTGGCACTTCGCACTGGGCTGTTAGGCTCCCATTGGATCGGTAGGTAGCGCAAGAGGGCGTGCAGTTGGTGGGCGTTCGAGAGTGGTAAGTGGCGTTGGACGGCTGTGTGCAGGGCCAAGCAGTAGGTTTGGTCAACTGTATTCCGAGAAATGGTGGTCGCCGAGACTGGAGGAGCGGAGAGAGAAAAAGAAAGCCTGGAATATAGAAAACTCTGGGTTTGGGGGGCGTGTGTAAGGTGCGCGCGCTCGTGATCGACCAAGGATTTCCCGGCAGAGAGAGGGAGAGGGTAGCAATGTCGGCGATGGTACACCATGCACGTGTTATGGAGGTACAGCAACCGTAAATTAATTAATTGATGGGCACCTTACCGTAGGTACCTAGGTAAGTATGTAGGTAGGTTAAGATAGGTGCCTAAGTGAACAGATAGATAATTCTCATCTCAACTATACAGCGCCCTTGAGAGTTCTGTTCTGATCCCCCTCTCACATCAGCAGCCAAGCGAACGAACTAAATACGCGTTGACGCGCAGAGGCGGACTGCGGATGCGGTTGCGGATCGCAGACTGCAGATTGCGACAGAGACGATGGTGGAAGGTGGATAACAAGTAATCGATGGCGACGATGTGCGAAAAGAAACAGAAATTGGAGAAAGAAGTGGGTAAAGCCGAACAACTCAATCGCCTGTGGACGGGAGTTCCTGATGGAAGGCCTCCGTCTGTAATTATTCCCACTAACCTTAGGTTAGACTAATGGAGGGGGGATGTAATGTAGGAGGCACTGCCCTGCGTCAGCAGCCAAACACCGGGCTATCGGAAGAATCCCGAGGAAAGCTTTTTGGGAGCGCCTTCACCCGGTTAGCTAGGGGAAGCTAAGGATAATAAAACAATGACGGAATAACGGCCTAATACCCAAAGGTGCGCTCGCTGGGTTGGACGCCGGGCATCGGTACAAGTGAGCCGAGGAGTTAAACTTTTGACGGCCTTGGGAGCCAATTGTGGAGTGGTTTCGGCATAGCTGGGCACCTGGGCAGGACCTGGGCAGGACCTGGGCATTGAAATTTATGCATCGTCGTTGGAGGACGGTTTTGACTGTACGTAAAGTGGCTGTTAGTCCCCCCATTTCCATTCGTCCAGCCATCAGCTCTCTAACCGCATCGAGCTCTCTGCACCAGTTCGAGATTCAAAACCTGTTCATCCTAATCAGTCTCAACCTCCAAATCTATCAGCCGCTTGCTACGCAGTTATCTGGTTTAACTGCCTACCTAGGTAGGTGGCATTCGCTCGCCTTGCAACACGCTTTCCGTTACAACATCTTTGGTCGTCGAGATATGTTCCATTTTTATGCCAAGAAGGGTTGACGTCTTCTCGACGAAGCCAAGACCATCTATGATGCGGCTCTGGTATATGAAAACCGCTTGGCTCACACCCATCTGCAGGTCCGCTGCACTGACCTCCCTTTTCGAGAAGACCTGATATATGTCCCGGGTATACTGATCGACCCAACCCATAGGCATATATATGAAAAATCAACAAGCCAAGCTTCGTTGCCAAGTCTGGTCCTCATCGTCGGGTCCAGTCATCTACAGTTGCATCTGCACCGTTACTGTATCGACATACCCATGAAATGTAATTCAAGGAATTGAGAAGACCTTCTTGAGCGGTGGTATTGGAATACCGAATCTCGTGATTCATGATGCCATTTCCGCCCTATCATTGACAAGCGATATACGACAAGCCTTACAGCTTATGAAAGCTAGCTTGACACACGAGCAGACGGATGCCCGATCGACCAGCGCAGCGGGCTGTTTGTTCTACAGTGTGTGTATTGGGCTCTCGGAGACATCCTCGGCCGTATGCGAAGCCTATACGTAAGGCTTGTTACGTGAGAGTCGCATACTTGTGCTGCCCATGCGGTGTGCTTTCGTGATTCCAGACTAGCTATGTCTGGAATTCGCTAGTTTCAAGCGAATATTTCTGCTGTATAACCTTACCACGTTCAAATCTCTCGGTTCATGAATGCTGCCCAACCGAGAGATCAATGATACCAGTCGAATGCTTAATGCTTAATGCGCCACAAAGCCTGGCGATTTGTCTGTATCCAATGAAGTATTTGGTAATTACATCTGAAGCGATGAATCGGAGATTTCTATCTACATCCATTTCGCTTAAGGCGGGAGCGCATGGCCACAGACCTCTACTACAATAGTATGAAATACAGGGCAACTTCGTGCCGGGAGCTTGAAAGCAGAATTCTGACTTAACTCATCCGCGTCTCTTTACAAACAGACGCCATCGATAAGACCTCTAGGAGGGGACTTAGCCATGTCCGACTCAGGTGTCCCTCGCACGATGGCGATTGTGGATGGGCTATGAACAGTCATGACAGAAGTCTTATTAGGCAAGCCATTATGCAGGTTTTCAAAGCTAAGGCAAAACTCTGTCAGACATTTGATGCTGTATGTTGTCCCTGGTACACGACATCGGTATCAGCCTTTTACATGTCATTATTCGCTTCGGTGTTCCGGGAAACCACCAGAGGCTGGCTGACCAGACGTCATCAGGGAATAGCAAACCCCGTATCCCACAACAGATGTTACCCTGATCTTCCGGTGCTATGATTATGCTAACGCATAAGGATTAGATCGTGAGAGTTGGCAAGGATCTGATGAATCAACGCCATGTCGCATTACAATACAACCACACTACATACACACCCAACGGAGCTATGAATATGAGGATAGCTTGCGAAATCATGCATGTTATTCCAAAGTTGGCAAGGGAATGTGTTGTGCATCGAACAAAGATCAACCGATCGGACCGACTGGACAGTTCTGTATCACAGCGGATACAGTTACTCATTTAACCCATTATGGGAAATTGTAAGAGCAGGTTCTGGCGTATGAGCGTTGAGAACTGACACGGTTTATCATAGCCCCTAGATATCTGTCCATTTCATTTACTATCGCTGCTGCAACTTGACAGCCTTGTCTAAATGGAAAATGTTGGGATACGGTCTTTTACGCGCAATGGGACACATTGAGAAATATCCTTATCAAGGAAATCTTCTACAAAATGAGACGTATTTAAGCTATTACCCGGTCGACACCGGTAAGGTTTCGTGGTTGAACAAATTTCCTAGAACGAATTACCTAGAAAAAGCTGTGGTTGGGTGTATGTACCTAGGCTAGTGAAATACCTCACTACTCAAAGCGCTTTTTCATAAGAATCACGAGTATCCAAGGTATCATTAATGAAGCATAGCTTCCTAGGCGGCTACCAATATACACGCAAACACAGAAACCTCATTTGACTTTACCCATGATTGTCTCCGGTCCTCTGACGACATCCATCTGCGCCGCTCGAGCCTTGACTGCGTTCAACATACTGCGTTCGAAATCATCTCGGGACCTGAGCACCGCCTCAACCCACGTGATCTGCAAGTCCCAATAGCGAGATTTAAAGCCTTGGAACACATCCGGGAGCGCTTCCTTCTCCGCCGTGAGGAGCTGGAGGAAGTGTTCGGTGACACGCCAGGTCTGCGTGATGGTGTTGCTGACGTCTGGGTTGGGGAGCGCGCGGAAGAACTCGAAGGCTGTTGAGATGTCGTTGAATATCTTGTCCTGGAAAGGGTCGGTGCGCCTGAACTTGGCGCCCTTGTTCCGCACGCACATCAGATACTGGACCAGCAGCTCATCGGCGAAGATCTCGACGAAGATGTCCACAAGCGAGTGGTGAAGCACCTGTTGGTAATCACCGACATACTCCTCGAACGTCACGATCATCTGCTTCATGGCCATCGTCTCGTACCATCGCGGTGTGAAGAAGGTTGTGATTACAGTCTTAAAATCGACCGATATAACCAACTTGGCAAACTTATTAATGCACCATGTGCTAAAGTCGACGTAGCCATCCCGGAGTAAGCTCATCTCGGATTCTGCGTGCTCCATGTATTGTGGAGTGACAAAGGGCTCGAATTTCTGCTTGAAGCCAGAAAGATACGCCAATCGGCCATCTTCCTCGTTATCGTCTATGCAGGCCATTTGGTCATTGGCAGTAGCAACAAGCCAGTCCTGCAGTGCTTGAAAACCATCCAATTCGGATTCCCTGTCAACTTCATATTTAGCTGCTTCGTCTTCGAGCATCTTCTGGAATGTTTGTTGTCGACCACGAAGTCGGAGGAACATGGTATCAATGACACCCTCCGCAACATCCGTCCTTTGTGAGTTCCCAGCAACGTCAATCTGCTCCCGAAGCATGCGCCACATGTCGACCAGGTTCCTGGTACGGAAGTAGCCATACTCATCTGTATCCAGATTCGAACCTTCAACGTTCCGATCGGCAAAATCTCGTTTCTCCTGAGCGAAGATGCGGTCGATCCATTCGTCCAGGAATTTGATGATTAGTTGTCGGAAATCCTTGACAAGCTCTTGTTCCCGGTTGTCAATTACGTGTGGTCTTCGGTCGCTCTCCACGAAACCAAGTTTTTTCATTTTCTTATAGTATTTTTCGGGCCAATTAATAATCTCTAGGGTATGTGCCGAGCTCACCTCCGGATCTTCTATCAAGCCGACCAGGAGGTCGTGCATAAGTTGGTGATATATATCGCCGAACGTCTTCAGTATCTTCCACTTCTTAGGCATCAAATGCACCATCCCTTGTCTGACTGCATTTAGGTAGTTGAAGTACCATTTCATCGAGTCAGCAAGCTTCGTCGGATCGTCCAGGAACTTTTCCCTGGCCTCGGCTAATTTCTCTTCGCAGGTCACTCTTATGGCTTTGAGGAACCTGTCCTTATATCCCCTAACTTTCTTCGCTCCGTCAGTTATGCTCTGGAACCGCGTAGCCATTTCTTTGTGGTCCTTCAGAGCTTCTTGAAGTGCCTCTACTCTCTGATCGCTCTTTTCCTCGGCCTCAACAATTATTGCAAGGCGCACGACAATCCCATCGTCGCCCTCACAGACCAGATTTATCATGTCTAGTGCAATCATGTCGAAGTGATTGTCGAACCATTCAATCGCATCGTCTAGCCTCGAGAAGTAGTCTTCCAAAGTAGATTGTAAACTCGGGTCTTCAGCCCGCTGTATCTGTTCCATGGCATCATCACGGATATTTCGTAATTGTGTAAGTTCGTAATGTATTCGTAGCAGATTCGGCATGTTCTTCGTGTCCTGTGCATCCTCCCTCAACATCATCTCAATTCTGTTCAAGCGATCGTTGAATGTCTGTAGATTGTCGACCATGGTCTCGACAGCACCGAAGTTCCGATGGGCTTGCGAAACGATATTTATACTGGCGAAGTCCTTGATCATGTTCTGGGACTCGGAACACAGGGTGTCGATCTTCATCATCTCGTCTCGGATGGCTTGCACCGTCTTCTGGCCGTCGGTAAGGCCGTTCATGCCAGCCTGGGTCGTCTCCAGCTGGTCGCGCAATCCTCCCCGGAGCTGCGAGTCGACGGCCGCTTTCTTACGCGTGAATTCCAGCTTCAGCGCTCCGATCTTGTCGAGTTCGTCGGGATGTCGGAGAAGCTCCGACAGCTTGACCAGCGGGGCGTCCATGGTGAGATCCGGGAGGCGCCAGTGCAGCCGTCGTAGTATGAGAGCTTATACCATCCCGTAGGCCCGATCTTCAAACTGTGTTTCGCGCCGTCAGGTCGTGTCACTCGTTGTTGGTCTCTGTCGTGTAAACAAGGAGTCTGGAACAAAGTGATGTGCTGGTGGCAGTGTAGGTAGATGTTGCTGAGGACAGGCATCGCACTGTAGAATAAGTGGATCTCTATCATGTACAATTTGGTGGGCCAGCGGCGGGGCTGCGTGCCTCAGGCCGCATTGATGCAAGCCTCGGTGTGCTGTACCTCTTTAAGTACTGGGTATTCAGTACATGTTTTTCTACTGTTTACCTACCTACTCGTCACCCTCTCGAGCCAGGCCTTCAAGGTTCAAGTGCTCTGCTACGCCTAATTTGTGAGGAGGGACTGATGCTCATATATGATCCCAATAATTGACCTATTTCGAAATTTCGGCACTAGAAAGGCGTGGTTCATTCAGTCGAGAACAAACAGTCTTCTAGTATCTAAGCAACAGCCAAAAACACAGAGCCTCCGTGCCATCCTCAAAACGCCCAATCCAGATATCAAATAATCGCTCTTCATGTGCTATCGCCAGTCTTGGACGGTATACTATCCTCCCGCAATGTCACACTATGTATGATTTCTCGAGTTACTATGATGCCACCGCTCGAGTCCGCCTTATGCGGGAAGTGATCCTCCTGGATACTATCATCGTCTATTGTTCCTAACGCCGTCGCGGTGGTGTGAGTCGTCGACGAGAAGAGGTCTGTGCGGTCCAACTTGGGGTTTTTCGACTGTATGTACCCTTTTCGATTTCGGCGTTGCAGCGGAACGGGGTCATCTTGCTGAGCGACGTATGTTACCGAGCCATGTTCTGCTGATAGCCCGAGTGCCGTGCGCAGGTGCGGAATCTTCAGGGCCACGCGTCGGAACGATGGGATGCAGGAGGAGATAATAAGTGAGCAGACTTCGACCGCCGACCAGGTTGAAGCCGGGGCAAGTTGGTCTTTTGTGTCCTGTCAGTTATGTCTACCTTGTTGGGGTGTCTATCAAACTCGTCAAACTCACAGGTGTCGTCCTTGTCAATTGCAATAACATATTTAAGTCGTATGATCGCAATACCCGTCACGCTAGAATAACTGCTCAGTATCATGACCAAGAAATTCGGCACCCCTGACTTACAAGAAACCTAATGACAACATCACGCCAATTGCGAACCTTTTGATCAATGGCATTCGAAGTCCCCATGTCATCAAAATCGGCTGCATGAAAAGGATAATATCTGTGCTAAAATTAAACGCGAACTGGAATGTTGTTAGCACTAGCTCACAACTCTGGCCAAGTACCACTTACCGTGGTGTACCAAAGGGGGTGCAGGTCAAGACAATAGCCGTCCAGATCAGGCATCCATGCCCTCATGATTGGCCTGCATTTGAATATGACAATCAAGCTTTCCTCAATTGCTTGGAACAGTAGAAATGTGACGACAGCTTTATTCAGTATTACAAGACATCGGACAGGGAAGAGCCTCAGATAAAGAACGGCGAATGAGGCTTTGGCGGAAGTTATCCCTACGCTATAGAAGGACGAGCTGATCCATTCAAGCTAAAGCAGATGTCAGTCATTGCCAGAAGTCCGAGCCCAGTGGATATCAATACCTTTAAGAACATTGTGTAGTCTTGTTGAGAAACATTGCTGCGATGGGTACCGAGTCCGTATTTCGTCACTAGAAAAATAGTGAGTTTGCATCAAGAATCAGCAATCTTCGTCACCTACAAGCCGCAACTATCGCACATAGGACTATAGAGAGTATCCAACTGAAAATGATCAAGCCTAATAAGATTGTTAGGATTGTTATAACCTCGAATCTTTGTTCCCTTGAGGAAGGTGTTGCAAAAACTAACCATCATCCCATCCAGGAACTTGAGTCCTGCCAAACCGATCCCATATTCTTAGAGCTACGGCCACTGCCGTTACCGGAATCAGGACAATAGAAACGACGAACACAGTCTGTGCCATTTCATCCATCTTGTCGACGCGTTTGATACCCTCGGCTTTGACTTTGTGTAATGATATATACGTCGTATCCGGGGCTCGATAATGCATTGAGTCGTGGGAAGGTCTACCTCCTAGAGTTCATTTGATCACTTGAACACACACATTGTGTCTGCCGGAAAATCATTAACTATTAAGTCCGAGATGTCTATTAGTTTGGGTCGACCAAAGACATACCTATTCATATGCGCAATAAACATTAGGCTCGACCTTAGCTCAAGTTCGCTGAGTCGTTTAAAGTTTACACTAGATTATGCTTGGCTAGTCATAGCTATCTCCCCTCACGAGCTTGTTTTGTTCTATGTTTTCACTAGTCAGCTGCAGACTATTCTACTAAACGGAAACACATCACGAGATATACAAGCATTCATCTTTCGTTGCATAGGTAATGTGCCTAGAGCCGGAACGACGAAATTCTGACAGGGGTATTCGAAACTTTCTTAGCGGCGTAGCTTCCTTCCGACTAGTTTAAATTAAAAGTCGTTCGTCCGATGTATAGCTATTCCAGAATAAGCAGAGATCTGTCAATTCAACAGCGTACCTTTCCTTGTTTAAAAATGAGTTGTAGTGAATAATAGTGAGATATGCCGGGAAATCGTTCTCGATCGTTCTTGATCGGCAGCTAGGTTTCTAAGGCTATGGGTATCTTGCCTTTTTCCGCTTTACATACTAAGAACAGATGAAAACCATGACGTCCAAACTATAGAATGAAGATGAGCTTGTCGTCTTGTCTGCCTCTCGGTAATCTAGATATCGAGTATCGCATGTCCGTTACGTAGCTTTTCAACTGTCTAACCCTATTTCCACGTGTAGGGTGGACCGTGGCGATTCCTTGTACCTAGTTGACCACGCGAAAAATCTATCGCAGTACCTGAAATCACAATCCAAATGGTTCTCCAGAATACTAATAGGTACTGTACATGCCCAAAACAATCGTGCCCAATATTGGTGCCCAGGAGTAGTGTGGCTAACTTTTCCATTTCTAGCACAGCTCTAACTACCACTGGCTAGCACAACTCGACTAAGTGGCCCAAAGCCTGACTACATAAGTAAGGTTGGAAATGAGTCGTTGCTGCGGAAATTCGAATATGTAATTCTTCTGGCGAGTCATTGCGGCTGAATTGATTGTTGGGAGCTTGTGGCCAGAAATGGCAATTGATCGTCGACGGAGTGTATAAATTAGTGTCCAACAACCTACCACCGGATGAGTTCCGAGTTGGAATTTAAGTTCCTATTACTTGTCCATAAAAGTAGTGCACTCGCGTTTACTTAGACTAGCTGAAGAAGAGTGGCTCAAATTTGAATATGGCAATCAACGGTAGGGTTAACCGGCACCAGTAAGTACAGTATCTATAGCTATGCCTATAGCATCAACTTTTGTCATTTCTTGACGCCGAAGGTTCCAAGCTGGAAATGAATATGGCCAATACCTACTTCGAGATCCACCATTCTCATCTCCCGTATGCCCTCTAGTTGTCGGGACTCCAAGGCGCAGCAGAGACGCGTCGTTGCCAACCGATTCCGCAATCTTGTTCAGAATGTCTCTGGTGCTTGTATTCGACGACTGTGACGCAGTCCTAGTTGACGAATGTTACAGCTCGTCTGCGAGATCACTTAGCAGGCCGAACGATACTGCAAATAGACGGCAGCATTAATATGCCAGCTTGCTGCGCTCGATACATCGATCCTTGAAAATCTGCTGCTTTCCCCAGAGATAATGCAGGACCTAATATACATCAGCCAATAGCAGAAAAGTTCCTCCCCAGTCTCGTAGAGGTTTAGCGTCTGAAGCAGAAAGTGAAGGTGGAAGGGTAGGTATACGGAATGCGACATGATTAGCACAGGGGTCTAGATCGCATCTAGTATGTATACGATATCTACGTGACAATCGCAACGGCATCTAAGCTTCGTTGGCCCTTCGGGCTTTTGTATTCGGTTTCATTGCACCACAAGGACGCAATCGCACCAATCGTAACCGGGATGGAGGGTATCATGCAGCTGTACGTTAGAAGCACATTGCTGCTACCCCTCCATTCTGTACCCATGTTGCGATAGACTCAATACGTGCGAGGCGAGGGGACCATCGTTATCGTGAAGGATTCGCACGCCGCCGTAAAGAATAGACGTCCAGGTATCACAGACTCCGGAATATACATGTCGCCTATGGCATGTATTAGTAATAAACGAACGTTGTTGAGGTCGGATTATGGGGTTTGGCATTCGAAAAAGTATCGGACGAGTGAGATACGGAACATAATGTCGTGCTGAAATAAATCGACCGTAACGAACCTATTCTTGGTTCATTTTAATAGGTAACCAAGCTGAAAGTAATATGCCCAAGTACAGAGTAGTCTGAAAGAATTGCCTACTCCCGGCACGTGATAATGCTCCAAACGCCAGCTTGCCAACACCGAGAAATCTTACTCAGTTCAATCCCGTCCGTCCAGCCGTCTCGTTGCCAATATCACGAATGCGCAAGCCTTAATCGCCCTCCAGCCTCGCGACGGGCGGGGTATCATCCACCTGGATACCACCGCGCTTCTTCTCGTCGGCGTCCCAGTACGGCAGTCTCCAGCCGCCCTCGCCCTGCGGGACGGAGAGCCACAGCCTCATGAGGTGGCGTCTGGGCATGCCGCTGGCGGGCGGGTAGTCCGTGTACGCGGTGCGGGCGTGCAGGGTGTGCGAGTTGGCGACGAACTGGATGTCGCCGACCTCGAGGACCATGTGCAGCTTGACGCGCTCGCACGTGGCCTCGAGCACGTCGGCCGCCTCCTCCTGCGCCGCCGACAGCGCCGGGATGATGCCCAGGTCCGAGAACCGCCGCAGGCTGCGCACGTAGTACGGATCCCACTTGCAGTAGACGCGCTGCTGGCGCTCCGGGTTCGCCGCGTCCGGCGTCTCCAGGTAGAAGACGGCGCCGCGGATGTACGGCTCCTCGCCGGCCGATATTTCCCCCTTCCGGTCGAAGTACCACACCGGCTGCGTCAGTAGCTCTGCAATGTCCGGCCGCTCGGCTTGCAGGATGTTCCAGACGTGGTGAATCGAGGCGACGTCTGATTCTCCACCGGATTGTGCCCGAGCAAGGCAGAGGAGGCCGACAATATCACACTCATCGGCGTGAAAGGCCTATGAAGGGTCAGCTGTTGTTCCATGGCCAGTGCATCATGTAGCACCTCGGTTATGATCGAGAGAGAACATATTTACCTGTCTAGCTGTCGTCTTGTAGATGCGCACAGAATCAATCTTGGTGTCATCTACATAAAGGTTCTGGACATGGCCTAGGATGTGACCGTTTCTCTATACGTCATCGTTCATTAGTTCTCAATTCTCGCGATGTGTTACCTGACACGGACGAAGTGCACACCCATTTGGTAGGCTAAGAACATTTCTTCTTGGGAATCATGGGATGAACGAGCGAAGATAAAAATGAACTCACATTTTGCGAAATAGGATAGCCGATGTGCACACCCAAACCAAAGTACGCAACAGCTGACTTGAAGTTTCCCCATTCGTTAACAGGAATGCCTTTCTTAAACAGCATGAACCCTTTCCCATTCAGGAGTTCCCGGCGCATAGCAGCTAAGTTGTTCTCCAGGCTCGGTAGAGGGAAGTTCTCCTTCGTGATGCCCGTGATCGGGAGGTCGGACGCAATAAAGGCGTCAGCTGCCCGGGAGATCTCCTCGATCTCGGGGGCAGAGAACTGATGGACCCAACGCTCCGGGTTGTTGGTATAGTCTTCAGGTCGCCATACCGTCGGCCCCTCAATGTGCTTCGGGAAAGCACTGTAGGGGTAGATCTGGTCATATAATGGTGGGTGTTGGCCTGGCTGGTCATTAGCTAATGCAAGGCGTCCATCAATTGTCTTTCTAGACACGCACTGGGTTAGTTGTATCTTACCTGATGTCTTGAGACCGTCGGGAAAGAGGACCGGGTCGACGGTCTTTACCCGTATCTTCGGGCTTTGTACCGAGTCGGCCGAGGAGCCGTCGTCAAGAGCAATGGGCGCCATGGGGGTCTAAATCTACCGGTAACCTTTCTAAACCTCTTCTAGCGAGGTTGCTATTGTTCGGCCAGGAGGGAATACAGTGAAGTCATATGAATGAAGAGCACGTGTACCCCAGACAGAACGGGGAAGCTTAGTTGTGGCATCTTATAGGTAATGTGTCAGTCCCCATTTTCTTATCTGATTCATTGTCTATCAGCGTCAGTGGTACCTGGATCTCACGCCAACCTGTCTCCCGTCTTGGTGGCTTGCAGGTGTCCGGGGAGGAGCACCGGCTTTTGGCCAATATTGCGTGATCATAGCACAATATGGCGGGACATAATTCGGCGCGGTGCCTGATCTACAGCGCACCAATTTACCGATTCTCACAAAGAACAGCAACACGATGTCTTGGCCTGCAGTTAACGATCTTCTGGTTGAAAACGGTTGCGCATATCGTGTAACCTGGCAGCTTGGCTCGCATCCTTTTATCGCTGTTACATCTGGCTGATTTAGCTTGCGGCGGGATGCGACGCTGCGGGAGAACATCCTCCACTGGCGAGGAAAGATGGTTACATCTCTTTAATAATTGTTTCATTTCATCTTCACATGTTTGACCTGAAATAATAGCTCGTCCGGATTGTACAACGGTTGGGTGCACCGAGCTTACTATACCGAGACCCCCGTTGTTTGAGCGACAGATGGATGTGGGGATCATGTGAAGTGTGTCTAGCAAACCGAGGCGCATACATGTAACATTATCTTACGTTTATAGCTGTATAGATACGCTGCCAGGGCCGGCTTCGGCCAGATTGATAAGCCAACAGATTCTGCCTTGTCTCTTGACTATACACAAAGAATCGAATGTGATGTGACTACCTACATTCCTTCGACCTCTATGCAGTGATAGTCCACGTCATGCATACAAAACAAACATAAGCCCGACAGTATTCCTTCGTAAAGCAGCAACTCCTACTCGCAGGAAATGTACAAGTAGGGAAGTGGGCGGTACATAGTGAGATATTCGTTCCGTTTTCGACTCTCATTACTGTGACCGAAATAGCATGCGATCTCCCTGTCAATATATTCCCCGCGGCCTCGACACGCCAGGGTTCCTTTCATCAACGGACACGAATAGTGTAGGGCTTAACAACATAGGCAGACAATGCATTAGGCTCGACTCGTAATGTAACACATTCGGTACTATGTTGGTGACATCGCGATAAGCGTCGAAATTACGGTTAAATGTCACTGGCATGTCGCTGAAGGGGACCCAACACCCCAGTTCCATCCGTGTGTGCTGGATGCTAGTATATCTGGGATAAGCGATCCCTAGCTTTCACCAGCTCACTGCGCATGCGGTAACCTGCAGTATTTGAGCTATTGCTCTTATCATTTATAATTGTTTCCTTCTGCCCGGGCACTTGGTTAAGCCCTTCACTTTTTGAATAAGTTGGTTTGAGAACCGAAGAATGGGTTCGGCTGGAACGAAGTACGGTCGTTTTGGGGATTCGATTGCAGCTCATTGTCGCCAAGCAACCTGGCCGTATCGTCTCCAGAGTCTGCAACAGGCGGTGCGCATTTGATTTCACCGCGGAGTATCTCGATGATCGAGACAATAGGCAGTAACAACATACCAACCGAAAGCAGCTGCCCAAAGCTCCACTGCCTCTCGCCACCGTCGCTGAGTTTGGCAGGGTGGTTGCCACCAAAGGCGTCGGCGAGTAGAGAGACGCGCACAATGGCGCCGATAGAAATACCCGTCATGAGCAGCAGGCCAACAATCTGTATTATCTTATAGAAGCGCTGCGTGCGCGAGTGGAGATACCACGTCGCGAGCACAAAGACGACTATGTTCCCCGCGATAACGACAATGGTCCCGATGAACGAGAGGGCGCTATTCCCTGTCGAGGTTTGACCCGTTCCATCGGTCTCCTTCCAAGCGCACGCGATAGGGAATGTGGAGTCATTGATTCCCTTGTGCACAGCTTCTAGAATGTAGACGCCATACAGCGAACTTAAGACTAGGTTGACGAAGATGAGGAACTGACGTAGCCATCGTAAAACCCAATCCCGTCGGAAATCGTGAACGAGCGCAAGCAGACTCGCATTATGCACGGCCATGGACAGCAAAGACAGAATCCAGATGATGAAAAAGTGGTACGGCGCGACCGAGTCCATCTTGCCTAGTCCGACGCTCTGGATCCCGATGCCTGTTAGGATCTGCTGATCTGAGTATGCATTGAGTAGCTTGCGTCTCAACACGCTGGGTGTCTGCGCCGAGGTGCGCCCGCGCGCCTCCTGGAAAACCAGCGACGCGCTGACTGTAGGAATCCATGTGTTAGAAACCACCGCGACGTATGGGAAGTATTGGCCTCATTTTGGGCTGTCGGGAGCATGCGGGAGCACGCAACATCGTGTGGGCGCAAAATCATGGCCGAGATAGAAACTAAACGACGCTAGGATGCTTACGGGCGAGCGCGATGATAGCTGTGATGATGAACGATAGTAGAACCTACGATGCGGGCGAAGGGTTAGCGCACTCGGGACCCCAGAAATCCCCGGAAAGGCTTGCATTAGCTGACAGCTGGAACTTACCCCTATACCCGCCACGCCCGAGTCGCTAGAAATAGTGGGTGGCGCATCTGTACAATTCGCCATCTTGTGCTCGCTCGAAATGAAAACTAAACAGAGTTCTAATCAATTACAATGCGATCGAAACGTGAGACGAAAAGGAGGACAGAGAACAGAGGACAACTGACAACTGACAACTGACAAACAAAAACCGCTGGACCAACCTTGGACTGGAATTCCCCGTGGTTCATGTACCTAAGCCTCTTTACTTGCCACACAAGGCAAACAATGAGAAGCGCTTAAAATGGCGGAGAAACATTGTGTAGATCCCTGCCACCTCATTCGGCAGAGACCCCGACCTTGAGCCCGGCGTCAGTTGCATTGACTGGCTGTGAGACGCCTAATTTCTTCGGGGCAGTGTCACGACGCCCTCTTGCTTCATGCAACTGCTGGCCTAAGCTAGAAGAACCTTGCCGGTTGGAAGTCGGAGAAGAGCGATTATACCCAAGCACATTATTTAATAACTTGAAACCTGCTACTAACAAACCATCCGGGAATACGGGTCTATCACCAATCATCTACATTCCTCGACAACGGGTTACTGAAGATTATACGGTGGCTGTCGTGACCAAGGCATCACACGATAGATCAAGCGACCACGAACACCAAAAAATGCAGCAGGTGTGAATATGTTTGTCTGGTTCTCATTCATAGCGTACGCAAATTCAATGACGCTGACCCCCTAATGTAGACTAAATTGATATCTAGTAGGCTGAAACCCTGTCCCCAATCCCTCGAACGCCGCTTTTTTTTTTCTCATATTTTAGGCCCTTCGTTGCCGCTTGGCAGCCCGGCTTGGGCTGTCTTCCAGGTCTTCCCGTGGGATCTCCTCCGTGCCGCTTGGGCTGGGTGACTTGTGACTAGGTGTATTGGTCTCCACGATTCGGCCGGGCTCCAAATCGTGTCCAGCTGTTCCGCCTGCAAAATCCGTCATCTCTGGATGCCAATCTAGATTTGTGTTATCGTTGAATGCGGGAGTGTCAAAGTTGAAATCATTACCACTTCCATCGGCGGTGAAAGCGTTCGGATCCAGGTACTGATTGATATCTAACTCTTCGCCGCCGAAGTAGTCAGGTGGCTCATCTAAACCAGGTATACGACCAGAGGGGCTGAGAGGGCCGAGCAGTGAACTCAGATCTTCAAGCTTTTGGGTCTGCTCTTCTTGCAGGCGTTGAAGCTGTTCTAGCTCCTCCTCGGTCTGGGACATGCGTTGAATGGATGCCGGAATCCCCGGGGGTATGGCAGGAGACAAAGACGTCGAAGGATTAACATTTGGGTGGCTGCCTGCTGCTGGTATTCCGAATGTGCTCGGATTTGAGACTACGGGAGGCGTTGCGGTTGGTGATGGAGCAGATGGCGTTGGGGTCGGGATGGCGCTGCTCTGACCTCCAGACATAATAGACAGCATACGGTTCCGTTGGTCATTTGTCATGTTCGCCGCAGTATTGGCGGCTACATTTGATAAGTCGATAGGCGTGTTCCCAGTCCTGCCGGCATTCGAGTTGGCATCTTGAATAAGCTTAAGCATACCCTCTTGAGGATTGGATTCGAGCTCCTGCTTGAGATATGATGGGGTGCTGGCCGATTCCACTGGTGTGTCATAGAGCTCCGTAACATGTCCTGTTTTCGATCCTTGATTGGGAAAGCCAGGGTAGGAGGGTGGTTGGGGAGTGGTGGAGTGCGAAGCGGGTTGGTTGTTGGGAATGGGGGGTAGTAGACGTTGTGCTCTCTTTGGTGTCCCAACTTTTGTGGGATTTGGGGGCATCTGCTGTTGCACCCAGTCACCGAGGTCAACAACGCTGCCTTGAGCGGTGGGAGGTATTTGTACGTTGGGTATGATGCTGGCAAGCAGGTCATTCACGTTCTGGGTCCCACCTTGTTCCTCTAGTGATTTCCTGAACACATTTGCTAGGAAGTTCAAGATGGCATTGATGGAATTCTCGTGGCGGTTATGCATGTTCTGGAACATCATTGCTTGTTGGAAAAGCTGATTATGTTCTTGCCGTAATCGAGTGATTGCGTCGCTGATTTGCTTTTGGCGTTGTTGCAAGGCTGCCATTTGGTCCCTCACCAGGGCCAGCTCTTTCTTTTGAAGTGGACCTGCCTCAGGGGCCGGCAGAGCTCGGTTAGGCGCACTCGCTTGATTGAAAGGCTGAGTGATAGTATCGTCGACCGGGGTTACATCTTCATCACTATCAATTTCGCCGTCGTCTCCACGCTTCTTACCGCCCTTCTTCGTATTACCACTCTTCGGCTTATTGATCAGCCACAAAAGATTTGGGTGCCCTCGTCTGAAATACGGATTATAGTATTCGCTTGGGCTTTTGTTTTTGCGTTCGCTGGCTTTCATGGAGTTGTCTGAGAGCCCGACTTTCTTATGAAAACCATACATGTTGAGCTGCCTCACAAATGACGCGTAGTTGTTGTGTTTGAATAACTCGGGTATTAGCGTCTTTGCGAATTCATCTTCATCGAGCACAATAAAAGAGTCACCCTTATCAGACCAGCGGATCAATTCTGTGTTCTTCCCATCCTCCAGGAAGCTATAAGAGAACCAAAGTTAGATTACTTGCTAAGCGGATGGAGAGGGTAAGGATCAATGCGGAACTGACGACTTACCTATTAAGTTTCTGGACGAAGGGAGGAATCTGTTTTCTTTTGGCCTGGGCTTCTCTCTTCGCCCTCTGCGCCTTCTCCTCAAGCAATTCTATATTGTCGTGCTCGTCCAAAGACCCATTGGTCTGGTTTGACAACAGATTATCGTCCGTGAAGCTGGACCACGGATCATTGGGCTGTGGTGAAAATGTGCGGTTTGAAGTGACTAAGGCATTATTCCCACCCCTTCTGGCTAATGCATTGGAGGCAGCAGGAGTTCCTTGGGGAAACTGAGCCTGGTTGGGAGACATCATGCCATATGGATTGATGGAATTGGAAACATTGTCGGCAAAGTTGCCAGCATTATTTCCATTCCATCTTAGCATTTGCTCGGGGGTGCTGTACGGTTGAGGCATTTGCTGTGGCGTTGGTAAACTACCTGGGGCTGCTCGCTTTCGAGAATTTGAGGCAGGCATCGGGCGGTAGTAGGCGTACATGGATCAAGCTATCGGGTTGCAGAGACTAGCAAACGAACTCGTTGAGTCAATACGAAAGTAGGGTACACAAGCGCACTGAGGGAAATGACCGAGGATGGGTATAGTAAATGGTATTTGATGGCGATGACAATGGATGGATTCAGTTTGTTTTAGATAGGCTGCCAGGAGGGCGGAAGAGTCGTTCGCGCGAAAGCAAGGCGACGTGTGGGCGGATTTCCGGCGAGGCTGTCTGTCGTGCAGTCAGGCTACCAGCGCAGAACCGCAATCGTATGTCCGGTTCGCGGGATGGATCGAGGCTGCGCAGTGCAGTGCACGTCTCGGAAAATGGGGGCGATCGGAGGTACTGGCAATTGCAGATGTGCGAGTGGCAGGCAGTGGTACCGGCGGCGGTCAGGTCGTTTCGAGCGATGGTGCGCAAAGTCCGGTGGTCAAGTGAATCCCAAGCCTTCTTCGACGTTCGGAGTCCATGGACCTATATAGCGCCCGGAGACCAAAAGGGGCGAGGGACGACAAGAAAGTAAATCAGGCGTGGAAGGCGGAAAGAAGCTTCCAAGACCCGGGTGTCTCTGGCGACGCGACAGCGACAATGGAGAGAGGTGAGACGCCGTGGAAGGTGGGAAGAGGCTGGGAGAAAGGGACCTCTTGTTCTCGAAGTCGCGACAGGATGTGATGTCGCGCTCTGCCGTCAATGGATCTGGACACTTGAACACAAGGGCGCAGGCCGCACGTTGTGCAGGAGAATGCGCGCGAGCCAGTCTCGCGGATGCGGTGGTGTTTGGTTTGCCAGCCTGGGTCAGGTGTAAGATGCTGTTCCGGAGGGGTTGGAGGATGTGCGGCGTTGCTTATTTTTCATCGAGACGTCTCTGTTGCTTTGACCGATTTTCCAGCACACAGGCACACACACACACACAGGCCGCGGGACCGGGTGGGTGGACACTTGGACACAGCCAGTCTTTCCGGCCAAGTAAATGTCTTGGCGAAGCTCAGCTTCTACTTCTTATTCCTCCCTTCGTCGGTGTCTTTTGCGGGCAGCTGCTACCTATCGTTGGGGGCAAAGCCTTGAATTGTCTAGCCGGCATACAATAAAACCAGAAGCAGAGCTGGCTTCATGGAGAGATAATTAATTAACACCTCGGGTACTTACAAGTAGGAATATCTACTGTAAGTAGCTTACTGGGGTAGCCTCAAGGAATGACCTACCTACCATAAGTACCTGGTATGTGGTGTCGTGGTACCGCTAGCTATTCGACTTCCAGGTTCCAAGAGAAAAACCTTAACGGTACGGGTACCTAACCTAGGTACGTGCTATTGTAGTACCTACAGTAAGTAAGCAACGATAAGATACCCGATACCCGAGCTATCTACGGTACCATAGGAGGGGCAGGCGTTGGTGACGGCGCCGGGGTGATCCACAATACCCGTCTTATCTAGGTCATTAAGTCGACAGGTGATAGACACTTAAGCCGTTCAGATCACGCCATAGGTAGAGCAAACCGAATCGTCGATTTCGTTGAAATTGATCAGTCCTGTAACAATTAGCACTTGAAGACAGACAAATGCTACGGTGAGAGGAGGCAGATGAACAGCACGAAACAAGCTACTAACTACCTAGGTACCTTGGTAGGCAATCTTTAGTAGGTAGTAGGCAGTGCACTAGCACATAGAGTAGTCCATATGCGGCTTCATTGCTTGTATTTAAGTAGGTAGTATAACCTACGAACACGCCGATGGGTTCGTTCATGTTGTAAAAGCTAAGCATTAAGCAATCTCAGCTTTCCTGCTGCAATCGGCTTGTTCTAAAACATGTGATTTTATAAGGCACCATGAGCCCCAGTTCTGGCCCGAGTTCCGTTTCATACGCGACCCAATCTTGCAAGGCGACATCACAAGACCATGTATGATAGTGCACACTAGATTCCATGGAGGCATGCCATGTATCACCTTTGCTAATTAAGTATCTGCCGCGTCTGGCTCATCTAGCTCCTCGACCAGCTAAGGCTGACGCTCTGGCTAACTTGGCATTCCGTGCTTGATCCCATTCTCTTCCTGATTTCCCGGTTTGTACCTCTCTCTGGGCCCGCTTCTCCTCCTTGAGGGTACGAGTTTTCTCCCGAGGGTCTATCACAACCAGTTCCTCCTCGGCTTTCTTCCGGTAGCTCAGGTCCTTGCCCAGCTTATCAGCGGTGAAGCTTAGAGAATGCGACATCCACCCTTCATCATCGCTATCTTCCTTCTCCGCCTTATCCCAAGATGTACAACTTTGACAATTGGCTATGAAGTGTAAGTCGCATAGCTCAGCTTCGCCTTCTGCCTCTCCAGATGTTTGCTCTTCGGCATCAATGCCTGATGATACCGTAGGTTGCTCCTTTTCAGGGCCAACTTGCTTCAGTTTAGCCTTGAATGCCTGTAATATAGATAAATCTTCGTCCGCAGTTGGGACTTCACCTCCTCTGCGTCGTTTTCGACCTCGTGATGATGTCACGGGAATCATTTGCTCTAAAGCGGACTTCTTAACTTCCGTCACGGACTCTGAGTGTATAGTTCGTTTCATGGACGCTTTGAGCGCGGCGATTTCCTCGTTCGCTTGATCTAGCGCCGACTTCTTCGGTAGCGTTTCTCTCTGTGGAGACGGTTCATGGCGTACGAGCGTGGGCTTCGCTTCTCTGTGCGGCGGTGAGGGCTTCCGTACCTCTGGAGAATGGGACCGGGCTTTTCGAACTGGTATGGATTTTTGTAACGTCTTCTCTTCTACCTGCTCTGAAACGGCTGGCTTTTTCGCCGGCCGCTCATCCTCTCCATCAATGTCCATCACAATACGGGAATCAAACTTTGCCTTTTTGATCACCGGCGCATCGACATCACCCTCGTCGTCGTCAAAGCTTAATAGCTTCTTACTAGCTTTCGGCTTCTTCTTCTTTTTCTCTACGGGGCCGGTGGGTTCTGTTGGTCGGGCTGTACGCGTCCTCTTCTTCATATCATCGAAAGGGTTGACCAAGATCTCGGTGCCGGTAATCTTAATGGGATAGAGGGGCCTTTCGCTGCCTTCAGCAATCTCTGCTTCCCCCATGCGCGCGAGGTTGTATATGGTATCGCCCACTACCCTGCCGAAGACAGTATTCTTATTATTCAGCTCTTCGGCTTTGTCCAAGGTGAAGAAGAACTGGCTCCCATTTGTATCTGGTTTGCTCTCGTTCGCCATACCAAGCAATCCCCTGCGATTGAATTTTAACCGCGAATGGAACTCGTCTTTGAAATTCACGCCTGCGGGCCCCGCGTTCTTGCCTCGTCGTTGGTCCATCGGCCACGGGTCCAAATCACCGCCGTATGCGCCGCCATCATAAATGCATTCCCCTCCATTCCCTGTGCCTGTAGGATCGCCTCCCTGAATAATGAAACCGGGAATCAGTCGGTGGAATATCGTGTTGTCGTAGTACCCATCGAGACATAGTTGCAGGAAGTTCCGAGATGTAAGCGGGGTTTGCTTTGCGAAAAGTTCGACAGATAGATCGCCAAGGGTCGTGTGCAGAATGAGGGACGCGGTCGGCTGAGGTTCAAGGTTGTAAATGGACGACATGGCGCGACAATGCTGGCGGCGCCAGTAGACAAGTTTAACCGACTGGTCGTACGGAAAACGGTATCAGGGAAATGCGCGAAGGCCTAGAATCTCATCAAGCTCAAGTGTGCCGCCGCAATGGCGCGTGCGTATGTGTATGTGGACAAGCTGGAAATGATGGCTCAGGGACCAGGGGCGGAAGCTGGGAGCTTGAAGCTCGAAGCTCCCGTCGTTGTATTATGTAGGTACGTCAGGTTGGTTAAGTACTTATCTTATCGGCGTTTTCTGGGCACTTGGGTACGGGCCAGCCCTATGGTCATAATGCATGCCATCAAGCCAGGGTATAATTTTTGTTGCAGCTAGACCAATAGGTACCTAGACCACCTAGGTACCTGTACACTACCTAAGTACTTAACCTTAGTAAGTAAGGCTAGGAGGTACATGGTACCCTAGATAGCATCCCCAATTCAACGTGAATATCGGCTCCTCGCAGGCCAATAACTTCACAACCATTGAAATTACGGCGACCTGGCCGGTATAACCCCAAAAAAAGAGGAAGAGGTTAAAGAAATCAAACCGATCTCAAACTAACTTTCCTAGATTCGGGCGAGTTATCACCATCACCGATACAGATCAGGAAAAGAAAGTCCTGACTGTTCCCTATTACCCCTCCAAAATCAGTCAGTTGCCCAAGAACGAAGATATACTTGACGGCTTGTTGAATGCGCATATACTGCGCGAGATACATTCATCATGTCCACGTCCGAGCAGAATTCAAATATGCCGCCTGAAGAGGCCACAAATGCGGTACTGGTTCCTTCAGATGAGCTGCCTGAGGGTGCGCAGAAGGTTGAAGAGATCGACTTCAATGCATTCAAGGGAAGGCCGATAACAGTGGATGATATCATACAAGGTATGGGCAACATGGGCTTCCAGGCGTCTTCGATCGGAGATGCCGTTAAGATTATCAATAAGATGGTAAGCTAAAAGCACCAGGGCCCTGGATTTGAGAGGCGACAAGTAACATGATATAAAGCGAGCATGGCGTGACCCGGAGACCGGCGACAAAACCACGATATTTTTGGGATACACTTCCAACATGATATCGTCTGGCCTGCGAGGCATCTTCCGGTATCTGGTGGAGCATAAGCATGTATCCTGCATCGTCACCTCTGCTGGTGGGATAGAGGAGGATTTCATCAAGTGTCTTGGAGACACATACATGTCATCCTTCAGCGCAAAGGGTTCCGACCTCCGAGCCAAAGGCCTCAACAGGATTGGGAATCTCATGGTGCCTAATGCTAACTATTGCGCCTTCGAAGACTGGGTTATGCCTATTCTGGATAAGATGCTTGAGGAACAGGAGGCCAGTAAAGGTACCGACAACGAGATTAACTGGACCCCGTCAAAAGTGATACATCGACTGGGAAAGGAAATCAACGACGAGAGATCAGTTTATTATTGGGCTTATAAGAACGACATACCAGTCTTTTGCCCAGCTCTGACTGATGGGAGCCTAGGCGATATGCTCTACTTCCATACTTTCAAAGCGTCGCCACAGCAGCTCAAGATCGATATTGTGGAAGACATACGTCGAGTAAACACTATATCCGTGCGAGCAAAGCGGGCCGGAATGATTATTCTGGGCGGTGGTGTTATCAAACACCATATTGCCAACGCTTGCCTCATGAGGAACGGCGCTGAGTACGCTGTTTATATCAACACAGGCCAGGAATTCGACGGAAGCGATGCCGGAGCCAGACCGGACGAGGCCATTTCTTGGGGAAAGATTAAGCCGGGAGCAGATCATGTCAAGGTATTTTCATAGGCTTCCAGACGCCCTAGACCCCTGCTTATTAGCTAATGATTGCAGGTCTACCTAGAGGCTTCAGCATGTTTCCCATTCATTGTGGCTAGCACATTCGCAAAAGATGCTTAAGTATTTAGAAGGATGGCCGTTTAGTAGCTATACTCATGTTCCCGTTTAAAAACTATTGAATGACTAAGATATTATAAGAGGTCTGAATGAGTTTTACACAGATAGTCTGTGATAACCTTTGAAGATCATGTGATCATCGGTTCACATAGCAGAATGAACCCTTTGCAAATTTAGCTCTAGAATATGCCCATCGATGGTTTCTTCTCTTCCTAAGCGCACGTGCTACTCTACGCCAATTTTTGACTTCGCCTTATCAAAGGCAGGGCCACGCGTATGGTGCAGGCCACACGTATGGTGCAGGCCACATGTATGGTGCAGGACACATGTATGGTGCAGGACACACGTATGGTGCAGGACACAAGGTAAGAACATTACCATAGCTGATGACAACAACATTGAAGTCGGGGGTTGGGTATGTTATATTTTGGCATGTACCTAGTGATAGAAGGTGCGATAGGCGTCGGGACCGCCAATACACTTAGGCTTGAAACTTTACCTGGGAAAGTGTAGATACCTCCCGAGGTCCTTGAGATTCAAGGTGAACTGTTGCTAACATGTGAATTTTAATGTGCTTGCCCACCCGCGTAATTGCCTGTTTTATTATCCTTTCCTTGGCTAGAGATATGCAGCTAATACTTGTTGTAGGTGCATTTTCTACAGTCCCTAGATGAAGTAGCCGGGATTATGTTCAACAAACTAGCCGCCTCAGCCAACGGAAGGTTATTGTAGGCATGGTTTAAAAGTCATGGGACCTTGAACCATGATGGCCCAACGTTTTGCCACACTTGCTGACCTATATCTAGGAATAGCCAATACAGAAAATTGCTTAAATATGAGTCAGAAGAAGCAGCGCTTTAGAGTCTAGGGGATTTCTGACATCCAATCTAGGTAACACTACCGGAAAGTCTTCCGATGGAGACAATCAGGAGTTTCCAACTATGAAGAGAAAGAAAGAGGGCGAGCACTATACTTTTGAAGTGGCACCAACATCACCTATGAACGCAAGCCCGCAAGTACTTCAACCCTTTCAAGAAATAGATGCACACAATACGCACGCGCTTCGACGATCCTCACGACAAATGGCACACAGCCAACGCACAAGCCGGAACCAAACGGCGCCCAAACCCACAACCACTGCACCAACGACTAGAAAAAAAAAGGAATCGCTGAAAGAACAGGAGGCGACGAGTAGAGCTCGCCGGAAACAGTTGATTGACGCCGGGGTAGAAAAACTAGTAGCCGAGTATAGTGAGCAACCCCTAGAGTCATTTTCTTCCTGTTTTAGCCGCTTGCGGAGGCAAAAATCTCGAAAGTGTCTCGGGAGAGCATGCAGAACTCCCAAGACCCGTGCCTAATTCTCCTAAATGAGTAATTACTGACTCTAGCGTACTATAGTGGAGAAGGCCGAAGGTGATCACAACAAGGCTGCTGGATTTTGGTTTGAGAGAGAAGAACAGAAGAGACGACAACCTTGGCCTGGGCTAATAGAGGGCGAGGCTTTCATTGAGAATATGAAGAAGGATATCTTGGACCCTCTCGAAATAGAACGGCAGATGGAAGAGGAAGAGGAAGCTGCTGAGCGAAGGGCATTTTCACGTCGTCTATTTGCCCGCGCACGAGGTTTGGTCGCCTCCAAGACGGCCCCGGCAGCGCCTTCAGTTGACTCCAAACAACAAACACCCGCAGAGGCTCAGCAGCTAGCAACTTTGACCACGTTCGATCTCACGACCCGAACGAAACCCGTTGTGAATCCAAAGCCTCCGTCAGCGGCATCAAGCAAGCAGCTAGCACCATCAATTACATTGCCAAGCGCTAAGATGCTGTCGACACCGTTGACTAATACCTTACCGCAACCATCTCCGTCCGAAAAACAAGTTCTTCCCTCAAACAAAAGAAAACGAAAACAGACAGAAGCTAAGAAGCTGCTATCTGAGCTGGGGGGAGAGTGGACGGTCAACGTTACTGACACAGGCCACCGGCCATGCGTGAAGAAGCCCCGGCATCAAAATGAGTTGGAGTGAGGGAAGTCAAGGGATTGAGGTCAAAGAACCGAGGGCTGTGGTTGGTCTCACCTCTGCCTACCAACTTGGCTTGGCCTAACTAACCTCCTTGACACAAAGCATCCTGCTTCTAGAAAAACAAGCGCAACCTTTTTGAGGATCGGCAACAATGTGTAACACAGGTAGTACCTAGGTGCTAGGTAGCAAGAAGTGACGTGGACCCTAGGTACCTAGGTGGTCTGCGTAGTAGTCGAAGCGAGTATTGAGAAGTTTTTAATATCTGTGGATGCTCTATGTACACTTCAAAGGCACCTCGCACTTTTCTACTTTGTACTACTCTGTACTTGTTGGCGTAGCTACCTACTACCTACCTAGGTAGGTAGTACATACAGGTCAACAGGATGGTAAAGGGTTAGCGCCGCGCTAGAGCTTGTACTGTCAGGGGGGTTTTAGTAAAGAAATTCTCCATATATACTTGCTGAACAGGGGACTAATTAGTAGCAAAAAATATCGAGACTGATCAACAGCTAAATTTCTACCTGAATTGTATAGCAGCCTCGTGATTAACAGTACTCTTGCGTTTTTAGTATTTAGCACGACGCTAACCCATTACCATCCTGTTGACCTGTAGTACAACGTTGTGGAGTCAACATGAGATTCACCAAGCCACTTTTCCTTTTGCCATTAGTTTAATGGAACAACAGCGCCAGAAATCTAAAGAGCATCAATTATTAATGATTGTGGTCCTAGTCCTAAGAAAGGCAAGTAGTTAGGTGATGTAAGTAGGTAATCTAGATACTGTACGTACTTAGAGCCGAAGAACATACTCAGATACCTAATATGTACAAGGAGTCAAGACGCTCAGACACTGCAAGCTGAATCTCATTGAACCCCACATCAAAAATCGCTCTATAATTGGCACTAATGACACTTAGACCGCGTTTGACCGTTTCTTCATGAACGTACCAGTGCCAATAGGGAGCTAGTGGACTCCATCTTTGGACAAGGGTGGGTACCATATGTGACTCGGAAAATCCTTCCCACAACCTAAAAGATGTACTTGAGGTACCTTTAAGTTAGAGGTCAGGTCGGAACTAGATTAAAACAAAAGGTAGATTAAACTTGATGACAGCTCAAGTAACTGATAGATACCTGATATAGTTTACGCTTTTGATAGACATCTACAGATGATCATAGGAGCTTAAAACAACGACGACGATCTTAGGAGAACCAATCTACTGTATCTGTACTGTACATGGCACCCGAAGCCGCCTACTGGGTAAGTACCTCTCACACTGCATGTACCGACGCCCCATGCTAGTGATCATGCACACTTCTGGAGCCAGTCAACTTGAGCCATTCAAGGCTGAGGGAAGTCGCATCCCTGCAACCCGCGCTCGCTTGGCACGTTCTGTGTTAGGCGCTTCCGAGACCGAATCGTGTTTTCAAGATCCGGTGCAATCTCAATCAGCCTCTCCTGCAACACACCACATCCACTCATTCCGGGCCTCAACTTGCATTCGCATCATTGCTAGCCATCTGCCGTCCCCGCGCGCCCTCATGCGGGCAGTTTACTACGGTTCTCTTTTTATTTTCTAGCATCTGTTTCGAGTGCCCGATGATAAGATCCTATTTATATGCAAGACAGCGGTTACACGCCACTGACAGTGTACAAACTCTGTTGGAGCCGCCATCTCACATGAGAACAAGCTTGTAAAGACTATCGCTATTGTCATTTCTCGGCCCGGTCTCTATGCAAACTGTATAAGCCAGGTTGGGATTGTATTTTGGGTCTCCCCTGTTGAATCTGGCCAACATGTGAGCCAGCCCTTTGTTTGCATAAATACAGGACATGTGTGGTGTAGAGACGCTGTGAATGACCACATCTTCCTCCTTGCTTCCTTTCATCCATATCGCAAACACCATGTTTCAACAACCTCTCAAGCACATATCGTATTGCTCAGACTTCACCATGCCTTTCCTTTCCGGCCTACATACTAGCCCGAACTGGATAACCAAAGTCAATGAGGTCCTTGAACCTCTCGGCTAACCTAGCGTCCAGGGCATCCCGCTATACGGGATCGCGATACGACGGCGACTCGCGTCGCTCTAGGTCGCGCGATCGCTCACCGGATAGGAGGTCGCTCTATAGTGATGGCGGCCCCCGACGCTCCTCGGCAGAATCGAGATCGAATGCTGCGGCTTTTCAGACGAACCGAGACTCTTTTCGCGACACGCTTCCTAGAGACACGCCACGCGGACCTAAAGCTCTACTCGATCCCCCTAGTGGGCCCCGAGGTGGCGGCTACTCGGGCGATTTTCGGGGTAGGGGTCGTGGTAGGGGTAGAGGTTGGCGGGATGATAGCCGAGACCGAGGGAGAGACCGTGATATTGATTTCCGGGATCGAAGAGACGCATCCTATAGGGACGAACGTAGTAGAGAGCGTGAGCGTCCCGACTGGCGCGACCGCGATAGAGACAGCTTTAGAGGGCGTCGACCCTCTCCTCGTCCACGTTCGCCACTTGGAAGGGATTTTCGAGACTCGAGAGACTCGCGCGATGGCCCTCTCGGTGTAGATGCAGATAGAGCTAGGCGTGGGTCACGAGATGGACCACTTTCAGCCGGCTCCTCTTCCTCCGATCCACCTTTCGCCCATTCATCGTACCGTGGCGATTCGTCATACCGTGGTGGATATGGTCGTGGCCGTGGAAGAGGCCGAGGCGGAGACTGGGATCGTGGCCGTGGCCGTCCATTTTACGACGACAGGGATAGATACAGAACTTCATTTCGATCCCGCTCTCAAGAGGAGCGATTTCGAGATAGGGACGACCGTGAACGAGACAATAGATATCTCGACGCTGACTTGCGTCCGCGGGATCCTCGAGATGACCGCGATGCTCGGGACCGCGAGACGCGATTGAAACCCGAGAGGACATCCCATGAGCCTCCGACGTCCACCAAGGATGTTTCACCGCCGCCTATAGCTCCTGCGGCGCCCTCTTTCGGTTCTGTACCTAATCGAACCGCGTTGACGAGTGATCTAGGATCAGTTACTGGAAAGGCACCGCCCACAGGCCCAAGAGCTTTGAAGGAAGATCGCCCTGCTCCCGTCAATGCTAATCCCATTGTAGACACTAGAGTCCCACCTACCGGGCCTTCGAAGCTGTCTTTCATGGAAAGAAGTCCACCAATACCTTCGGGACCCCGTTCACAGCGCCCCGGTCCGTCAAGTAAGCAATGGATCAACCCCAACCTCAAGCACAGGGTACCAGAGTCACCCAAACTTGGTAGGTCATCGAGCTTTGTTCAATCTCGACCAGCTGAATTTCGACCGGATGGCGCTCAAGCGGATCAGCCCGGAGACCCCAGTCAACGACCGCGCAGTAGTGATGCAAAAGCCGACCCCCAACTCTCTAGGGCAGAGGGCCACCCTCGGGATCTGCACATGGCGGACTCGGGCGAAGTCTCTACAATTGGATTAAGGCCCCAATCCGCTGGCTCATCTACAGACCATGATAAACATAAAGACGAATCTGGCTCTGTCAAGGTTGATGTTGAAGTCACCGAGAAAACTGGAGACGATGCACCTATCGAGAAAACTACTACAGGCCCCGCCGAGAAACAGGAGCCGATGGCATACCGACGGTCAACCCTGAAAGTGCCTATTATACGTGTCTCCCTGCCCGAAAAGCAAAGTAGACAACCTATTTTGGACCAATCTTCAGAGTCTGACGAGGAAGAGTTTGGAGATGTAATCAAATCTGAAATGGTAGAGGTTGAGAAGGAGTTGAAGCAATTAGAGGCGGTCGAGGATTCTGTATCCATGAATCCCATAGTACGATATGCCTTGATTTCGCTCGCAGCCGCCAACCGGGTTGCTATGGAACCTGAAGGTTTGGAGGATATGGTTGGCCCTATTCCGGAGGTGCCCACAGCTTTAGAGGAGAAACCTACGGAGCCGGAGCCGGAGCCGAAGGTTGAGGAACAGCCTGACATCCACGATACGCTTTCCCATAACGATGCAGAGAAACCGCCAAAAGAGGATACCGCCCCACCCCCTGTTGCAAAGGACCTCCCTGGGCCTTCCAATGACACAGCGGAGCAACCTCGACCACCGATCGAACAGGAGGCTAACATTCCAACGCTACTAAAATCTCTTACAAGCGATCAGAACCCGGAAAATGAAGATGGAGATGTGACTATGGAAGATGCGGTGGCTAGCAACGCTGACCCCGAAGTACAACCACGACCAGCGTTAGCGGTTCCCGCTTTCCAAATAGAGCCCGTCCTCCCGTCCTTCGAAGAGGCTCAGATTGACTCTCGTAATGCAAGTAAACGAGAGTCCAGTACTCCATCGCCGCCCGAGGACGAAGACGAAACAGATATCGAAGATGTCGATCTTCATAGTATTGCGATTGTACGTGAGCACATGCAAACGCCTCCCCTGGATAGCTTACCATGCTTTGATGGAAAAGCCTGGGATAAAGATAAAGCATTTTTGAAATCTATGAACGCCCTACAACCGGATCTTGAGGCCTTCATTCTCCGGAGATTAAAAGATGAGGCACGGACCCAGCTTATAATGGAAACGCAGCTAAAGGACGCGTATGGTGGAAATTATGACAGGTATATCCGATTCACAATGTCAGATGATCCCGTGGCGACGAAGAGTCGCGAGAAGTTCAGCTGTGTCCTGGGAACTAGTGACTCGGGTCATAAGCCCGGATCAAACGTGGAGCCAAAACTCGAACATCCTCGACGTAGCAGATACGCCTCCGAGCGTGACCTGGAAAGGGTCCTGGAAGAATCCAAGAAAATTGAAGACGAAAAACGTGAGCGACAGCTTCAGGCCGAGAGGGAGAAATACAGGACTGAAAAGGAAGCTGTGATACCACGTCAGTACCAGACGGACAAGGAGAGGGAGAACGAATTTTACAGCAGTAACACGGGCTACGTCCAGCCTGAAAAGATTGTGGCAACATGGGAGGTCTTACCCCCCGTGGACAACTTCACGGAGGAGGAATGTGGAGTGTTCGAGAAAGCCTATCTAGAGTTCCCTAAGCAATGGGGCCGGGTTTCCGAACCAATCGCTAACAGAGATTTTGGCACGGCTATCCAGTTTTATTATCTTAAGAAGGAGAAGGAAGAGCTTAACCTCAAGGCAAAGCTCAAAAAGCAGCCTAAGAAGCGCAAAAGGGGCGGCCGTGGCAAAACCCGATCGAGTGCACTGGTGTCAGAGCTTGGGAACGGCGACAATGATAACGAAGAATCGCAGGAGACAGGGGAGAATGGTGAAAGACGGCGGCCACGTAGGGCGGCTGCCCCTACATTCAACTCGGAAGCTACTCCTGCTACAGACGGCGAGAGTGGAACTCCAGCGGGTACTCCAGGACGGAGAGGCGCGGCCGCGACTAGAGCAGACGGGACCACCGAAAAGCCCAAGCGTGGTCGTCGAGCCAAAGACAAGGAGCAGAAGCAACCGAGAGTCGCTGTTGCTCTGGCTGCGGCGCCCACTCCCGGGTCGACCCCCTCTACGGCTGCTAAGGGTAACCGCTCACGTTCTGCATCTAGAGTCCAAAACTTGGACTGGGTTGGCCAACCGGGTCAAGATGAAATTCCTCGTCTCCCTTCTCAGTACGAGTTAGCTCCCAACCCTGGACAGTCGGCTCAAGGTGTCCCTATGCAGTCTTATCCACAGACACAACCTCTCGTTAGTCCTGATAGGGGTGGCCCTCCTCCCTCCATGCCGGACGTAATGGCTCCTCCGCCTTTGCGACCAGATCCGCCGACACAACCTACGGTGGGTGTACTCGATATAGGCCAACCGACTCCCCCAGATCGCAAGTCAGGGGGACAGCCCTCGAGCTATTGGAGCGTGCCTGAAGCCGCCGAATTTCCATCATTACTCAAGTCCTTCGGAAGTGATTGGGCGGCTATTGCTGCTCACATGCGGACTAAAACTGCAGTCATGGTATGTGTTACCTATTTATATAATTTGGCCGGGCAGCGTCATTAACTTGGATAGGTGAAAAATTACTACACTCGCCGCAAAGACAGTACCGATTGGGAGGCAATAGTGAAGGAGGCAGACGATAGGAAACATCGCGGAGAGAAGCGGCCACCTCCCCCAGTGTTGACTACAAGTGTTAAGAAGCGCTATGATACTTCAAGCAACCGACCACTTGCAGCAGCAGATTCTATCATGGAAGATGCGCCTACGACGAAAATGGAGCATACTCCCACCAGTCAGTCGATGAGTGGCCGTTTCAATGTTCCTATTGCTGCTCAGCCTCAGCCACCAGTTGCGCAACCTACATTCGTTCAGACGTCTCAACCACCTCCCCTCGTGCCGAGCCACCTCATTTCTCAAGTAGGACCTCAACCGCTTTCCCAGCCAACTACGCAAACAATGTCCCCGGGGACTCGGCCTTTGAGAGCGCCCCTCCCATTTCCCGATCGTGAACGCGAATCATTTCCTCAGCAAACCACTCGCACTCCCTTGGTGTCGAAGCCTTCACATACCCCTTCATCGTCCCTATCGGAATCATCCGCGAGACATCCCTTACCTGGTTCGTTGTTAGATTCTCAAACCGAACGACAGAAGCCGGAGCCGAAGCCTGCTAAGGAACCACCTCGCCAACAAGAGCGACAGCCGTTGCGGGTCAAGCAAGAACCAGATCTCGCCCCTCAACACGAGTTCTACACTGGACCGCCTGCGCCTATTCGCGTTCCGCCATCGCGCGTAGAGAGCATACCAATGTCATCGCGGCCAGTAGAGCCTTCTCGTGGTCCAGCTCAAGTGCCTCAGGCGCCATATGCAGTTCTTCAACATCAGCCTGGTCGGGCCTTCATGAGCGAACCAAATCCATCCTCCCCTATCCCCCCACGGTCTATGCTGACGCTCTCTCGGCCATTGTCTGGTACGAGCGGAACAGAGCCATATAACACCCCGCCAGCTCAGCGCACTCCTCCATCAGTTGCTCCTGCGCCACCTCGAGCTCCCAAAACTTCTAACTTGATGGCTCTGCTAAATGATGAGCCGCCAGCGCCTCCTAAGAGAGTAGTCGAAGTGCCCGCGGCTCCTAAGTCGTCATCTACACCTCCGCCCCATGTTAATCTCTCTCGGCCTCCACCACCACCGCCACCACCACCATCTCATGTTCGTCGTGAAACTTCCATTCCAGAGACCCAACCTTATGGTTATGCACGGAACCCGCCGCCGCCGCCACCGCCTTCTTCAATGCCATCGTTAAAACCATATACTGCATCTCCCCAGGCTCAGCCTCTGAGCGCTCCGAGACATATGCCTCTAGAAGGGCCCGCTGAACGAGATTATTATGGAGGACGCCCGCGTACTTTCCCTCCTGTCACCGGCAGCTCTCCCCAGAACACGCCCCATTACCAGCCTCCCACTCAATCTCCACAGGTCCAGTATCAGCCTCAGTCTTCATATCCTTATGGTGCACCGATTCAGTCACAGCCACCTAATGCCTCCTCTCCTCCGCCCCAGTACATCCCTCATCAACCAATCCCTAGAAGTCATGAGCCCCCATCTTCAGGCAGAGAGACTGGATGGCCTACTCAAAGCGCCGGCCATCCACTCCAGCAGCAACAGCATCAGCAGCATCAGCAGCACCAACAGCACCAACAGCACCAACAGCACCAACAGCACCAACAGCAACAGCCACAGCAGCCACCAGCATGGTCTTCACATCCACCACAACCCCCCAAGTCGGCACAACCTCAGCCAACACAGTCAGCTTGGGCTGCACAACATGCATCTGCGCCAAAACCCCCTCCACCGAGCAGTTCCGTGCCACCACAGTCTTCATGGGTAAACGCTCCTCCACCCCCTCGTGGGCATGATCCGATGGCGCTGCGTGATATTTATCCGCCATCACGTATGCAACCACCTTTACAGGTTTCCTATCCACCTTCGTCTCGTGCCCCTGAACCACCTCCCCCGCAAGGCCCTGCAGGCTATTCTCGGTATAGCAACACACCTATCCCAGGGCGGGACCCTCGGGATCCAGGCCCACCAAGGAGTTATACCCCTGTTAGCTACGACAACAGAATGTATCAGCCTCCAGGGCAGGATTTACGAGATGCACATCTTCGTGAACAGCAGCAGCAGCAGCAGCAATCCTCTGTTTTACAACAGCAATTAAGACCACAAGACAGACATCCCTACGATCGTCAACCGCCCGACAGATATGGGAGATAGTCGATCTTGTGCAGCCAGTTCTCAGCGTACTATATCATGATGAGTCTAATCCAGTCATGGACAGCTCTCTGCGTTTATTGGTTTTCACCTTCGCAATGTCAATAAGCTTAGTCAGTGTCAGTGAAACACCAGTTCATACTACTAGGCTCATTTCATAATTACGCAATCTGCTTAAGTGGCTAGCAGAGACAAGTACAGCGACTGTAGTTCTTGTGTACCAATAATCATGGGGAAATTGACGCGTTGCCGCCTGAGGCAGACAAAGATGGAGATAAGACTCGGCGAGAATCCATACAGGATGGACTGATGGACTACATGAAGAGATGACGAAAATCGATGTCGACATGAGAAATATGCTTTTGTTTTACAGGCTGTAAAAATCAAAATGACGGCGTTGTGTATATGAGACATCATGAGATGTTGGTACATTGACTACTGTAAAAACGTGCATGCATAAATATAAATAGACACTCAAGCCGATAATTCGCTCCCAAACCGTCTGTGCTTTGATGCTTCATTTTCACGCCGAAATTTGATGCAGGCTTCAAATTGAGCGTCTTGATATTGAGTCTCGGAGCGTTACGGTACCATTCAAGTACGTACGTATTATCATTCGCGTATCTAGTCAATTACTACCTACTCCGCCTCATGCAGTGTTACCGCTCTGCATATGCACGTATTTCCCGCCCTCTAAGCCCCAATGCGACATCCATTTCATTGGCTCTCTCACTCACCGTCTCACAACCAGCAGCCCCTGAATGAGTGCTGGCCGGGACAAACCGCCAGCTGTGTTTGAGGCTGAGCTGGAGGAGCTCGCTGACCCCTCGTCTCACCCCCCAAAACTCTCAGGGAGAGGGGAGCGAGGATGTTTCCCACTATCCATTGAACAAACCAACATCTTCTCAAACACGTTGTCGCAGGAAATAGATGGGATAAGCATTGACAAGATCGGCTGTTAGCTAGGTCCATCTAGGCTGACAATGTCGCCGAAGGCCGACAGCGAAACAAAGGTGCTCACCCGGACAGCGTGGTCCCGCGATGTCAGACCGAATACGTCCGGCGTGACGTATAGTCGGCGCTCTTACTACTATGACCGCGAGTTCTCGGATAGCATTGTTCGCCCGACGGATAGTTTCGAGAGCTTCCCGTCTGGGTGCTCCATTGCCACGCGCTATCAAGAGCGGGGATCTGGTTTTAATGAGGAATACGAAAATATTTCTGTTGCGCCAAGCAAGTTGTTCCAGAACGCGAGGAGAACCCCTAAGCGGCGATACGACGATATCCCCGCCCGCCCTCTCGAGTCGTCTGGTTGGCGATTTGAAGATCCTTTCCAGAGAGGCCGCGTCTTGCAAACTGCTAGCGCCGACGACCGTGCCGATGATGGGGTGTACGCGCTACAAGACTGCGCCCCTCCCAAGCCGGCGCAGGAGCCGGCCGCTGCTGCCGCGACAGACGCAGAGCCCGGATTGACCTTTGCTGGCCTCGATCTGCAGACTATTGCTCAGGGAGTCGTCGTCGCAGCAGACATTCTCGTGCGCATCACCGAGGCGTACCAGCGCATTCGCGACGGCGACGGACATGATGGGAGCAGCGAGGACGAGGGTGCGGACGACGAGTTCTTCGGCCTGAATCTGGATCCCTATCACCTCGAAGCCGGACCGCCGCGTCGACTACGCTCGCTGTCAAAAATACCTCCTCGACGGACCACCCCGGCTCCAAAGACGACTACGCGACGCCCGCTGGTTGCTATTGCGTCCACCACGGGGGTAGCTTCCACTACGGACCGGACTCGGGGGGACGCTAGCGGTCAGAGTAGCAACGCGACTGCAACGAGGTCAATATTGCCGCCGTTGCCGGCCGGCAAGAGGGTCTGCTACTACCTCATCGCGACAGTGGTTTTCGGCGTTTTGGCAAGTTTCGGACTTGCGCTGTGGTGGACGCAGAGTCAGGGGGATGCGGTATGTATAAAGTTCTCCCGTGCCTAATCCCTTAGTCTCCTTGTTTCGTATGATCTAGCAAGCTCTATGATGTGGGCCTGAGAGATCTCGACTAACATGCTTCTATGCACATAGTCTGCGGGATTCACAATTGGGGGCTACGTCATTGCGGTAGACGCACTGATTGTAGCTATCGTTGGTGTGGTTCATAGACCAGGTTGTCGCTGCTGGAAAGCATGAGTAGGGGTGTAAGGGAGAGGTTGGCAGGAGAAAATCTAGTATGGGAGCCAGAATGGGTTTATGAAGCAAAAGGTGACAACCACGTCGTGGCAGATTGGTTCAAGCTCGACTAGAATGATTGCTTTATACGGTCGCCCTGGAGTTCGTTCGTTTTAAACTATAGAGAGGGGGTGTGTGGGATGACACTGGTGCTTAGTGAAGGAAAATTGGCTATGGAGAGCTTGACATTGCCGCGCTTGTTGTTTCCCTCCAAATAAAATATAGGGATAGTCAAGTAGCTTCGATATGGACAGTTGATTACACGAGGAACTCGGATTTCTGACCCTTCCCCTAAGCATTCCCGGTTCATGCTTATCTTAGCAGCCTGCTTGCCTCATCGCGCAGTGTTTTCAGAGCAGCGAACATGAGCGACGGGCCAATACTGACCCTCGCGACACCGATCTCAGCTAGCTGCTTGACACTGAGCCCATCGGGAGTCATCATCGCCAGCACAGCCAGACGGCCATCAAACTCGTTCACCATCCGCTCGACTTCATCTTGAGAGACACCACGCTGACCTCCCCATACAAAAACTGTTGTTGCTCCCGCGGCCAGGTACCTCTTCCCGCGCGAAATGGCTTCATCCAACGCCCATCCTTTCACCAAGACATCACAGCGCGCATTGACAACGAAGTCCGGTACACCTCTTTGTCCAGCAATTTCGAGAACGTGCTTGATACGTGACGAAGCTTCGTCAACATTGTAAAGATTCCCGGTCGCCAGCTCGCAGTCTTCTAGATTGATACCGGCAACGCCAAGGTCTATGAGCGCATTAATGGCAGTCTCGAGATCGGGGCCATATGCGTCTTGGATGTCGACGGTCAACGGTTTCTTGAACTCGGCGGCCACTTTCGCGATACCACGGACGGCCGCCAGATTGAGGTCCAAGGTCAGTTCCTCATCGCTGATCCCGGCTACGCGCGCGACTGAGAAACTGGTCGTCGCAAGGGCCTCACTCGTCGGCAATTCAGCGACGGCACGCGCGCTGAGTACATCCCACACATTGGGAAGGACAAGGGGTTTGTTAGCCCGCTGGTGAAGGGACTTAAAGGCTTTGGCATTTGCGTTTCGTGTCGCCATCGTGAGTTCGTTGCTTTATGATCACGTCTTGGTGCCACCTGTGATTTTGCGCGAGATATAATGATAATGAGGCAGAGGTAGCGGATGTCGATAGGACTACTCTGAATTGTCTTTCTTATATGTTGTCTACCTGCCGCCAACCTATATATTCTCCTTTGGATCATGGAGATACTATTACTCTCCAGCTATCATTGAACCAGCCGTTGATTACGCAACTAGTTCCGGCGGAGGTAGTTTGTCATGACATTTATACATACGCCCTATCCTCGACATGACTTCCTATCTAGTATCGCTTGATCCCAGTAGATGTTATATCCGGCTGCAGGAACATTACTAATAACATTCAATTTCACATATCAAGGAAACAGGCAAATTCAAGGTCGCAAAATGTGCTAGATTGGACTGATACTCGTTCTTCTTCAATAAGTCATCTGTATGACTCATCAACCTCCAAATCCCGCCAGGTCGCATCTCTCATTTGTCCTTTCGGGATCTGCTTCACCAAGCTTATCTATCGCTAAAAGTCGCCCCTATCACCATAAAATAAGCAGTTCATTACAATCCGGGTCGATTTTCTTCCATGCCACTTTAGAAAGGGGGGTCTTTCAAGTAAAGCTACTCACTCCATCAGTGACTCTAGGTTTGATTCATGTCCACGTCCCCCTTCTACGTTATAGAATACCGTATTACATAGATCAAATGACGTGTCTTTAGTACGGCGTGATCATTTCATATCCGGCGCTCTCATTTGCAAGAGCACTTATATGTCTCCCAATAATGACAATGTGTAGATATGGCAGTATTCTAAACGCTATCGAGGATTGTTAGGATTAGAACTAGACCGTCTCATAACACACTAGGTTAATTCAATTGAGAAATGTATAAAAGCACACCTGAAGGTGTGCGCGTGGCGGGTTGTCTCAGTATCAAACACCATGCCCACACATGAGGCTCATCGTGGCCCCTCTAAACAAAGTAAACAACAACCCCTGAGCGGCGTATACGTTGGTATGACTGCCGTTCTCAGGGACAGATCATTTATCATAATGAAGAACCTTTATACACCGCACAGCCCCTATCAGCACCACTGCTTGAGAGCAAGACATACGACCATTCGTTGGGTAGGTGTATTTGGTACAGTGTAGAAAAATTTGACGTGAGTATATAACCAGAGATTGCTCTTCATCATTCAGTAAGACAGTACAACCCATCACAATCAGTTTAATATTCTCCAATTCTCACCAGGACAACAGCCAAATAGTACAACCTCAGTTCAAACACCAAACCAGGAGCTGATTGCAATGCCGCTAGAGGAGCGCCAAAATACCCCTACACCAACTCAGCCGTTCCATGACACTTTAAGGGAACTTTTAGCCAGGCTAGCCATATTGAGTGTCAATGATCTTCAACAGAAAGCTCCTTCAGGCAGTATAAATGAGACATCAGCCATCAAGAAATTTGAACCCTCCTCTGGATTAATTTCTAATTTCGCTAAAGAGTTCGGCGTTCCATTGCCGGATGTCCTATGGGCATTCTCAGTGATTTTCTCGCCCTCCAGAGCCGGGGACTGTGTTGTTGCAACTGTGCTTCGAGAGCAGGCACGAGAACAAGACCCTACAAGGTCGCTCTTTACACTGTATCTGACTATCAATAAAGGGATTTGGTCCTCTGATGATGAAAAGTACAGCAAGAAGTGGCAGGATGCAGTGAACCGTGCTATGAGTGGGACTATGCCTGACTTCCCTGATCTATGGAACTCACTCACTCAGAATTGCAAGGAGCGTATCAAAGGCTACGCAGAATCGGCCAAGCAAAACGTGTTTGGGGTGACAAAAGAACCAAACGATTTACTGAAAATAAGTTGCATGGAAACACTCAATGATATTGCTGCGTCGGCAAGTTCAGCGGGGCCTGCAAGCTTTCTTGTTGCTTTGGACAAATTACTGAAAAGGATGGAAAGAGACGTCGATCAAAACGTTGCGGAAGTCTTGGCCTTACTCACTAAGAAGTGCTGGAAGTTCTTGAAAAAATACGGAGATGAATTCCAAAAATTGTTTGTTCAGCTGCCAAAGCTCCGAACTAAGCCAAAGCTCCGAACTGAGCCTACAGTCATCAATTCCCTAAGCTTGGGGCATCCTGAGCGAGCAAGATACTTTCTTAAGACCATCGAGAACCTTGCCAAACTTCCAAGAGCGTTCAATACCTATCTCAAGTTTTGGGGCGTCCTTGTATCTAAGGAATCATGGTTTGAAATTAAATTTCTTCCCTATCCATTACATATGCCATCTAATTCCTCCGTGTTGGCGGTCATGTCGAACATTTCCAAACTAACAACATCGGATATGGAAGATGCAACAAAGATTGTCAGGAAGAAGAGAAATCATAACCCCCATTGTGAGATTCAGATGCTTCAGTACATGCACAAACTGGAAGACAAATCCGGTATCTGGAATGTAATCGGCTGCAGTAAGCGTCAGTGTCTTGCTTGTGCCGAGTTGCTTCGGGCATCTGATTTTTTATTCAAAGAAAGCCACGGCAAAGCCTATTTCCAACAGCTTCTATCGATTGAGGAATGGCTAAAAGATAATAAAGATATGCAATCGGCTATAAAAGGGTTGAATCAGGAACTTGTCGAGAGTGTTGAAGAATGCAACTCAACTAAGCAGACTAATAAGTATGTTGAACCGGATTCGCCAATTTGCCAAGACTCGAGTTCAAGCACTATTAGGAATCTTCATCGTCCCGAAGAGCGTGACCTGTTTCACCCTCGTAATATCCAGGCTCCGACACTACCACAGGAACCTTCTCAGCCCAATGTACCGATATGTCTTCCCAATTGGAAACTCATAGTCGAACCAAAAGAATAGAGGACAGTTTGAGACTGCCCCCAAAGGATCAATGTGAGCCAGTTAACACCAATATTGTCCGCAAGAAGAAATGCCTCGATGCGAGAGAAAAGGGGTTTGACACGTAGTAAATGAGGCGAAGCCACGCTGCTATGATGCATGATATCAGTCTTGCAATATGGGGGATCCTGAAGCCCAGCCACGATATCTCAGCAGGTGGATCCCAAGTCTGCCTACATTCAATTCCGTGAATCGAAAGCCAGGTTTGCGCAACAGCCAGGTTCTCGGGCGACTATCACATCATCACTAATGCCGGCATCAGAGACGTGATTGGCTCGACTATAGCCGGGATAAACTACGCGGCGTTCCGAATCTGCGGGGGGACGACACTCGGTATAGGCTCATAGCGAAGTCATCGCGTGATGATGGGTTGGTCTACATTACACCGAGAAAATATGAGCAAAAGGAGGATATTGCCATTAAATAATACCCTCCGCAAGCCATCCCTATAATGTAGCGATAGTTCGGTGTCGGGGCCACTCACCAGCCGCAACACTGGGGAAATGAAGCAAAGTGTTCTCCAACAGGCCTTGGCGGCCATTCTGTCAACTCAGACCAGCGGGACAGCGCGCACGGGCAGAAGCTCGTGCACCATGTCTCGACGGACCTGAGGACGTGGAGCGAAGTGATCACCGACGCGTACACAGACCGCCTTGGCATGCCCACCGTCGCCGCCCTGCCTGACGGGTAGTGGATCTATATGTACGAGTACGGCGGGAGGCCGAACCCTACAACGGATGACTACACTTCTCTCGTGTAATACCGGCTATCGTCCGACCCAGAGGCCTTTAGCGATGCCGAGCACCATCTGCTGCAGAGCGCGGACGGCACGGTGCCCGACGGCTTGCCGTATGTGGTGTGGACACCTGCGGGCGGCGTTAACGGGACTATCGTGGAGCCTCTGGCTGCTGCTCGCATGTCTACGTTAACAAGGCGCTCGGCGCCGATGATACGTTGGACCGTGTCTACGCCTGAGAGGGTGTCGTATACGCGGTCGCTGAGGGTATTCTAGGAGGATAGCAGCTACATTTTGATTTCGAGGGCTGGACATCTCCCTCCGAGCACGATGAACAAGGTCACGGTGAGCGTGGTTAAGATCGAATGATGTATTTAAGTGCCTAGATCATGAATTATGCAACTAAAACTCGAGATAGGACACATATTATGTTGTTTAAATAAGAGAAAAGATCAAGCAATAACCTTAGAAGATATGATACGATACGAGTTGGAAGCAACAGAACACTTACTATACAAACCCCCTGAGCTACCGAACAATTAAAACGCAAAAGAAGGCGCCGGACGCTATTCATACCCAGTACGAATTTAGAGACGAAGGCGAAGCTGCGTCTCAGCCCAAGTCCAAAAATCGGGTGCTTCCCAGTGCCGTTCTTTGATTTCGGTCTTGTCGCATCCACCAAGTCCTTCGACACCTCCCAGAACTGTCCCCACGGGGCAACTGCACTTTCGGTCAGCCGATGTCAATGGAGGAGAGAAAGGTCTTGGTACTGACTAAATCTGCCGGACTTGTCTATAGTGGCGTCGGGGGAGAGGGCGGCGAAGAACACAGTGTAGGCGCCCATCTTAGGTGGGTAAAGGAGCGTCTTTCGCAGGACGCAGGTGGTAATGGCGCCGTGCTCCCGCCAGAAGTCCGTGTCGAGATTGCGCGGGTTCAACGAGACGGACACAACGCCGTCTTTCTTGTGACGGGCCGCGTACTCTGCGGCGTAGTAGTATCCGCCAAGTTTGCTAAGACTGTAGACCAGGAACGATCCTCGGTTCTCGTACTCGTCGTTTGCCGCGGGCTGGTTATTTCTCGGCAGCCCTTCGACAAACTTCTTCGGGTCGACGGCCTCAGCTGCTGACGATAAGACCCAAACTACGCGCACCGAGTTCGGAGGCGATGCTTTGGCGGCCGATACCACTGTTGGTGTGAGGAGCTGCGTGAACAGCCAAGTCCCGAGGCAATTGACGCCCAGCCGAAGCTCCCATCCTTGCGCAGTACGTGAGACCTGAGGCGGGTATCCGACACCCGCATTGTTGATGAGGAGGTGTTAGAGCTCGTCACGATGGCAACCTATAAGTAGTTCCGGTTAGGATCGGTACACGATAAAGTAGTTGTACCGCTCCTCTATGCTATAGCGTTTCTTAGACGAGGAATACGTTCTGTCACTTACCTTGCCTGTCAATTATGGCATATGCTCCTCCGTAAACGACGGTTTCCCTGGGAAGGACCTGTTTTATGAAGCTCACTGTACCCGGCATTGTGGTCGATGGTTTGTGTCTTGCTAACTATGAGTATCTAGGGTCGGTTTTCTATACGGGCGCAATCTAGTTCGTTGTTGGCTGGTTCTTGCTCGTTTTCTTGACGAGAGGCCGAATGAAATAGAGAGGTCGCCTCCCCTTTTACAGTATCCCCATGGGCATAACCTCTAAGTCAGCCTACCGACGTACCTATCGCCGCAACAGTCGACAACATGTCTGACGGAACGACTAATGGGGAGCATGCTAGACCACGCGGACCCAAGTGGAGACGACTACGACGTTACCAACGGGCTCGGTCGGATCCGTGAGAAGAGGCTCACGATGTACTTCGGTGTTTGCATGGCTAAAGTCCACCTTAGCCCCAGTTTAGCGGCGGCAAAGGTGTAGGCTCTTAACTGTAGGGCTCTTTAGGGCTGAGGGTGGGTAGGTTGTCTACCTAACTACACGCGGTATAGACACACTTACGTAGCTAAAAACGAGCATCGACGGAGAACGGAAGTAAGGCCTGTTCTCTTTCCAGACAGAGCGTTGCATTGAGGATGAGTGGTTGCAGTGGGATGAGACATTCTCAGTTTCCTGGGTGTCTTTTGCAGACGATTTAGCTGTTAAAAGAGTCCTGTCAGCATTGCTGTTACGGTCTGCCGAGAGTACTCCGTTCTTCACGTTGAGTTTTACATTTATTCCGTAGGGATTAATACGAGAATTGTTGATCTATTGAGGCGTTCCTACCAGATCATAAGACTTAAGGAGGTACAGAGAGAGGACTGGGATTGGCTATCTGACGTGGCAGGTCTTTAAACCGGCGATGCGCTGCCATTTTGGAAGTATCTCTACCTCTGTTACTGGTATTAACTGCCCAATGGAATTCTCAGCGTAGCTCTGATCTTCTTCGAAAAGCAAAGGAGAACCATTGTCTTGGTTCACACTCGACAATGCGCGTCTCGGCGTTTCCCTCTTTCTTCTGCCTCATTGTGTCAGCCACTTCCAGACACGGCTAATTCGCCAAGCCATATCACACGTCACTGCATCGGAATCAGTGTTATATTTGATCACAAGTTCCGACCAGAGCGTCGACAGAGAGGAAAGTCTAATGCGATATCTTGCAGAGCTTCAAGTCATTGATATCTGCGCATGTATCATACGTGAGTTGAAAGCTTCGCAAATACGACACCACCTATCACCTACCGAGATCTGCACCGCATACAGTAAGGCACCTGATACATCTTGGCTGGCCTCAGCTCTTCGGAGTCTAAAGCCCTACGTTGCTTGGTTCAGGTGGTGTGGGCGGAGATTATTCAGGGATCGTGGCTTTCAATTCACACAACTTTCCAAGATACTGTAACATTCGTATATTACGTAAGCAAGCCTGCCAATGGAACATTGTTCGCCATGCCTTTGCGGGTATATACCAATCAATTGTCGTGAGATCGCCGGATCATCTGCTCGAAAACAGCCTACCGTCGGTAATCCCGCCCACTGTCCTTCTTATTCCCATCCCACACAGGGATAACAAAAAGTCCTATGAATAAGGTCTTACTTAGTAAGGTATAACACCGGTCTTAAATACCCCTTTAGATACCGCTGCGTCACCAGTTCTATTTATGAATCTGAACGAAGCAAGTATTGATCTGGTGTCTGATCTGGTCTATCCCCACCTCAAAACCTCAGGCATTTAGAGGAACACGGACTTTATACACAGATGTACACTAGCCTGGTAGGTAGTTACCGTATACTTACTGTACATGCAAGCGGCTTAGCTAAGTGAGGAAGTGGTGTTAAAGGACCTTGCGTCCCGGGGTAGTTATGGATCGGCCATTAAACTACCGTATGTGGAGGTTGGCTATTACCTATTGTCAGGGTAGGGATTTCGGCTGGCTGCTCTATCTACCTAGTGGGTGTGCTTAGCTTACCATCCAGGTGTAGTATGTGTACTACGTAGGACTTTACGTGGAAGTTTTCCTAATGTGCTCTCTGGATTATCCATTTCGTGTTTTGAGAAAGTTTTCTACTTTGCACTACTGTACGGCGGTTATGAACGATATTCGTCACCGCATCTCAAGCTGAACGTATCTTTCCGCGCTTCTGGTCTTGCCCCCGTTCCCTAATCTTTAAGTCAGCTTCTTGGTCCCTACGAAACGAAAGGGGATGAGATCCCTCGCAGGAGCAGCGCCGCCGCCGCTGGCGCTGGCGCTATACGCTCTCGGCATACTACTGCCCCTTGTTGGGGCCTCAAGTATTCTAACGTTTAGCGACCCAAACTGCCAAACACGTTCAGGATCAATTAAGGTCCAAGATAGCCCCGGTTCAGGTGCATGCACGAAGCTCACCTCGGGTTATACTAGCTTTATGATTGGGAATTTGGGTGATGGTTGTACAGGTATGTCGTGTTGGCGGCTGTTGACTGTCTTCATCTTGAGTCCAAGTATCAGGTAAGAGGTAGTTAACAAAGTAATGTGAGCTTAGTCACCATCTACGGCGATGATCCTAAAGACCCAATCTGCTCAGCTACAAATCTGATGCTGGCCGAAACGACAGTCTGCTATAACTCCTCGTGGGCCTACTTCAGCGTAGATGAATGCACACCTCTCGACACAACCAGTTCAGAACCCGCATCGTCAACAACATCGTCAATAACGTCAATAGCATCCACTACATCGACAACCACCACGACGTCAACACCCAACCCTGTTCCCAATGGGGTCAATGTTGGCGCCGTCGTAGGCGGTACAGTATCGGGTGTCTTCGTTGTTGCTATTCTCGCCGGAGGAGCATTCTATTTGTTTTCGTTTCGACCCAGACAGCAAAGAAAAATGGCAGGACTATCGACGAGGCCGGACGGATCTGCCAGTGGAACCAACAGTCCGTACGCAGAGAATGCTGCGTTCGTGAAACCCGACTCATACGCCAAGAACGATAGTTACGCGAAGACCGATTTGTATCCGGGTCATTATAGCGCGCCCGAGGAGGTGTACGAGTTATCGCCACAGTTTGTCGCAGAAGTCCATGAAGAGACACACGTCGTCCACGAACTGCCGCCTTGATTTATCACCAGGAGGCTACTTGTGCGCAGAGAACTACGAGTGTCGAGACGACGAGGCGCCATAATTATTCGTCTTCGCAGGATCCACGATATTCTATCATCGCAACGCAACAGCGTACCTAATTGCATGCTCTACCATACGGGTGTAGGAGCCTCGAGGGTCACGAATTGCGCTTCATTCATACCGGGAGATGTAAAGCTATCTATCTACCTGGGCAGTCTATTGATCTTCGGCGTGTTGCCTGCCGACTACATATATAATACTTATGAAGTTATGATGTCGGAACGCCGGTTGCTATAATATAAAGGCCCAGGTGACAAGATATGCGGGAGACCCCGTTGTAAGCCGCAAGAAGGAATTAATTGGCATTATATAAGTTTACGCTGGCATTAGAGCTAGAAGTGTTCAAGGTCAGACAACAGCAAGATCTATACCAGAGAGCAATTCGTTGGTCACAGCTTTAACTATATCCCGCCGAGCCTAATTAATTCATATTAAATTTGCACGAATGAGGACTACCTGGCAACTAAGACTTGAGAAGAATAATTGATAGACGTTGCTTATCATAGGACGCCTCACAAGAGAAACGTTTATGAGAGGATCTCTTTCGGTTCAAACGTGCGTGTGATGTCCCAGCAATGAGGCAATCTATAAGAATCCTATGGTCGTAATATCGATATTTGATTATCATTACTAGCATCACCGACAAGGTGAATCCGTATATATAAGATTATAGGTCCGAAACCCCGCAACCAATGCAAAACCGATATCCAAATCCGTGAACCCCTCCCCGGCGTGAGCTCGTCTGGCTGTGCTTCCGATGCCATGTACTCTATACAATATCTCCTCCATGCAAAATTCAGAGACTGAAGTATCGGACTGCTACCAAGCAAAATCGCTTTAGCGCTCCTATAAGGATCAACCTCCATTTGCGTAAATATTTTCATCGAACCTCGATATTCTGGAAATAGAAGTTTTAGATCCTACCTCCGCCGACAACTTCGCGTTCGAGAAACTCTATCTCGCCTGTCTCTCCGGTCCGCCGTCGTTCGAGAATCCACCGACTTTCGCCACCATCCTGTTCCTTCACATAGGATATGCTATCAGAGCTTCCCTTGTGCCTATGTCCTCCACCCGGCCGCTGTTTTGATGGGACACCCACTGTTGGTGTCATGTTCTCATTTGGGACTCGTGCCAGCCTGCGCTCGGTTTCCGGAGAAGTTGGTTCCTCGACCTCAGACAATGGTGGGAAAGTCGTTGGGCCTGCTAGAGGAGAGAAGACTGGTGCGACAACTGGAGACATGGTCAAGCCAGGTGACATAGCAAGTGATGGGATCGAATTTGTGGACACATTCGGGATAGCCATCGTCAAAGTAGGGCTGCCCGTATCACTTTCAGCGCATGTTGACTCCTGACTATAGAGCGAAAATGACGAGTTCTTTCGGCCAGAGCCACCGAGTTCCTGATTCAATGGACTAATAGCACCATTCCGTTCATACGGAGAACCATCGCGAGAACTTGTAAGAGAGACTTGGGATCCGCCCCAGGCTTTGTTCCGTAGTTTTAGCAAAGCAGACAGAGACATGTCGTGATCTTCCGCCATCATGGCAAGTTGAGCTAGCCCAGGACTTTGTATCGCGCCGGCATTATTAGGTCCTTGGGACCAGCCAATGCTCATCAACGAATTTCTGTTCGAGTACTCCGAGCGTTCTGTAATGGGTGTCAGGCTAGGTTCTCGAGAAACGACACGGCCCGAGGTTGTGCGAGCAACTCCACTAGGAGCAAAATATCCGCCGTTGGAGTATTGATAGAGGTTCTTCTCGCTGAGTGAGCTCTGAGCATGGCGTGATTGCAGATTGGGATTAGAGTAGAATCCGAATTCTCTTGCATAAAACCCATCGGAATCATTAGCCAAAGCACTCGCGTTGGCTTCAGCGATGATGGGATCATCATCCTGCTCATAATCCTCTATTGCCGAAAAGTCATCCTGCTCATATTCAGCCAATGCGTACTCGTTGATCGCATCTGAATGTGAGTGCGACGACCCCAATGCTGTGGGTGATGTGATTGTTGAATCTGTCAGTGGATCGGGAGACGAATCTCGGCGAAATTTACCAGAAGCTGCAGCCATGTGCAAATGGGATACTAATGCTTCCGGTGATGGTAATGCTCCAGGGTAGCCTGGGTCCCCTAAGCCGGGAAGTGGTTGTTGTGGCGCCTGGTATTGAAGCAGATGGGAAGTGTCTGCGTTATCCTGATGATCCACTGTCTTCAAGCGCATGTCGGCGCTTAGCGAAGTATGGGCAGTAGATCGCGATACGGCCGACTGATCGGAGAGCCCAGAAGTGGCATCAGACTCCCGCTTCTTGGTCTCCAAAGCCGCGTTTCTTTGCGCCAGAACATGGGGGAACATTCCAGGTATTGGGCGTCCATACTGGTCCGTATCGTTCAAATCGAATATAGACTCATCAAATGCCGAGCCATCTCCTTCTCCATCAAAGTTATGAATACCATCATTAAAGTAAAGTTCATCATCTTTACTAAGATGTGTTTTGTCATTGATGTGTAGCCGTGCGATTGTTGCTTCAGGAGATTCCATGACAGGTCCCAACCCTTGAATCCCTAACCCTGCAGTCGATTCGTCATTGTGAAATTTTTTTGGATCAGCTTCAGCATGTAAGTCCAGACATGTTCCTATATGTTGCTCTAATCCCGGTGTTTCTCCCGTCTCGGCGTAACCAATGACATGGCCATTGGCGTCCCTTGGCGTTGGAAGTATCCCGGCACTATGAGGGCTTGTCAAGGATGATGTCGGGTCAGATCTCTGAAAGACGAATCCTGCGAAGTTATCCTGATCGTTATCCGGGTCGTTTGCAGCATCAAAATCTTCACCATAATCATCCAAGTCGGCATTAACGCCAGGGATCCGTTCTTCCAAGTCATCGCCATAATCCATCATGTCATAATCGAATGCGTCCTCGTCAAACTCGTCAAAGCGCGAATCCCTCCGATCGCTAGGTAAGCCTGAGAGTTTATCCTGTTGACGTTGGCGGTGCCTTTCCTCTAATATCTTTTCTTGTTCTGCGGCTCCAATCATATCGAAACTAAAAACACTAAAACGGGACGAGGTACTCTTCATATGCTTAGGAAGGGCAGAGAAAGAGCTTTTCATAGACGTCGCTGATACCTTGCGAGACATAGAAGATCGAGAAGGAGCGGTCGAGTTCTTTCGCCATCCCCATTGCCTGTCTTCTTCATCGGCCCGTGTTCCAGCGGACTGGGTTGTCGAAGAGTCTCGAGACCTCTGACTTGAAGTTGCGTTCATGGAGTGCCCCTTGGAAAGGCGGTATCCAGTCCGGATAGACCCAATACGGCCATCCTTCGGAGGAACTGGCGGCGCCCTAGTTGGTACAGATGGAATGCTGTGCTGTGGACGGCCGTCTCCAGCATCTGTAGGATCACTGCTAACATTGCTATATTGGGGGACAGGTTTCCGTGGCCTCGGGGCACTAAAATCATGCACTACAGTGCCTCGTATCCGGGGGTCATAGACAGGCTCCTCAGCCCGCTCACGCAGCGGCAGTGAAAGATCCGGTATGCTCTGGCTCGTCTTTCTCCGTAGTAATAATGTGGACATAGGGTTTTTCAGAAAAGGCAGCCCCTTCTTTGCTTTTGAGAGGTCCCGTGCGACGGGCGGGTTGGACGCCGCAGGCGGATCGGATGCCATCCTAGCCCCTGGCGGCCGCTTCCCTGTGGGTAGCACATTTTGAAGATCGGTCGGACTCACGAAGGACGACGTAGTTCTGGAAGTTTTGGCGGGAGCTGGCGGTTTACTACCGACGGCAGTGAATAATGCACCGGTGCTAGCAGGCGAGGCTGAGGCCTGTGGTACGGGCTGGTTCAAAGCGACGCTTTCTCGAGAATAGTTCTCCAAGGCCAGCCCGCCAATAAACCCCGATTGTTCATTGTAAGGAGATCGAGATTGAGGCGGGGGTTTCGGATCGTCGCGTAGTTTCTGGTCCGAGCCTTGGGTCGAGTCCTGGCTATAGACGGACTGCGAGTCGGCAGAGACAACCCTGGCGATGGGCGGTAATACAGGGGGGTTATCATCTCGCCGAGGCTGTGCCTGTGCCTGTGTCCGTGCCAGGGGTTGGCCCTGGACCTGAGCGAAGGGGAGGGAGGTATCGGAGCGCGGTCGGACGTCAGGCGCCGGGACGCCGTCTGTCGGGACAAGATGGGCGGGCTGGAGTGCGGCGGTGTCCCAAGAGGCACGGTCCAGCTCGGGAGAGGTGGGATTAGACGGGGTCCGTCTGTGGAAGCGAAGATGAAGCATGCCGGCGCGGGTGCGGGGACGGGCGCAGGCGTGGACGTTGAGCACGTGGTGAGAGACAGACGAATGTCAATAAGCTCTATCGGCCGAACTCTAACATGACGCACGTGTCGTCGATGCAGGCGGGCTGAGGACGGGTGCTGGACGGGTGCCGACCATTGGCAAAAAGCATGAAGTTAAAGTCTATAGCAGCATATTGGCACGTTAGACACAAGCACCTTAAAGCGACATGACACAATCAGCCTGAATAAAAAACATTCATCTTACCGGCTAGGGCGGTCGTGGCCGAGCTTGTCAGCCCAGCAACATACGAGGCTCTGTGTGTGTGTGTGTGTGTGTTGTGTGCGTGCGCGCGCGAGACTGCGAGGAGGGTATCACGACGAGATGTGTTGTGCCACAGGGTCGACGTGTCCGCAGCGTTCCCAATGGCAAAGCAATTATTCGTAGGTATGCGTAGTCGAGCGCAATACGTGGTTATACGGGCGGCAGCAATTTTTCGTACGGCGGCACCCAGCCAGAATTGTCTAAGAACTGTCTCGAACTCTGGTCGGAGTCACCTTGGATCCATAACGAGGAGTAGTCTGGACGAGGTGGTATTGTCAATGCACTAGTAGGTCTGTACCTATCGCATTGTACTCTGTAGGATCATTTAAATGCAAAGAGGGGTGCTGTCTATCAGTACATGATCCCAATCGTTACGTACGATCCCGGCTCTCGTCGTCATTCATTGGTCGCGGGTTGGGAAGACATGACCAAATACTGTACATGTGTAGTACTTGCCTGTTCCAAGCAGCCTGTACTGAAGCTTACCGACTTATAGGGAACTGTTGCTCTGTAGTGGGGCTTTGGCCTGCACCTGGTCTGTGCGGCTCGTGCTTCTCACGCTAAACCTTGTGACTACGCTTCTACCAAGCTTATTTTTACCTGCTGGCCGGGGGTACTTAGTCAGGTAGGTAGTACTGAGTTGGCGGCAACGTTGTCGTTATTCAGTGTGCCAGAGCCTGCATCGTCTACCAAGATCATACACATAATATTGAGCCACATGTTTGTCAAAGTATTATAATGCATTCTATAGCTACGTAGCCATAAGATACAGACGTATTCGTACAACCCCAATTGCTACTACAACTGTTAACCCGTGAACTCGGCTAACGCATCATCCTCCTCCAACATGGTAATGAAAGAAAAGGGGGTGAACATGTGGCCCGCAAACTCGGCATACTTGGACTGCGCCTCGACCCATTGAAGACGCAGGGAATGCAACTACTACCGTCAGCCTAAAATTCATGAGACCCGAGGTTCTGGGGGAACTTACCATAGCACTGCAACCTTCCATGGCAATGAGAATCGCACATGTAAGAATAAACCATAGACCAAAAGCCAAGAAGATCGTGATGACACCGAGAGGACCCGTCCAGGTGAGGGTTGGCCCCAGAGTCATGTCCCAGAGGACACTACTGAGCTGTTGATGGGCCAACGACAACGCCCACAGACGCAGGTACGATGCCGTATGCGAAATGCAGTTCAAGCAGAACTCTGTAATTGTCATGTTAGTAACTAGGACTGAAATGAGCGAAGCCCGATATCTTACCGATGGTATGGATGACTTGGTGGATCATGACTTCACTGAATTCGAATTCGCCGTGGCCCTCCTCGCCGTCGTCGTCGTCTCCACCGTGTGCGATCATAGCGACACCCTCACCATCATCGGTCTCGACACTCAGCCGTCCATTTCCATTACCCGCAGTGTGCCCACCGTCGTCTTCATCAAGCGCCGAGACCCTAGCGTGTTCGCCTATGCCGCGGTAGCCCTTAGCGCGAGCCTTGTTGTGCTCCCGACGCAAATAGAATGGCTTTAAGAATAGCAGGACCGGGACCTGAACAAACGCAAGTAAAAGTAAAGCAATTTGCACAGTAGCCTGGCCACTGTACAGTTCCTCATCAATGGTGCCAGGTTGCAAGAACATGTAGATCAGCATGTTCAGAAGACCTGGTGGTGACCGACCAACGGCGTACCAATCAACGGACCACTTGTAGATGATGCAAACCACTAGATAGCCGAAGATGGCCTGGAAGAAAATCATGCCCGGAATAAAGTTGCCCCAGATATCGATGGGTTTCTTGAAGTGCTTTGCGTTGAGATACGAGAGACAGAGCGAATAGGTCATGTGTGCCCAACCTAGGATGATGGACATCTTCATCTTGAAGCTGTTGGTGAACAAGAGGTCATTGTCAGTACCATGCCACATCCAGTCGAGGCCAAAAGGGTATCGGTAGTCGCCCTTAAGCTTGGCGAGAAGGGGGTCGCCCTGCTTCCACCCCTCGGGAACGTCCCATTCCCAAGCACTATCAAACAGAGTTAGGGACTTGGAGAAGACGTCGTTATAGATGAGACCGGTAAACAAAGAGAAGATGGCCATGACCAGAGCAATGTAACGACCGTAATAAATCATAGCAAACAGCTCGAAGGTGACTTTCTTCAAGGGTCTCTCCCAGTATATCATCGCGAGAGCGGCCGCAAGCATAATGACCGCGTGGCCGAGGTCGCCAAACATGACGGCAAAGAGAAAGGGGAAAGTAACGATAGCAGGCAGTGCAGGATTAATCTCCTGATAGGTGGCGGTGCCGTAGGCGTTGACGATAGTTTGGAAGGCCTCGGTGAACTTGTTAGTCCTCAGGTATGTGGGCGGAGTTTTGCTTGTCCTGATCTCGTTGATGATGGATGAAACCGACAAACCTGCCCGGTTGGTGACGTCCTGCAAGGTCGACCGAATACGAGGCAAATCATTGGTAGGGCACCAGGCCTCCGCAATGAGAGTTCGTCGTTGTCGGTCGAAAGAGAAGAGATTCAATGTCTGGTACGTAGCCTTCTCCTTCGTGACTAAAACAATCCAAGCCGCCAACGATTGGCCGATCTGTGTCAACTCGGCCTGGAGTGTCTGCTGGGTGTTTTGGAGCACGTTCTGCACATCGTTGAGACGGGCATTAACCTCGTGCAACTGGTCACGACGCAACTCGGTGTTCTCGTCGACACTGTAGACCTCTGCTCCCATAGACTCTGAAATCTTGCGAATCTTGGCCAAAATCTCCTTGCCATGAGCGAAGATGACGAAGACATTCTTACGGATAGCCTCGTTGTTCGTAGGGTCGATCAGGGGCTCGGGTATCTCGGACTGATTCATGTAGAGGTTGCCACGTAGCGTCCGCCAAAGAATACGCTCAAACGCTGCGACGCGTTCTCGGTTGATGACGCCTGCCACGAAGCCAATGTTCATGCCGGAGAACGAACGCTCGACATCGCCAACCTGGTTGTGCTGTTCAACGTCTTGGAGCAATGGGGCATCGTCGTCCTCGGTCGAAGCTCGAATCTCGTCAACGTTGCCGTGAGCACGATCGAAGAAGCCCCCAGCCTCCCTGAGAACCCATCGCCACTCGGTCAGCTCGACCTCGCGTTTCTTCAACGTCTCGTAGCTGTCATTAAGTTGCGCGATGCGTTGCTCGAGGCCTTGACTGCGTTCGGCGAGCTCGTCGATCTCCGAGGTAGTAGGTGGCGCGAGCGTTTCGACATCGAGATCTAGTTTTCGTAGGGGGATGCTCGCCTTTTCCATCTGCGCATGGAAGTAGCCTGGTCTGTCAGTCAAAGATGGCAGACGCGGTTCGATGGTGAGAAGCTATGCTTACGAAGCTGTCGTTCGACATTATCGAGGCGCCTAATCTCTTGAGTGAAGGTTCGTTGGAAGGCACTGACATCGCCGTTGAGCTGTGTCGTCGATGTCAGTACATGCGCAGAGCAGCCGAACAGTCAAGGGGGGTGTGGTTGGTCACGTACATCTCGAAATTGGACGAGTCCAAGTTCACCCAGAGCGGTCACACATTCTCTCCCGATTTCATTGGAAATATATAGCTGTACCATGCTCATGTCCGCCGAGCGGAACATGCTCTGCTTTGACGGAGCCATCTTGATGGCGCTGGGCTCCCAAAGTGAGCAGTTGGTGAACGACGGCAATGGATTGGTGATGAACTTGACCAAGCTTGGCCTTTGCAGGGGGAGACATGGTTGCCTTTGACAGCCACACGCGGTTCCTCGGGATTTCGTGTGGCTGAGTGGCTGTACAAAATACGTAATCGTGGCGCATCGTTGGCCCTAGGTAGGTACCTAGGTAGGTAGGTACCTACCTGTAAGTGCATGAATGTAGGGAGGCCAGACTGACGTCACAGAGTAACGGGCAAATGAAAACCTAATGCGGTCCACTGATCGAAATATCGACCTTTTTACTTTTATCGAACCTCGGCCTATGGCCGAAAAGTTTCAGCCAGCCCGTCCTTCGGAGCCCTTGTATTGCGTATAATCAGTGAAGCGTGGCTACCTTTTAGGGAGGGACAAATCCAGGTAGGTACAAGATACCTACCTACATAGGCAGGCAGTCAGATGGGATTCGGAAAGGCCCTCTTCATCAAGGTGCAAGTACCGTAACATAATTGTGTTATTGCACAAGGAAGAAAACCCCTATCTACATAGCAGAGATTTCCCAGCAAGTATATATACGCGTGCCCGACACCCTCGGTCTCCGGGGTTATTCGTAGCATTCCGTGACACACCCCATGAATGTGTGATGTCCTAATCCCCCAGGGCGTTGCACGAATGAATACTGGAACTGCGGCGGCATGAGACGCTGGGTTGGATCCGGCTGGCTCCCTGTGCCGCTGTTTTTAATGTTGATGCCTCGCTCCTGACGGCTTCTGTTATACTGTTCCAGCTTGTTCTTTCTTTCGTTGAGCGCCTTGAAGCTCACGCGGCTTGGACTATAGTTCGCTGGAGTCAATAATTACTCGTTTAGGAGAATTAGGCACGGTTTTGGGAGATCTGCATGCTCCCAAGATATGTTCAGTGCCCTAACAGGAGATTTTTGCCTCCGCAAGCGGCTGAAACAGAAAGAAAATGACTCCAGGGATTACTTACTGGGGCGTATTAGTTGGCATATTCCGGAAATGCGGTTGGTTGAGTGCCCTGGGATTCACGTAGCGTGGATGGGGCGTAGTCTCCATATCACCGTAACGTGGTCCATTAACCAACCTATGATGTGCGGGAGTCACATTATAGTAGACTGGGAGTCTCTTAGGTGCTTTTGTGAGCTTGACGAACTAGGTGCAAGACACCACCACTCGGTAAAATAAGGCGTCACTTACTTGGCTTGAACTCTGGCCTATAGCTTGGTTGTTCATGCTGATGACAGTTATACTGATTTTAATAATGGTGGTGATGGTGGTAGATATGGTAATGTTTATATGATAGATGTTATAATGTCGATGGTATTGATGGTGTTGATGGAACGAGATGAAGGATATGGGGAGTCTCCTCCATGAGACCGTTTGGGTTTATATAGGGGAGATAGTGCAAATGCTCTCCCAGAGGAAGGCGTCTTTAAGGTTATGGGCAGGGGGATGCTCTGTATCAGGCATATTGTAATAGTTGAGTACCACGCGGGGGTGGGTTTGATGCAAAGTTTGGTGGTGGTACTTGTACGCGGCATCTACCTGTGGTTGGTGTAGTGTACGGTGTAGTATACACCCCGTTATGCTGGAGCGGTGGTCGTCGACCCTGGACTCCCAACAACGTCGCATGCTAGCGGTAGTAATAGTATAGAAGAAAAGGATATTATTCTTCCTCATAATCGTTACGTCTATGAGGGAGAAAGTCATCTTGGGTAGTAGCTACGACAAGCTCTTCAATCGAGATACTTTCAAGGCTAGAATATTCTACCCGAGTATGATTTCTTGACCCGTGGCGTAAGGCGTCTCACCGTGAACTTTCTTGCGTGGATGTATTGTAGAGTTTAACGGGATAGGTATGGCGAGAAAGTTAAAGATTGTCTAGATATCGTGTTGTGATAATTAAACGTCTATCTCATACGTGTGTGGGTCTAGAGGGTCTTCCATTGAGAAAGTCTAAGGAGATAGGAGATAGAGGATAAGATATTATGGAGGTTATGTGAGCTATAGTTGTGTTTAAAGGACGATTCGCTAGTAAACTACGTCTCTGCTCGATAGATAATTTACTATTTAGGGAGCCTCATCTCATGATGTGAAAGACAGCTTCTTGGACATAGGCAATAGTACTTGTACACGGGATTTCTAGGAATATATGTAGCTTGTGTTGCCCGAGATATAGTGGTGCTCTACCACGTTACGGGAGTGGGTTTAACCAAATTGTGACCCTCGGAGAGTAGGTCCGACAGGCACAAGCCAACAAGGCAATCTAGTATCCGCCTAGGGACCAGTTCTACGGGGACGGTAGGTATTGTTGAATCGTCGCAACGATTTCGAAGGAACAACCAGTACGACCCATTACAGAGTCACCACAGGAGGAAATTCTGCACTGAGACCTTCGTTATCCTTAAACGTATCGATCTAGCCCATAATTACATTCAACCCAATATCTATTGTCGGGTGCCAGGTGCCACCTTCGGGGCGTCATCTGACCTACTTGTAAAAGAGTGTAAGGCAATGCGGAAGTGCTTTGGTCTCGCATTATATTTGTGCCTTTCCTGCCGCTTTTGACACCATAGGTAGACAGTATTGTCATATCGACCTGCTAATGAAGGGCCTGCCCAAAATGCCTTCGGAAGGCAGGAAAACCGGTTACGTTGGCCCTCGATAAGCGAGTCCTGAATGTCCAAGGGCAGTTGCTCCACATGTGATTCGTGGTAGGTCTAGCGGGTTAGTATATTGGAAGGGAATCAACGGCTGGGGCACAAACTACACCCTTTATTCTATCTATAAGTTTAAGTTACCTACCTAGGTAGGTAGCTGGCTAGGTACTATGGCTTTCGCCAGTGGATCAATAATCCAATCTCTTCGCCTTAGCTGTCTACACTACGAAGGTGCCTAGACCCCTTTGCAAGATCACAATGCTCTCTACTTATTTCACGTTTGAGTCCCCGATGGAACTCTGATACGCGCAAACGAGTAAAAACCCATTGACCCCTCTACTACGCTGCTGGATACTAACGAATTAACTATAGAAACGCAATACATAATGTGATATGGACATGATAAGTTGAGCCTTGTCTACGCCACTGCCGTCGGAAGCCAAGTATAGTGCTTTCGTATTTTCTTTCGTATAGACACTCGTGTTCTCAAGGTACGCTAAGGCCACGCGAATAAGTTGCACGGTATCGATTACTTTGAAGAGTTCGTAAAGTGTTTTTGATAGATACATAGAAGAGTCTAAGATGAAATATGATCGTTGTAGAGGGCCGACGAAATTCGGGGGCTGGCTATCTACGACCTTCTTCTTGGGAGACCAAACGGCCCGCTTCGCGAATTGAATGAATTATCGGGGGCTTTGAAAGTATATTACAGCTCATTCGCCATTGTTCGCGAGGTGACTATATGGCATCGGCTTACCAGGCTGTGAAGCTGTCGTCGAAGGGGTCGGAGTAGGACTCGGTCAACGGCGCGAGAGGGAGGATTTCTGATCACAGGAAACGCAGAAAACGCAAAACTAGATAGAGTCGTTAGGGAAAACAAGCAGTCGATACCTAGGTAGCTAGATTCAAGGGATCTGATAATAATGTTGTTGTTGTTTTGGTGGAAATCGCAGCGCGTGGTGACGTATGAAGGTAGTTGTGGTTTGTCAGGCGCTATGGTCACATAAGGGTACCAGCTAGCCCATGGGGTCGTATGACAGAGTTTACTTAAGTATATAAGGACCCGAGTCCTTCAAGAATCAATAATATTGAGTTCTAACCCCTACACTTTGACCTAGCAGTGGTCTATCAGTGACCCAATTTCGCTCTGGAGCCAAACCCCCTACGTGGTTGGGGATGGGTAGTAACAAAAATACTGTGTGGTAGGTGATATAGTCGCCGCCGTGTACGAATAGCATCTTCTCTAAAAGAACAGGCCAGCCTTGCATTTGCATTTACAAGTATGTTGGAGCTCGCTACGTGGGTTATATACCACGAGCCCGACGTGATGAGCACTCAAAACGCATACGCAAATTAGAGATCCCAAGAAGGATACGCGACTATGAGATGACGCGTGCCATGCCACGTGTAATCCAGATCTCCATTGATTTTAATTGAACTTCTTCAAGCATTGAATTTCTCGTCTCTCATTACCAATGCAGCCATATAATGCCCACCATTCCGCATGTTGCATGCGATGCAGTATCCTCTAACCACCATCCATCCCAAAGCCGGATACCCAATATACAAAACCAAACGCCGGCCCAGAAACACTGCTCCCCCAATTCGAGCTTTTAAACACACACAAGGTCCAGCCTGATACATACAATAGCCAGAGGCCCACCTCACGGAGGGTTGGCTTTTAAGACATAGAAACGAAGTCACGACTCAGCCGAAGCTATCTTCGCAGCCCTACCGCGTAGACACATCTTCTTGCTCCTTCTCCTGTGCTGCAACGATGCCGCTCTCCACGAGAGCTTCCCATACATCGTCCCTTTTTGACAAAACGTCTTTGGAAACAGGCAGACCATCCAACATCTTAAGTTGTCTACAGTCGTTGAGGACGACCATATCGTAGACGCGTTTGCGCATTCTCGTGCTTATGTCAAGACGGCTCGCGAATTTCTCCTGGCGCTCGACATCTACATCTGGCAACGCGAATGGGTCGAACTCGACCTCCTTCCCACAGTTGCCCTCGGTGGGGACGAGCATTTGCACGGGGGCATAGAACCCGAGCGTAGCCCCGTTGTTTCTGAGATCAAGGCGGGACAGATGCGGGAACTCGGCGAGCGAGTTGGCGACCTTGCCGGCTTCGGATAGTCGATTACCGACCGCGAGGAGCTTCTTGAGCCTTGGGATATAGCGCAAGGGCCAAAGATCGTCAATCGCGTTGAAGTTGATATTGACTACGCGCAGGTTCGGCATGAGCTGCCCAACATCCGGCGCCAGAGATTGAAGGCCGCAGTTTGCCAGCTCGAGATACTGGAGGTTGAGGAAGTCTACTTCGGGATTGAAGCCAGAGAGTCGGTTGCCTGACAAGAACAACTTCCTAACCTCACAAGCGGAGTTGAGGAAAGAAGTGTCGAGAATCTTGTTCCCCTTTTGCTCGCGAAGCGACAGACTATCTAAGCAGCGGCATTGGGAGAAGCCAGTCATTGTCGTGATGTTATTGCGGTCGACATGGAGGAGTCGCAAGGAGGGGAAACTAGCAAGATCGAGAGTCTGTATATCATTGTCTGATAGCTTCAAAATCCTGAGCGACAGCAATGGTTGGCCTTCAGAAGGAGCAAAAGATGTCAAACAATTGGACTGGAGATTGAGCGTATTGAGAGAAGTGAGTTGTACACTATTCTTAAACTCAACAATCTGATTATTTTCCAAGTCTAACTCGGTCAATTGCTGCATCTTCGTGCCATCAAAATCGACATGTGTTATTTGGTTGCTCCTAGCACGCAGCACTTGCAAGCTGTCGTGGAACTTAATGCCGTCTAAGCTGGTGATTTCGTTGTTGTCAGCGCGAAGGGTTCGGAGATGCACAAGGTCCTTGAATGCCGCGAGGCTCTTGATCTGATTGTTGGATATATCGACGTATTGAAGATTCATGAGTTGGCTCCATGCTGTCAACTCTGAGAGTACGTTGTGCGTCATACGCAAGTTGCGCACACTTTGGGGCACACCATCGAGGTGAGAGACCGTATTGTTTGATGCGTCCAAGGTGACTAGCGTTGTACAAAACTCATCGAGCATGTGCAAGGTATCCAACTGTTTGTTGCTAAGATCAAGTTCGGGCACAGTCTCCCAGTCAGGCTCAAAAGGTTCAACTTCTGTTATTTTCTCGACGAGACTCCGGATAGCTTTAGACATAGTCTTTTTAGAGCCATCGCCGGTCACAAGGTGGTGATCGCCCACCACGTAGCTCACTTCCAGAGCACAAGAGTTGTCCACTTGATGTACTGTGAATTCGGACATGGGGCTCAAAGAGAAAGTGCCGACGTATTGCCCAATTATGGGGGTTGCAGACATCGTTGCAGTTCTAGCCGGATTAGGTGTTGCCATTACGACGCTCAGGTCGGGATTTCTTATTGGTTCCGGCTCCGGTGCCACGATCCCCGACTCCGCACGGATACTAAGCTGGCTTTGATCATTCTGTCCAATACGTTGGTCACCAGAAGCGTTCTCATCTTGCTCGTCGATGCGCGAAACAGGCCGCGGGATGAAAGCATGTCTTTCGACGGAAAAGTTCATTGAAACCCCTCGGGATCGACTTTCAGATGATGAGTTGGTTGGCATGCCACTGACAGATCTCCCGATCTTTCCATATCGGCCTTTTTTGACCGAGTCAGCTGTAATACTACCGAGTGAAAATTCCAAGTCAGACTTCGCTTCATAACTGTCGCTATCAGAGTCTCTGTGAGGAATATCTTGGATAATGGAAGCAATCGGCGATGAAAAGGTGATGGTGAGATTCCTCCGGCGGGTAGGTGTAGCTTTCTGTATCCGATCTTCATGGAGCGATATCTCATGGTCGATCTCTTCGTCATCTTCTAGGGCCGTCTCGACGTGAGCCTGATAATACGCCATGACGGAATGTTCTGAATCAACGAATTCTTCTGTTGTCTTGCCTGCATTGGACAAAGACCAGCTTAGCGAACTCTCGTTTTGCGGTTGCTCATCGGTATTCAGCCAGCTTTTCCCAACAGCCAAGTCGAGATGCTTCTTTTCCTTGATTGAATCCACTGTCAGATCGGGAATGCTGGCGAATGGATCATCTTCGCTATCATCAGAGGGAAGAATTTTCACGATTGGTCTCGGTGGTTTCACTTTCTGCCACATTTTATTCACATCGTCAAATACCATATTGCCCACCTGGTTACCAATGAGTTGCGCAACCACATCTGGTGCAATAAGGCGCTTTGAGTCTGAGCGAGATGAGTTAGTGGGTATAGATCGTTCAGTTGAGCCGCCGGATGATTGGCTATTACGAGAAGAAAAATCCGTGGCATTGTTATCCACTCCTGTAGGTTCAGGGTTGCGCGAAATTCTGACGTTGGGGATGTCGCTGATAACGCCATCTTCATCGTAGACCTGGCCCAACTGATTTGAGTAGCCATGCTGATTCGTGCTGCCAGTACCGTGTGATTGCTTGTCGTTAGTCTGGTGGGTTCCTATAGACCGTATTGATTGACTCAGCATATCAACAAGATCGCCCTGCTCTTCGTATTTTTTAAGCTGGTTGACGAGTTCTGGGTCTTCCTGTCGTACTGGTGGCCTCGAAACAGGCTGTCCATCCCTGCTAGGGGGCCGTGAAAAAGGCTCTCGTGTCGACTCCTGGAAAGAATCTTCAGTTACAGCGGACTGATTATGGCCAGGTCGGTCTGAATTCTCAGCTTCGGACTCTTCAACACTTGCCAATCCGCTTATTGGCCGCGCTTTGTTCCTTATCATTGCCATCACTTCCTCTGCGGCGTCGAAGAAGTCTTGGGTCTTCATCGACGCCTTGCGGGAGCCATTGGCATCAAGGATTTCGGTATCGTCAGCAGATAAAGGACCTTTATCTGGCTCTAGAACCGGATTGAAGCCAAGCTCAGCCAGAGGTAGTCTGTCACGCAGTTCCGCTCTCTGGTTTGGGGTGGGAGATCTAGGTCGTAGAACATGATGCACTGCTAGAAAATTCGGTTCAACGAGTGTCTGTAACTGACCCTGACGTGCATGCTTGCGATCTCTCGTGATCGCAGACTGCATCGTATAGTGTGATGATTGTACTGTTTCTATGGCCATGTGCCGCTCTTCAAGGCCGTAAGCAATATCGGATCGGTGTAAGGTTCTACGTCTTTTCGGAGTAGGGTCTTTGGACGGTGATGTTCGTGGTCTCTTCCCTTCCGAGCCATTCCGCTTTACAAGTGGCGGGAGCCAAGAACTGAGCCCGTTCAGTCCAGTTGAAGTCTTTGAACGCAACCCATCCAAGGACCTCGACACGCGAATGTGGCGTGCAGAAGACACACGATGATTCGCCTTATCTCGATTTCGCCTAACAAGGAGAGATTCCCCCTCAGAGGGTGCATCTTCGTGTATATCAAAATGAAGAGAATTCCCCGAAGGAGCTCGGCTTCGCGGCGGTGTTAGATTCTCTTTCTCTTCCGAAAGGAATGGAAGACTGGAACCTAGCGAGACGTCTCCTTCAAACTCATATTCGTCTAGCTCACCAGCGCCAAATTTATTCACGTCACCAAAGACTCCATGGCGACTAGAACCAAGTTGAGGAGGATTGCTCGCGGTAGGGACGGGGGAGGCGGCTATTTCATCGTGGGGTTCGGACTCAGTATGTATAACTGGCGCCGGAGACGGTGCAGTATCATCTGCAAAATATGAGACACTGTTGCTGTGCTGATCCTCAAACTGGCTGATTCGCCGAAGGAGGGTTTGATTTGTGAATGTGTCATGCGGTCCGAATAGTTTCAATGGACTTGAAGTCTTGATTAAGGTTGGCTGTAACCGTTTTTCCGGACTTGGGTGAGGAGCACGAGGCAAAGGTGGACTGGGTGGTGATGATGGGATCTGTTTGCTACCCGCGGATGCAAACCGTTCGGTTCTAACGGTAGGGAATTGCTTGGGGGTGCTAGCTTGGAGTGAAGACTCAGGGAGCATCTCTGAGGTATCCATACTTATGGGAGGGCTTAGGGGGCGTTGACGAAATGATCCTTCAATCGAGCGTCCTCCCCTTTGTAAGTTCAGGAAGCCACCATTCTTGGCATACTCTTCGGTATTCTCAAAATCCCCGGCACCATGACCAGCGGCCATTGTTTCGCCCGAGTCGTTATCTAGTTCAGAGTCCAGTATCATTTGGTTCCTTCGTATAATTTCAAGCTTCTTTCGTAGCTGGTGTGCCGGAAGATCCATAGCCGCAAAGGACACGCGACCACCCTCCGAACTATGACGGGCAATGAATATAGGACTGAAATCTTCGTTCCTAACATCACTTTGCCCACTAATCTTCCGTGATTCGTCTAGCAACTGCTTCCTCCGAAGAGACAAGACGGAGCTTTCAGCTGCACCGTCGAGCTGTGTATCTGACTCCTCATAATTTCTAGTCTTTGTCGGAGCTGTATTGCCCCTAGGGATCTCAAAACTATCATCCTCCGTCCGTCGAAAGGAAACCGGTCTAGGAAGGGTCACGTCGTGCTCAACGGATGAGCTGTGGCTGTCCAGCTCGAGAATGTCGTCATCGTTGATGATGCGTTGTCGATTACACGAGTACAGCGGAGGGCTTGAAGGTAACGTAGTTTCGTTTATGGTATAGCCGTCATTCTCCATCGGCCCAGAATCGTCTGCCTCTAGTGCTTGTGGCGGTCGAAAGATGTTTTCCAGCCCAGTTGCCGCCGAACTGAAGAGATCCTTGGATTCACCACAGTCTAGTTCCCCATAGATTAATCTTCTTTTCCACTCTGGCGCATTTTCCCGACTCTTGGATGGCGATGCGCTTTGCGACCTGCTGTGTAGCATAGAGTTGTGGACAACGGAATCAGAGGTGGAAGCAGAGGCGGATCGACTCAGCTCCCGCCCACGGTAGAACGACCTGGCTTGTGAAGAGAACTTCGAGGGCCCGAGCTGCGCAGCTCTAATATTGATGTCGTTTTGAGTACGCTCGCCAAGCACACTGGGACTGCTATTATGGGATTGGTGTTGTGGTCGCTTGAGCTCCGCGTTTGCTCCGTTGAATCGAGGGATGCGGCTAGCGCGATCATGAACATTCTTAGAATTCGAAGACATAGGAGGGCTCGAGAGTGTTGGGAGTTGCGGTGGTGACGCGTCTGATCTGGGTTGCGATACCCAGTCTTCGGATAATGAATCGAGCCAGGCGTGTTGCGCCATCGTGGCTAGAGTTGGCTGGTAGTCACTGACGTGGGAGGGGGTGCTTCAGGGTTGGTGCATACCACCCATGGAGAACGTTGGCAGTCCCAGGACGCGAAATACGGCAGTGTTGTAAAGTAATGATGGCAATAATGGTATGCTTGTCGACTGTCGCAGAGCGTGTCGCAATGTTTATAACAATGTGGGGAGGATGTTTGGTCAGTGTAGTGGGACCGAGGGAGACGCGTCAAGATTGTAGAAAGGAACCCTTCAAATAAAAGATGTGAAGATGGTTTATGGGTAAATAAATTGTCCTGCAATTCGGCCGATTAAAAGCAAGGCAATGTGATTGAGGCGCGTTCTAGTTGCGGCGGTATTGGAGCTGCTAATCCCCGCTATGTTTGGTGAACGAATGCGATGACATACCCGGGCTAGGTACCGTAGACAATATTTAGGTTATGCACCACACCGAATGCGCATCTAGTGTAACCCCCATGCTTAAACATGCCTAGCGCCGATCTACCGGTTTCCGCGGCAACCACTCGCCGCGGGCCCACTGCAGTTTTCTGGAGAGCACCTTAAGGCTGATCATTACAGCTCAGCCTCATGCGCCACAGTGCAACTCCCATTGTGCCCGTGTATACGCGAAACTAAGCCACCCTTTTTTCAATTAACGCGTCCGTCACGAATTGCATCGTTTGCAGCTGCAATCGGCCCCGGAAATGGGATGCCACAGGTGGAGCAAGCACTATGACCTGGCAACCACTCCCAACCAACTTAAGGTTTGGCCAAGTTACCCCTGTGCACCCCTCATTTTTGTTTACAGAGTATTATTACAGTACCTACTTGTACTTCCATCCTGCCGACTACCATAAACTGTGTACCACACTGTATGGTATCTCATCCACTGGTGCCCCCTCGAGTCTTTTGGGACATGTAGCACGCAAAGCAAGGTCATTCAAGAGAGATCAGTGGAGTTGGGCGGAATCATGGACGGATGCACCAGCGAGCCCAACTTATGGAGGCAGACATGCCTAGACAACGAACCCATATTCTGTGCTGCTCCATCACCTTTGAACTCCGACGACATCGTATGCCCTGGGTCCGATGACGAGACCGATGAAGCCACCAACACCGCAAAACAACGACGATATGAGGAGCACGGTCGTCGTTACTTGCAAGGCAGACCCCTTCACATCTTCTCCGCCTCCCTCCGCGGCCCCTTCGACCAAGCCTCTGGGTGGCAGAACCCTTGGCTGCCGAAGCCGTCGTCACAACATGTACAATATCTTCAAGACCCGGCCCAACCACCGCAGGCCTCATTGGCAAGCCGGTACGAGACCGGTGTAGCTGTTGATAGACTGTCGAGCGAGCAGAGTAATACGGACCTAGATGATTCTATGGAATGTCACTTGCCGAGCCCTCAAAGCAACGAAGATCTCCAATTCGCTGAAACTCCATCAAATTTCAAGAGCCACTCTCGAATAGAATCATGGGCGAAGAACGTTGAGGACGATATTTTAGAAGAAGATAGATTCTGGGCACCGGACCGTGTCTCCGCAGCCCGTAATGGCGATTCCGCCAACAAACATCCAACAAATAGAGACTGGCTGAAGCGACGCCCAGCGAAAAGGAGGAAGCCCAATGCCTCTCAGAGTACAGAACCAACATCTACACCAACTCCACTCCCGAATACTCGGCCGAGTCCCAAGAGTAAGGATAAATCAGTAATCGGAAGTAAGACTGTAAATCGCAGTTTCGAAATGGCCACGCCATCATCAAGTCCTGGTGAGGGGCCTAGGGAATCACCAGGTTCGCTCGAGCGCCAAGGGGTGGCTTCATACGAGGAAGATGAACAGCCGGTTCCTTCGACTACATCCGCCGGGAGCAGCCGGCTCTCTAGCGAGCCGCATCTGCAAAGTAGACAGGAAGAAGAGCAAATGAAGGGGAAAGAGAGGAACCAGGAGGAGGAACACACTGAAGAAGAATATGAGAACGAAGAAGCACAAAGGACTGGAGCATCGGAAGTGTGCCCATGTCAAATCCAAGAACAGGCGCCTCGCAGTGATGAAGAAACTAAAGAAACCATTGGTTTTCAAGATTACGCCGATGAAAGTTTCTGCTATCAAGCTCGACATATGAAACAAGCCACACCTCCGATGGCGTCAAACACAACAGTCGCTGACTACCCCTCGCCACATATGCAAACTGAGATGCCCACATCACCCAAATGTAACGATGCGGTCATAGTGTCGTCCAGCCCCGGCACTTGGGAATCTAGCTCTAACGCCGCATGTAGCTATTCAGTTACGAACAACGCCAGGCATGCAGAGAAACCAGACGGGCCTTCCAATGCCGTCACACCAAACGACGAATCTGAATACACTATTGCTACCGTTTCAGAGTCGGACCTCAGTCTACCCCAATGTCATGAGGAAGTACCCCAAAGTCGCGGCATTATAGATGCGGATGGGGACATAAACTGCGCTTCAAAAGCCAATGCGAATCAGCCTCTAAGCGATATCACATCAAGTTATCGCGCTTCTAGGCTCAATATTTGCAATACTATACCGCAGACCGTACTAGAAGTGAAGGCGGCCTCGAGCACGAACACAGAATGGTTTTATGACGAGGGCCCGACTCTCATAGGCGACTCAATGGATACAGAAGAGTTAGAAAATATCGAACCCACTCTGCACGACTCGGGTGATCCTTCCAAAGACATTTCTCTCCTTCAACACTATGCAATCTCGGCCACTAATCTTGCCAATGCCTATAAACTATTCCAATGTGGCGACGTCACAACTCTCAACGAATTGGATGATGCTATTAGCAGTACTACGGCTACAATAGTCCAGCGAGGAGCGGCAGAATTGCAACTGGAGCAGATTGAACGATGTTCACTGGAAGAAGAAAAATGGAATTCTGCCGTTGGTGCTGATGCTGTCGTAAGCCAAGATGGTAAATGGATTTCTGACCTCGTGACCGAAGATCAGACTATCCCAGCTGAACAGCAAAGCCCCTCGACCCCCTTATGTGTCGTTGAAGAAAGCCACCAACTAAGTAAAGGCAACATGGAACGAGCTGAAGACAGCCCCAGAGAGTTGACAGCACAGACCACTACGATGTTGCTTGATTTTCCCACATCAATTCACTGTTCTCCTATCATTCGTCCTTCACAACAAAGCCCCTGGGTCAAAGAAGTTACCGAATCAGCGAATAAAACTAGACTCGAAGAGGCCATAAGCATGAATACAGCCTTGGTCGTCGACACCGCATCACCGAGAGGATTCCAAAACTCATTATTGCTAGCAGACCAGGGACACTTATCGTGGTCCGCGTCCTCGCCAGCTATTCTGCCCGTCCCAGAAAAATCGTCGAACGTCGCTCGTGAACAGCAGTATATTGGATTAGACATCGCCACAGAGAAAGGAGCTAGCCAATCAGCACCAAACATTCCCAACACTCCTATCCCTCGCAGTGCTCGACGGTCAACGCCGGACGGCGAGGTATCAATCAGATCTTTCTCGAACTTTAATTTTTCATCACCTCAGCAGTCAATTTGCCCTCCCGGCAGCTCTGGAAATCGAGGAATTCTCAGCAGTAGAAAATGCCCGAGTACACGGACAAGCACGAGGCCAAACAGGCGAGTATCGTTTGCTCCGTTACGTCACGAGGAAGAGAGCAATGGTCAGCCTTCTATGACGCTAAGAGCAGTATCTCCTCCACCTCCGACACTGTTTGACCTGGACGAAGAGAATATCGATGGATTATATCAAAGTCATTTCAATATCATGAATCGCCGTCTTAGCGTTCGTGAAACACCAAATCTTCGATATCACCGACGCTTACTGCCTAGTTCTTCACAACAGAAACCTGAGAGTCCTCCACTTGGGGCTATGGCAGAAGCGTTCCGAGAGGCAGATGCACATCTATTAGGCCATGTGGATGACGCAGTTGAAGGCACTGAAGTCGATAGGGTGGAGACTGGGGTCGAGGTGAGCGAAGTGAGGCCTCAATCGCCGTGGCAGCACGACAGCCGGGAAATTGATGATGTTGCAGCCGTTATGGGGAATCTACCTGATTTTCTGGACGTGTGGGATGTTGACACAGAAATCGACAGACATCGAACAGAGCTTGATGAGACAGAAAGACATGAGGTCCCGTTAAACAATGATATGAGCATTTTGCAAGGAGTTGGCATTTGGTAGGAAAAGGGAGGTTTATAGCATTCTGATACCCACGCTTTTGCTTTTTCAATGAGATTAATGGAGTTAGAGGCGTGCCATGCTTAACTAGGCCTTGGGCATTTGGGCAGGTTCGTTGGCAACATCTCATAGGAGACATGTAGTTTGGTAAACGCAACTACTTTATAATAAAGAAATTATCCGACCCGGGCGATATCAACCCAAATTTCAAACTGCTCCACAAACCCGCTACAAGTCTTTATCATTTTGGTCTACATCTCGACCTGTTGATATGAGGTGTCATTCCAGGCTATTGACTTGCCTCGAGGATTTCATATTTTCGCAGCAAAACGAAACAATATTCATTAGGTGTTCGCCCTTGAGACCATAGCCAACATCACCCTGATATAAAACTATTGTTACTTTGTTAACTCGTGTCATTTACGATTCCAGGAGCAGACTGGAGGTCCCCATAATCATTTCGATTGTTACGGTACGTATATAAGCAACTGCGGGCGGTCAAGTCTCCGACTTGACAACGTTCTCTTTTGATAGTGTCGTGGCTTAGAGCTGCAGTTCTGTTCCGTGACATCGATGGATAAAAATGCTACTTAATATGGCCGCCTATGAGGTAAATGGATGGCGAAAAGAGATCCAGCAATCGACAAATGCCGTGGAATGTTTCCTCCTCTACTAAGACATTGGAACAAAACAGCACCCACTCACGTCTACCATTTTCGTGACGGTCTTGCTGAAGGTCAGTTCCAGGGGGTTATCGAGATAGAGCTTAATGAAGTTTGCCGCGTTTTGCAGGGTGCAATGCTGGGAGCCTGGAATTCATAGCAATTATTGCTACAAAACGATACTACATTTGCTTTTCCCCCCCAAGGCAGGGTGACCATGGCGATAGATGCCCGTAGATGAGCAAGCAGATTACCTACTCTAATAGTTATCTAGATGGACCCACAAAAGAAAAGCCTCGCTTCTGAATCGTAATCATACGCCCATCGTGATCGTGGCCGTGACCGCATTACTGATCTTGTAGTGTCTTAGCGAAGAGATAGTCCTTTAAGTCATATTCCGCATGTGGTTCATGAAGCCACTTCGATACCTAAGTTGGATGCTTCTCCTGCTCCATAGCCTATACCTTAACAGGCCTGATCGTAAATTTATTGTTGCTGTTCTGGACGGCTGCTTCGTAATCCGGCATGCTCGCGCTTATCTCACCGTGCCAGATGTCCACGAAAGCTGGCTGGCTCATCGGGGAGGCTGGGCGGTTGGGTGGGGACAAGGACGTCAAGCTGGAGCTCGGGTATTATAGGGAGTATCTAGCACAGCAGGCCGCGATTGCAGCAGTGCACCTCGGCCGCTATCTTGATGAATCAGTTAGAATGGACATCAGAGAAGTTGGTTGAAGCCTATCACGGAGGATTTGGTGAAATGGGGGCAGACTCTCATGAACTTGAAGAACTGCCTTTGCCCCGATCGTTCTATTGAGTGTACCTTGATGACGTTGCAGTGTTCAGTGAATCCGAGGAACTGACTAAGGAACATGAAATTGTGCGAAGTGGTGCCCTGTTTCTGTTAGGTAAATATTGCCGAATGCGCTTTGAAAACTGAGAAGACCCTGTTCCTGGCCTAATGCGTGCCGATCGGGCGGTAGAGTACCGAGAGTCCTTGGACCGAAGAGGGGTATGCGGGATATGCTTCTGGTGGTTGTTTGGTTGTTGGTAGGTTGAGACAGAATTCTGAAAGACAGTCTACGGCTTGTTGTAATCTTACCTTCTTGTTGTCATAATGAAGTCGTACCATAGTAGTTCATTGTTGGGTGGCCATATAGCAACTAATATTCAAGAATCGAACATTTAGACACATATGAATGACTGCTGGTTATGAAGCGTTATCGAATTCCATCTGTCTAGCCACGCTACCATGCCTATCTACGGTATTTAAAATTTGTAAATTTACGGTTTGTATTGAGTATCTAGAGACTTAGATGTTATGGCGGTCAAGGATTTGTCGTGGCTCGCCAAGTTCGCCGCAAGTATACGATTTTTAATAGTATTTCTTTAATAAATAACTTGCTAAGTGACGCACTTGGTCATGTAAAAACTGCTGAGCGTAACATCTGGCTTCATTGACGGGTTCTCCAGCATTTGTTCCTGTGACCAGGCGTGGAAAATGCGACACAGAATAACCATGACAAATCTTATCAGCCAAGGCCGATTGTCGAAGACAAACAGCAGGTCAGATCATAAATAGTGCCTTGCCACTGTCTTTGACGACTCAAAATCTCGGTCACCTGAATTATTAGGTCCGAAACCGTCACATGAAGTCGATCATGGTTGGTCTATTATCCGAGTGGCGGCAGCTAGGACCCAAGCCGATGACACGGAGGAGTGGGGCGTTTTTTCTTCGGCTTTTTAATGACGTCGGTAGTGTCCTCTTAGCGGCGACGATCGTGAGAGAAAGCCCGGTACGCTGGAGACTTTCGGCGGACGGCGGGCTTTCAGGGGACCGGGCAAATGGCCGTACTACTCAATTCTTTGTCAGCTCTGGTCGAGACACACAAGCTATGTAATCTTTACATCCGTATGCACGTAAGATGTCACGCGTGCGGCTCCGGACTATTTTGGAGACCTTTTTTATTTATTTGCACACTACAGAGTATGTTGCCCAAGAACAAGCAGCCGACTTTTCTTCGTCGCAACTCAGGATCTGGCCTAGTCTTTTGGAGTAAGTCGATCTTCTGATATTGCTATGCAGCCATCTCGGTTATCGGCGCGTAGTCAGCTTCGTAGTGTGGTTGGGCTGGTCGCTATTTTAGGCTGTGTTCCAACATATTCGTGCCACATGTTACGCGACAGCTGGAACAACGAGAAGAAATGGGCTAGAAGCTTCTTTAAGCGGAGTGTGACGCTGGCTACATGCACACCGTTCTGTTTGACGGCGGGAGGGAAGTGCTGATTAGCTTGGCGTAATGTCGAGTCTTCTGATGGGGGGTATCCATGTTGTCTATTTGACGCACAAATTAGAATGGCAGCAGACCTACTATATAAGTAAGTATGTTCAATGTAGAGACAGTTAGCGGAGCTAAAGCTCCCTAGTAGTGATGATCCAGGAGGGGTCTTCTGGTGATATGAGCCAGCGGTGTAGGTGCTCAGGGTAGGTGCTGCATTAGGGATGACACTAAGGAAACTAACCAAGGTTGGTAAAGACCCTGAGTCTGCCCTGAGGACTCTTAAGGCCTAGACTCATGCGCTGCATGGCAACCAAGGCATAGGTGCACCATTACCATGATTGATCTGCACCCTGACTAAAGGCCTAATCTCGCGAGATCGTCGTGCCGCAGCTACCCCGAAGGACTAGACCCGAACAAGTAGATAGCCTAAAGTTCGGTATACGTTCACAATTACAGTAGAAAGTGAAAAGAAATACATAGTTCTCGACCGCATGTGACGAAACATGACTGAAATCTTTGTAAAGTGGATAGAGAAGATGGAGTACTGTAGGATAAACCCTGAGGTAGCAGTGGAATCGAAAAGGGTCCGTCGCACAGCATGACAGGCATTATATGACGTCGAAATGAGGTGACAAGCACGCGATTGTGGTGGCATAGCATAGAGCATGCGACCGCGAGCTGCGTCTAGGTAATGTAGGTACTTAAGTAATATATATCCAGGTAGGTAGGGCAACATCAAGGGTCTTTGCCTCGCCGCCGTACCTACCTAGGTACTTTGGGCATAAATACGTAGTAGGCGCTGGAACCGATAGATACAATACACACATGGGCACCCTTCTTTTACGCCACCTTGCTGAACATGAAGGACTACCAGTACTTATTATTAGCCGGCAACTATATTGTATACCCAGGAACGCAATTTCCGTAGTTATTAGGTAGGTCTAGATCATTCCATCTCATAAAATGTCTTAAGCCTCATGCCAAGGAACGCCCCGTGCGCCTCTCGAGCTAATATGATGGGTATTTGTAGAATGGCATTCTCAGTAAAAGCTGACTCGGAAAGAATGATATAGTTTCTAACCGACTTCAGGTTATCGAGATGCTTATAGGCTAGTAGAGTTCCTAAATGTAGGACCGGCTAAGCGTTTAAGACAGGAAAATAATAATAAAGGCGGAATAAGAATGTAAGAGTTGAGGTACTAATACGTATCGGCATGTTACGGGTCGCTGTAAACACTGGAATCTAGCAACCTCAAATGCTTATACCGAGAACTTCAAGAGGTGAAAGGAAGCATCAAGGACAAAGCTCCCTCGTAGACTTGAGGAGACCCTCCAATACACTCACAACTGCAAAAGTCGTATGAGGGGCAAGCGGGAATGACTGCAGATATCGTATGAGAAGTGGATAGGGGGCTATTCCTAATATGGGACCTGCCGGATCAGGCTCTGTAGGGGATTAAATGTGGGTGGTGGGCCTATGACGTAGGTGTGAGTGCGCCACTAGAACGGTAATAAAGTGCGATCGAATGCTAGGTACTGTATACAACCACAGGCTGCTGCTAGTCAGCATTGCACGTGCTGCGTAGGCTGTACGGAACGTAAATAGAATCGAACGGGAGTGCCGGCGTCTGTCTACGTATAGACTGGGCTTGTGTTGTTATACAACCATCGCGATGGTCATTGGCAATGGGAAACGAGAAAAGAAACGAGGTGTTCCTCGCCTCAGCTGATTTAGGTACTGTGCCTTTCTAGATACGTGGCTACGAACGTCAGCTACAGGAATTCCAAAAGGCCATACTAACAGATTGGTTTTAATCCTAGATTTTCCAGTTCTGGTGTTGCGTACTGGGGCCAACCTTGGTCGGTTACAGGCATGCTGGCGCAGCTGGATCTTTCCTTCGTGTTGAGGCTTTGCCAGAGACTTTATGGGCAGGATTATGGGTATCCGACGTCACGGTCCCTCCCTATTTAATAGGTACTGTTATCACTGCACTGCTGTACTGGGAGGCTGGTAGAAGGCTGATGTCAACCGAACGTGTCGATACTGTATACATCAAACATATGCACGTGCCCCTGAAGCGTGCTCGTGGAGACATCTGGAAACATCTGGAGCTGTGGGTACTACCTTTAGTATGGGAAGTGTTGGCCTAGGTACACGTATCAATAAACATATTGAATGATTAGTCGGCGTATCTACTTAATAAGGTAGTGTAAGAAGATGTGTATTTCGTACATGCAAGGTGAGGATCGTAAGCTGAGAGGCTTTTGGCCCTGACGACCGCACATAATAAGGGGTCTCGAAGAAGTGTGGTCTTGGTCCGGAGATAAAAGCAAGCCAGCGCAACTGTAGCTTAGCGCGCAATACAGAGTAGGATTCGAGCAAGTCGGATTTGCGGAGACGAAGAAATGATTTTTGAAGAAGAAACTAGCCCTTTCTGGCTATCCCTACCACACCCATGATCACTGCTTCAATCCTTACCCAATTTGTATAGAATTGCAGCAGGGGCCATAGGTGTAGTGGGGAGATCAAAAATCAACAGTCTGGCTAGGTCACGGTCGCAAGTATAAGTGATCTATAGGTACAACAAATTAGCAGTATTTGCTACCAAAATTGAGGTACCTATCAATACATTCAGTCAAAATCAGTCAATTGGATCGCAGGTGGCTAGGTAGGTTAGTGGTGTTAGCGGTGCAGCGCGCTGTAGTGCTCTACAACATAAGAAAGACCGTACGTATAAATCATCTTCTTCCTATCATGGGTGGTAGGCTAGGGTCTGCTCTGATCTACATACAAATTAAGTATAGCTCGGAGCAGTAGGGACCTTGGCGGACATGGTTCCTAGAAAGGCTAGTTTCTTCTTCAAAAATCATTTCTTCATCTCCGCAAATCCGACCTGGGATTCGAGCGTATACTCGCAATCACCGTGACCTAATAGGTGCTCCACACCTCAGGGCCCGCTCTTTTGTCGACCCGTTTTCCCGCCATTTCGTCATCAAGAGCCCTGAAGTCTCTGCTTACGGATCTGCCTAGTGTATGAGCTAAGTGCTTTCTTGGGTGAATGTAGACGTCGTCATTCTTCACCCGAGCGTTTGTCCACCCTCTCTTTCTCTTTGAGAGCGAACTCATGTGGTCGCTAATGCTATTGTTCCATATCAATGGCGAAGAGGTTTTACTAACCTCAATAGGTGGATCAGTCGCCCTTGGTTGAAGGATCGTCTCGATTTGCTTCAATCAAGTGTCGGCAAGACGTAGGGTTGTTCGTTGTTTTGCCTCTTCGTGGCATAGCGTCATCCGACTGCTGATCATTTCCACACACGACACCAGTGTATAGGGGTCCAGATGCTCTTTTCGACTCTTGGCTGTCTCCTGTGTCTCGTGCGCGACACCCCCGGTTTCCTATCTTTCCATCTTCCCACTTCGCCGTCTAAGTATATAGCAGTAACGCGCCACCACAATAGTGTACACTACACTAAGGTACACGCTACTGATACACTGCTAGTAGTTTAGCTCCTTGCAAAGGAGACTTTTACGCTACACGTTGGTAATGATCGCCGTGGTCTGGGAACATTCCACACAACTAACAGCACACTCGGCACACACAAAACTAAACCACTCCCCCCTGATCTCGAGTGATGTGAGGCACAGGAACGCCGACTCTTATTGCTTCCCCTCTTTTCGCTGATCATCTCGTTCTTCTGAAGTAAAAGAACATATTTCTAGACGACGAGCTGTGCTCTTCTACTCCATTAATTATCATCGCCCTTTGAAGGTGGGCAATTCTGCCTCGTTGCTGTTGTGCTGTATTGCGCCACTCGCTGCTGCTGATGCTACGGCTGTTTTGCTGCCGGCTGATCTAGGTAGATGATCTGGAGAGCTGCGGCTGAGCTTGGTTGTATCAGGGTTGCGTAGAGACGACGGTGCTTCCATCTCCAGCCTCAACAGCGATTAGGAGGTAGCCGCCTGACCTCAGACCTACATTCCTGTCGTAAACTATTGATCAACACCAACATCCATTCTTCTCAACAGACGTCTTGTTATACTTATTATTACCACTTTTATTCCTCCCATCATTCTATTCGCCCATCATGTTGAGTCTTTGAAATCGGTCTGTAGCTGGTCTCTGGGATTATTTAAAGTGTCGATGACGATTGGACTGTCGACCACCTCGAACATACCTAGGCAAACAGCACTACGGCAGTGACAACACGACGTCATACGTTACGATGGCCCCGGACTCGATGAGAAGCAACGACCGCTCCGCAGGTTCACAACACTACACCATGAAGACTTCATCGAGACCGACACTCGTGGGTTCCCACTCTCACCATGGACCTACCTCACACAACTCGCGCCACCTGCAGGCAAACCTGCAGTCCTTCCGCTCTAACCGCACCTCAACTCCCATAGCATCTCCTCGCATGCCTCACTCGGTAGGCCAGCCTTATCCTCCGAGTGTCAAAGTATCTCCCAATCATATATCCGACGGCCGGACTCCGAGCCCCAACTATTTCGGCCTCAGCTTGGATAGGCATGGTGACCTTGGTGACTCGGTTGATGCTCCTCTTCATAACAACTGGAGTCCTCATAGCTCCTCTGTCAAGTCATTTGGTGCTGCCATACCTAAACAAGTTCCCCTTGACGCTAACCCCGAGTTCGAGGCTTTCAGACGCCAAGTCGATGCTAATAAAGCCAGCGGTTTCAACTTGAGTGGCCACTACTTCGCACCATCTGCAGCATTCTCCCGGCCCGCTCCTCCACGCCGGCCTACCAACCAGAGCGACGCTGCTTCCGACGTCTCGATGTCGAAATTCACGAATACGAGGTCCCGGGATCCTAGCGGGGGGCATGCGGATGTTGACGCAGACAGCCTACATGATTCCGCCTATGTGTCGTCAGATTCGAAGAGGAATTCTGAAGTCTCACTGCATGCAGCATCGCTCGGTATGCCGCGGTATGAATCACCTGCGTCGACTGACTCCCCTTTCGAGCCGATGCGTAGAGGAATTCTGTCTAAAGGCGACGACCGGCAATCCAGGCTCTCACTACCTCACAATAAGGCTGAAAACTTGGGTAACACGCCCAAACTACGGTCTGAAACACTACCACCGGCTTTTGAAACTGCAGCGCCCGGCTCGCTATTGTCTAGCGAACTCAATACATTACTTCGAAATACTCCCGACAGTGAATATTTACTTCTGGATGTACGTGTTGCGACGCTCTACGCGCAGTCACGCATCCCTGGCGCCTTAAATCTATGTATCCCTACGACGCTTCTGAAGCGAGCAACATTCAACTTGGAGAAACTTCGGAATACCTTACAAACTGAAGAAGATCAGGCCAAGTTTGGTGAGTGGGCTGATGTGAAATATCTCATCATATACGATAACTCGTCTACCGAAAAGCGCGATGCTTCAGCTGCTATGAACATGTTCAAGAAGTTCATGAATGAAGGTTTCTCTGGTCGTTCATGCTTGTTAAAAGGAGGATTTCAAGCGTTTGCGGCCGCTTATCCAAATTTGATTGACTATAAGCCCGCTACTGAGCGAGGTGGAACATCGGTTGCTTCATCACAAGGTGGTCGGCCAAGCTTTGCTCCGGTGATCGGTGGCGTGGCCCTCCCTTCGACAGCCAATAATCCGAACCCGTTTTTCAATAACATTCGTCAGAACATGGACTTGGCAGATGGTGTCGGGCAGATGGACATCTCGGTTCCGCCAAACCTGGACTCTAATGTTCTGCCACCGTGGCTTCGCGAAGCAACCCAGAAAGCAGATCATGGCAAGAAGGTTTCAGACCGTTTTCTCCATATTGAACGCAACGAGCAATCCCGCATGCGTGATGCATACGCGGCTTTCAATGCATCGACCCCTTCGAATTCGAGGCCCGGAAAAGTACAGCTATGTGGTGTAGAGAAAGGGGTGAAGAACAGATATAAGGATATTCTTCCGTTTGAGCATGCCAGGGTACGCTTAAACTGTACTAAAGGCGGATCTTGTGATTACATCAATGCCAGTTATGTTCAGGCCTCCCGAAGTCATAAACGTTATATTGCTGCACAAGGCCCTCTGCCGGCAACATTTGAGGTTCGTCAATCGTTACTGGAGCATTTTGTAAAAATTACTAATTCTATTGTAGGACTTCTGGTCTGTGGTATGGGATCAAGATGTTCGTGTCGTAGTTATGTTGACAGCTGAGGAAGAAGGGGGTCAGCTGAAGTGCCACCCATACTGGCAAGGTCGAGAATTCGGTTCGATTAGGTTGAAACCATTGTCGGAGAAGAAGGTTTCACTTGATATTGATAAGTACATGTCGAATTCGGCTTCTTCGTCTGTCTCCGGTAGTTCGGAATCCGGCCGTCGACGCGCTAATACTACGACAACATTCGAATCCCCCGGCGCCGCACCGCCTCAAAAACCGATTCAACCACAGGGTGACACACCTTATGTGATTATTCGGAAATTCGCTCTGAGCCATGCTGCTTATCCCTTTGAGCCGATCCGTGAAATCACTCACCTTCATTATCCCTCATGGCCTGACTTTGGCACTCCCGCCCAGCCCTCACACCTATTGGCTGTGGTGGAGTTGGCGAACGTCATGCAGAGGTCTGCGCTTCCTGTTGATGCTAAATCAATTACTGCATCGGTTACTGCAGAACACCCGTCGACGATGAGCTGGTCCGATGAGCCGGAGTCGGAAGCAAGAGCTCGACCTCTGTTAGTCCATTGTTCCGCTGGCTGTGGTCGCACCGGAACGTTTTGTACCGTCGACAGTGTTATCGATATGCTGAAGCGACAAAGGCTTGCCTCTTTGGCTAAAAGAGCGCGAAGGGATACAGATGGAGATGTGACCATGGGGGATCGAGCGACTTCACCCAAGAAAGCCAAACATGGCGATTGGCCAGACGAATTCTCGGGGAATTTTCAGGGTGTTGATGCCGGCTGGGTTGGTGAGACTGGGCTAGACTTGATCGAAGCAACAGTGGAGGATTTCCGAAAGCAGCGGCTCAGCATGGTGCAAAGTTTACGACAGTTCGTTCTCTGCTACGAAAGCATCACGGAGTGGGTTTGGAGATTACAGGATAGGAACAACGCTGGCGCCAACAGGGGTCGACTTCGAAGTGGCAGCCTTCAGGGTCCTGGGTGACGCATGCCCAGTCTACGGATCGTATTGAATTCCTACTGAAGATTTCTATTTTTGCTCAAAGAGTCACCAACATCTGGAGGTGAACTCGAATAGGCGCATACTTCGTATCGCATCAGCATCAAATCGCATAAACCAGCATTTGCATTGAAACGACAGCATTTGGCCTTTGGTCTCAGTTTGTAGAGGTTGATAGTCGACCACCTCTCGTCGGGTCCATAGTGTCAAAAGTTGTTTTGATTTTACATCCCATATTGGATTTAGGGGGACAGCATCAAGGGCGTTAGGGCGTTGATTTCGGCGGTATCCCAGCTCAACATGAGGATAATCATTCCGCATTAATTAGACGGGCTTGCTATTAGGCGCATCGCAGATATATAGTTCGACAAGTACGACTGGGGCGAGGAAACCATTAACGACACGAGACGCTGGGTTGCTTGGCCTAGTCTGTACGAATAGGATATGACGTTACGAGGATGAGGAGCTGGACTATATATACTGAAGAGGATGGGCGCCCGGTCTTCCGAAAGCAGGCTTGATACCTAGCATAATGTTCGGAGCACATATATTGGTTGGCGGGTTATGTAATATACACTGCCCTCTAAGCCTATAAGTCTAGCGTAAAGTAATAGAGTGTTGACTACGTTTTAAACTAAAATTCTGTGCGTTTATTGATGACTGCTTGAGCTGCAATGGCTTCACGTTCGATGCGGAACGATCATACTCTGCTTGTAGGACTGCATTTCTCAAGACTCTTCAGTTTATCGCGACAGCTAGCCGAGAGTCAGAGGAGCACCAAGGGACGTGGGAGCGTCTTCACTGGGCATGGTCGGGAATAAAGGGGTGGATTCGATACAAAGTTCGACTACAGTACTGTTTAAGCTTTCTCGCTGCCCTCAGATTGGCATCGACATTTATTTTTGGCGCGACAGTATTAGAGTGAGTCACAGAGGCAATGAATATCTGCTTGTTCAATTTCCTCCATTTCTAGAACGCTCGTGTTGATTGTACATTTTACAAGACCGGGAGAGGCGAGCGTGGTCAATAGCCCCGAGCCATCATCCATTCCGTCCCCATTTAGCATAGCGTTACGGATGAATGTATGAGTAATGGGTCGCTGCGAGTATAGGTCGATATTTGTCCACCTTCTCCCAGATGCCAGACACCACTGCACATCGCGAAATAGATTCCAGAGTTTATTTCCAGAACTTTTGCAGCGAAACCTCTTTATCATCGTGCTTGTTGAGAATCTTGGCTGTCGCGAGCTCGAAGTCTTCCTGTGTTACGTGTACTCTCCGCTCGCGCAGGGCATACATACCAGCTTCGGTACAGACACCCTTCAGCTCAGCACCAGAGCATCCGTTCATCTTCTCCGCAATCTTAGTAAGATTGATGCCACGCGTCAGATTCATCTTCCGACTATGAATGCGGAGAATGTCGGCTCGAGCTTCGACCGACGGTGGGGGAAACTCGATTTTACGGTCAATACGGCCAGGGCGCAGTAAAGCCGGGTCTAGGATATCGAGACGATTTGTCGCCATAATGACCTTAATGTTCTTGGTGGGTTCGAAACCATCGAGTTGATTAAGAAGCTCCAACATTGTCCGCTGCACTTCCGAGTCGCCACCGGATGATCCTTCTACACGCGAGGAACCGATAGAATCGATCTCGTCCATGAAGATGATTGAGGGTGCGTGTTCTCGGGCCATGACGAACAGCTCACGAACCATACGGGAACCTTCACCTATGTACTTTTGTACAAGCTCAGAACCCGACACGCGAATGAACTTGCAGTCTGTATGGTGTGCGACGGCTCTGGCCAGCAGTGTTTTCCCCGTACCGGGTGGGCCGTAGAGTAACACGCCCTTGGGCTGGGCGATACCGAGGGATTCGAAGAGCTCGGGGTGCTTGAGACCTAATTCGATCACCTCCTTGATTTCCTTGATCTGCTGATCTAAACCACCAATCATGTCGTATGTGCTGTCGGGCACTTTCTCGACCATCATGAGGGAAACAAGCGGGTCAACCGAGGACGGGAGCATCTTCTCGAGCTTGTAGGAGTCGGACAGCAGCGTCACCCGCTTGCCTACAGTAAGCTTTGATATATCGACCGAATCGGCAACGTCCACGACTGCGCCCCGTCAGAGAACAACTCAATGCATTTGATGGGATGTGATGGGATGTGATGGGTATGTGCATACCGTATTTGCCCTCGGGATGTACCTTCACCAGGACCTTTTTCGTGCCCATGACCTTCACCACCTCACCCACGTATGAACCGGGCTGCTGTAGGAGCCCCAGCTCCTCGCGTAGTAACCGCACCCTCGAATTGTAGTCGTTTCTTTGGGCCTCGAGACGGCGTAGGACAGCTTGACCCTTGAGGATCTCGAGCTTCATGGCCTCGATTTTGTTGTGGTAGTAGTTGTCGAGCGCCATGTTTGCAGGTGCTCCGGACGTGGAGCCTGTCGCCAGCTGTCTGATGAGTTCGGGGTTTGACGGCGGATTGGTGACGGAATGTGTGGTAGTTGGGGGAGCTGTCGACTGGCGGGATAAGTGTAGTGGTGATGAATGTAGACGTGGGTAAGTGACGATGAGGCTAACGCAGCCTTGGGGCGATATCACTGCCGTACAACCCTGAAAGTACAGTGTAGCTAATACCTGCGCACAGACCATCTACGCACCACCTCCCTGTAGGCAGAGATGACACTAACGCGTCCCGGAGAAACGGCCATTCTAAATTCCGACAAATGTCAGCCGCCTAGCTGCAGTTTACCTAAGCTTGATCTTACTACCTACCTACCTAGGTTCTGGGTTTTACCAATATCCCAGCCCGCGACTAATTGTGCTTAGCTCTCTTGCCGCTTTTGCTCAGGCAGACTCAGGGTCGGCTCGGCCAAAAATCAGCTAAGGGGTCGCTGCCTACATCCTTCGCGAGTTCAAACTTGAAGTTGTTCTAAAACGGTTCATGATTTTAAAACGGAATCCTAACAATCTTCAGTTTGGAACTGTCCACCACAAGCGACTTCCTAGGAAGTCGCTCCACTATAAGACCCTTCAAGGGCTGGGCTGGACATAAGCTCAATTATGTAATGCCCAGCTAACCTCCATACATCCGCGATAATATGCAGCCTTTAATTACTACCTACAGTTCCACAAACACAATCATAGTCATAGCGTGAGGCCGTGCTATATAGTGGTATAGTAACCAAGCTACCTAGTCAACCTTGGTTATTCTCGAGTACTTTAGTTTTATTATTATGGGCTATGTGTCCTTGTATAACTGACTGTAGCTGCACCACTTGCGCTCGAGAGGATAGGGTTTGAACTTATTCTACTGCATAGGTACGCTTATCTCGAGCGAAAGTTTAAATTAGGCACGTATATATATACCTCCTGACCCCCTCAAAGATCTTCTTATTATCCCTTTCTAAATATTATCCAAGTGCTTTCCCTACTCCTTGGTAAACTCCACATCAAGCCAAAGCTCAAAATCACCCACTAAGCCGGCGATCAAATAAAAAGACGTCCCTAAAACATTATCTAAGAGGCCCCCTTTACTTCCTAGTAAATCAAGTCAAAGGTTAGCAGCCTACTAAGCCGGCGATAAGTATATAAATCAAAAGACTGACTAGTCCTTGAATAATAGGCACCTCTGTCGCGATGACTTCTAAAGCTGCTTTTAAACCCGCGCCTATCGAATGGTCTATATGGAGCGATCAAGTTGTTAACGGCCAACTTAACCCTGTCCTTCTCGATTTAGCAAACCGCGGCTACTATATCCAATCCGAAGTATTGTATATCCCTGAACGATATGGCATTTTTTCGCCTGGTCCACCTCGCCTCCAGGTTTACGAAGGCCAAGCATCCGTTGTTGCCTATTATATTATACTTTATACAGGCGCAGCGCTTATATTCTTTTCTTTCCTTTTAAGAAGATTAAAGAGATTTAGTATAGGGCTAGGGCTATATGCTGTTCCTGTCGTCGCATTTATATTTATATTGGTCGAACTATATATTGCACTATTATGCCCACCTCAGCGCGCACCAGGTTATGTTTGGGATAACTGGGAAGTTTAACGGAAATAATAGTACTACTAAAGTGGGCAATTATGATTATTGCAAAAGATTTATTAGCAGCCGCAGGCTCAGTATAGTACCAATATCTTCAGGAACCTTTGCTGCCTTAATCACTGTGCCTTTTGCCCGATGATGTTTTCCATTGGGTGATGTCCGCAACTGTGTGATCTATGTCCACATTATGCACCTTTATGTCCGCATAATCTCACCGTTCGTGTCTAGGTAGATATATACATGTAAAAACCGTGTAGAGCCAACAAGTTGTCCCTAAAATGGAAAGCTTTGCCGGCGAAGCTCCATTTTAAATACGCTGTAAATCGAAGTGCCCTGCACTTCGATTTAAATTGTAGAATCATTTCTACTTAAGTGGTGTGTACACCAGTGTGTGTACGCCAGTGTGTGTGTACGCCAGCGTGTGTGTGTACGCCAGCGTATGTGTGTACGCCAACGTGTGTGAACTTTATATTTAGAGTTGTGGTCTATTCTTTATCAGTGAACTGACCAATAAATAGGCTGCAAACACTGAACTAACCAATCAAAGGGCTGCAGACACTTTTAGAGTTTTAGGGGGTTTCGGATATGAACTTCTCAAGCTCTGCTTTCCTAAGGTCAGTCAAAGCTTTCCAATTAGGTATATGTAGTAGCAGTGGTGTCCCAAGGAGCATCATGTGACTTAGCACTTCCCAACTTATGTCACTAGGTAGATACGTTCATTTCTGTAAGCTGCATAAATAATCTTGCCTGGTGGTCTGTTATTACGTAGGCAATAAGAGCAACTTCCAAGGTTCTTTGCCTTCTCCCTGTATTTCGTCACTTGAGCATGGTTGCGCGCCATCCTTTAAACTACCTATTAGGTATATGGGCAGCGACTGTGCTTTAAAGTCGCGCAGCTGAAAGACCGCTCTTTCCCTCAGAGACTTTAACACACCGGAACCGCCACATAATGATATAGACGCTATAAGAGACACCTGTCCCTATCCTCATATGGTCCGTAGTATTCAGGCAGTTACGTGCCGGCTCCCAAGCTGTGCTGGCAGAAACTGGCCTCCAGAGTGGTGGGGCTCAGCCAACGTTCTTTCCTTCAGACTGTCTCAACACGCCAGAGTCACCACACCTTCCCCAGATTGACCTGTTATCTAAACGCAGTTGTCTTCTGATCTGACATCCGCGCTGGCCGTCGTTTTCCCCCAAAATGGCGAAGCTCAGGTTCCCACCTGCTCTCTCTTCTCTTCTTTTCTTCTTCACCGACAGACGAACTCGCTAATTATGGACACTCTTCGCGCCATGGTCCCCGCGTGGGAACTAAAAACGTTAATAATTTTCTTCGTAATACCTCCGTTGAACTGGTTCTTTCGAGAGTATGTCAGGCGGCTTGCCGGGGCCGCTGACCTCACGGGTAAACTTCTCCTTCCGCCCACCCACTCATTCGCGCGTCTATACCTATCATCCTGCTTCTGTCCAGTCTCCAACCCAGGCTCCGACTGCATTTCACATACCTTGTGATGGGATCCGTAGCCCTTCTTGTCTATCCAGTGTCACTACAGAATCAACAACGTGGACATACAGACAATGCTGACACTGACTGTTTGCAGGGCTGCATGCTGAATTCGGAATTGCCTTAGTAATCTACATAGCGTTCGACTTCCATAAGGGGTTAATCTCCTTATTGGTAGAAGCGCTTATGTAGACAACGGGTCGCGACTCAGGTCTTTGACCTGGGGAGCGATTGGGCCTGGAAGCCTGTAATGAGCTGAAAGGAGGGGGAAAGGGTAGCTTTGAGGCCTGTTAGGTTATGAGCCCTAATAAGGATCAACTCACTGCTTTAAAAGCCCTGGAACCACCCAGGCTGTCGGTCAGGTTCGAAGTGAAATATTCTTGGGGCCTGGCACAATTGAGTATACTTGCCACAACCGAAAGGAAGGGGTTGTAAACGGGGGTCTGTAACGGGCCCCCCAACAAAAATACATGTGGGTTTCGAGACTTCCATGATCTCGTGGGCATCTGGGGGTTCTGTTGGCTTTGATCATGATCTCGTGGGCATCTGAGGGTTCTGTTGGCTTTGATCATGATCTCGTGGGCATCTGAGGGCTCTGTTGACCGTGATCGTCTGCTAGGCAGGCGATTTGAGGTCTGGGTTTTTTTTTCATCTTGATCGTGAACGCGTGCCAGTACATATATCGTACTAGTCTAGGCCGTACTAGTCCAAACCTTCTTTTCATCTTACCCGTACTAGTACGCAGTTTTCGATCGCTATAGGTCTACGAGGATTTAGACACCTCGAGGGCTTGATTGTTCGCCTCGGGACCTGTCTCGTATATTGAATGTGAAGTGGGTAGTGAGGGCTTCCATCCCTGTGGCTGTTCTTAGCATTCCATCCAGTTAGGCAACAGAAGCACCACGAGATTTACGGTCTATAGTATCAGGCAAGGCTGACATTAGAGTCTCAGAGGGGGGGGGGAGGCTAGGTGTCTTAGGCATTTAGTACTATATACGGTTGATTAGGATATTATTACAGCGCTTCCGGTGTGGAGAAAACGTAAGTACTTACTGCAAGCACTCTTACTGAACGACCTTCTAGATATGATCGGCTTAGAGGCATGGTACTTGGATCACAGGGTCGTTGAAAAAGTCTACCTTAATAAAACGGCACTTAGTAGATAGCAGTCCAACCAGGACGTGCTGTCCGTCTTTGTTGATCCTCGCACGGTAGACCGCAAAGCCAGAAAATAGAGGGCGTCGAGAAGACATAGCCAGCGATTAGAAACGAGATCAAAGCAAGTAGCGCGACAGGACGTCGGTGTGGGCGGCGCATGTGATTCCAGCGATGCGGACGGCGTTGTCGGCGGAGATGAGCTGATAGCAGGTGGGGTACTAGGTAGGTACCTACGCAGCATCCACGGCTCCGCTAAATATGGGTACCACTCATCATAGTGCAGTAGCTAAATGCATGTGAAATGGCGGATGCCAAGAAGTCGGGTACATACATGTATGCACTTGGGTTCCAAACCCGACATCCATCCATGATCCATACTATGGATACCGCATGTTTGCATTTATATCTACTGTCATACAACATATTCGCCCAGACTCAAAATGGCCTGGCCTCCCGTTAGCACCCGAGACAATACTGGCCTGGGTGAGCGTCCTCTATGCTGTTTGGTCAATCTACAGCAAGATGGAATGAAATCAGCCATCAGCATTCAGCAATGTAACTGGGGGGTGGTACAAAAAACAGCTTTTCACAGCATCAGCTCCACTACCTGCATGTACTATGTATAACGGTGTCGGCACAGCATATGATGTATACGTAGGTGTTGCTCGTCCCATGTTATGGTTATTTCTTGGGTAAATAGTCATAATTGTGTTGGGATGTGAGAAGGTTCTGATCAACTCACCGTAACATTACATTACTTACAAGTGTGCATTAGCAGCGTCGACTACCAACTAGAGCAGTGGCTAGAGGTACCTTAGCGCAGAGGTTTACCTAGACGGGTACAAGCGCCAGTGGCCAGTGGCAGGCAGGCAGGCAGATGAGCGCAGGGGTACGCTGCAGCACGTTGCAGCCGTCCACTAACCTTCTCCAAATGCTCCCTCGTGAGCCAGCTAATCATTGCGAATAGCATCCATCACCGGCTGGATCGGCAGTTCAGGTCAGCGCAGGAGACATAGACAGTACACTACAGTAGATAGTAACCTGATTACGTCGGCCTAGGGCCACCAGGACCCTCACGGATAGTCCCGAGTTCTGACGTTATTGTTGTTGATGAGTTCTTCATTCCTTCCTAATCTCCAACACCCAAGACAAGCCCACAGTTGCATCGGTGTCGGCTGATTTGTTCTCCGCATCACGTTTGTTAGGTCCTTAGGTCCCGTCCATCTCAACACACCATACCCTCACCATACCCTCACCATCACCATGATATAGAGCTGCTTGCTTGCGCACTTACTTACCAACTGGCCTATGGACCTTTAAACATCGCTTCGTTTCCCCCTACTTAGTAGCTTCGTCTTTGTCCTCCCTCCTAATTTTAGTCTCCTGGACCGTTGGTTTCATCATTTCCCAGCAGCTGCTCAACCAGGCCCTTCTGCATCTGCTATCAAAACCAAACCCCCGTTTTCCCGCCTTTTGCCCTCCTACCTCATGTATATTGTCTCGTCCCGTTCCAACGTCTTCCGTGCGCTGGCGTAGGTTTGCCATCAGTGAGTGCCACGGACACCTGCCGCCATGGACCCTCATTCGCAGGACTCGAGCCTTTCAGACTCGCAGTCGCCCACAGATACACGACAGCCCCCGAGCATACGCGACACCGGAGATCGAGAGGATGCGTTGCCCGAGAGTTCTCAGCCCACCGAGACGGTGCGGAGGAGACCTGAGCAGTCGTATGGTACGTGCTGTGCCCGCCCTCTCTCCACCACGACGCGCTATTCCCCCTATGCCCGGCCCCGTGATCTATCGATTTTTGGTCCAAGTCAATCTCAGCAGCCAGAGATCGGTCATTCGCTAGGTCCTGTCGATGGTGCAGCCGTCAGAACTAATACAGTCATCCTGTGTAGGCACCCTCCAAACTCCTCCACCCTCCGCCGCCGCCTCGGCCTCTTCTCAGCATATGGGCGACCATCCAGCCCATGACCGTTCCCACGTCCGGGCTGCCATCCAGCAGGTGCGCTCCCCAATGTTAGGGCCGGACCGAGGTAGACAGCGGCCGAGAAAGCCTCCTATGGCCCGCCGTACCTCTTCTACTACACAAGCTCCGCATAGGGGCGAGATCTTCTCGACCGACGACGACATACTAGAAGTTGAGATTGATACCACCGGGAGGCCGCTGTATAATGTCGACTCGACTCGACAGAATTCAACCATGCGCCGACGGACGATAGCTCCTCCCGCTCTGTCGAGGGTACAATCAAGCCGTAGTACCGTAGCAGAGGATGCAGGCATCGATGAACGCCAAGAAGAAGGTGCACAAAGCCCGACCCAAGACCAGCCCCACGAAGAAGGGACCCTACAAGATACACCCCCTGATGTGGGGACGCCGGAGGACGAAGACGATGATGTTAGCGATGCTGAGAGTTTCACCCTGAAGGACCGCCAACAGGCCATCAACGAAACACACCCGTTCGGTATCAGGATCTGGAAGCCTGCGCTGTACAAGAAAGATCGATCGGTTCAAAAGACGGCCGAGGTCGATATCCATTCTTCGCCCGGTGGCCGAGTTAGTAACTGGCTGCTATTCTTCAACATCATCTGGACCTTGCTATTCGGTTGGTGGATGGCCTCTTTCGCCGCCTTCGGCGCTGTTATTTGTTTCATTTTCGCCGCTGCTCCTAGTGGGAGGGAGTATGGTCGTGTATTGTGGGGTTTGGCAGGTTACCTATTCTACCCCTTCGGCAAGTTTGTTCGACTTGAGCAGGACGACGCCTACCTAGATGAAGATCAGGGCGAAGGTCGAAGTATCAGTGAGTACGAACAATGGCAAAGTGGGGATCTCGAGTATGGCCGGCTCTTCTTTGGCCCCGAGTCCCGAAACCGATCTATCGTCGGCCGTTCGAGGAGAAGCATCGACTCCGAACCTAGTGAGACAGACAGCCTTCTCGGGCGCTCCGTTCGTCACGATTTTGTTGATCCGGAGGACACAGGGCGCCGGCTGAAAAGACGTCTCTTCGGCCGAGGAGAGTGGAATATAGGACGGGTTATCTTCTTCCTTGTCTTTTGGGGACTCATCACCCCCTCTTTACTCATCGTTTCCGCCATATGCTGGTTGTTGGTATTCTGGATACCAATGGGCAAGGTCACCAACCTTCTCTTCGACCATCTTAGGAGGCACCCACTTGCATTATCCTTCAAGTCCGACATCACGGTAGCCAGAGTCTCGGACGGCCCCCACTCATCCATCCTGCTATGCACATACCGCGCTGTAGGATCTAAATATTGGAAATATACCGTCGATGGTACCAATATCTTCCTCATTAATCTCATGGCAGTGGTTGTCTTCGTCATTTTCGATTGGTGGGTATTGGAAGGCGTTCTACATGTGGAGAATTGGTTGACGTCCCCTGGTTTTCTCTTCGTCGCTGCCTTGTTCTCCATCATCCCCCTCGCGTACTTCATTGGGCAAGCCGTGGCCTCTATCTCAGCCCAGTCTTCTATGGGCTTGGGTGCAGCCATCAACGCGCTCTTCTCAACGATCGTGGAGGTCTTCCTCTATTGCATTGCCCTTAAAGACGGGAAAGGTCAACTGGTCGAAGGTAGCATCATCGGAAGTATCTTCGCAGGTATTCTCTTCCTCCCCGGTTTGTCAATGTGCTTTGGAGCCATTAAGCGCAAGACCCAACGCTTCAACGCCAAGTCGGCTGGCGTCACGTCGACCATGTTGCTGTTCGCCGTTGTTGCCGCCTTCGGACCAACGTTGTTTTACCAGATCTACGGTACTCACGAGCTCCGATGTCAGAGCTGCACAGAATTTGATCAACGCAACGAACGGGATTGTCGCCGTTGCTACTACTCGCAACGACCCGCACTAGATGATCGCTTCTATATCGAGGCCGTTCGCCCTTATTGTTACATGGCAGCGGTCCTTCTGTTCCTCTCCTACATCATTGGCTTATGGTTTACCCTCAGAACCCACGCGACTATCATCTGGAATACTGAGATCAATGAGAAAAAGCAAGATGAGCAACATCATATGCAAGCTTCACGCATTTCGGAAACGCATCAGGGTATCGACACAAGTAGTGCCGATATACAAAATAGTACACTGTATAAACGAATTCTAGGTCAATCTCTGAAACAAGTTGGCCTGCCAGGTGATTCAGAGGGCCATCATTCGCGCCAACCGTCAGCACGAGGCTCAGTCCCTCCTAATGGAGCTGCTCAAACACCACATATGGTTCCTCCAAGAAGTAGTGGAAGCGGGTCGGACAGCATCAGATCTCATGTCCAGATCCCGGGCTTTTCAGACGTCGAGAATAATAATCTTATTCGTGGTGTGACCGAGCTCGCTGCCACCGCGGCCGCTATTGCCGCCCGCGATGCGCGAAACACACGTCGTATTTCCCACCAGCCATCAAATGTGGGCGCCAGCACTTCCACGGCTAGACCCACGCCTTTGCGTTCAAGTACTTTTCCTGACTTGGAAGACGCTCCAGAACACGCCCAAGCTGCTCACGGAGGACATGATGCTCCGAATTGGAGTAGAATGAAGAGCGCGATCATATTGATGGGTGCTACTGTACTATATGCCATTGTTGCCGAAATTTTGGTCGATACAGTCGACGTGGTGTTAGATAACTATTCGATTGACCCTAAGTTCCTAGGCATCACGCTGTTTGCTCTCGTTCCCAACACCACCGAATTTCTGGTAAGTCATGAGTTAACACACACGGTCCTCAATTCATCGCTAACAATGTCCGTGTCGTAGAACGCTATTTCTTTCGCCATGAACGGAAATATTGCTTTGTCGATGGAAATCGGATCTGCATATGCTCTCCAAGTCTGCCTCCTTCAAATACCTGCTTTGGTCCTCTTCTCGGCCCTCTACACCATTGAGCCCACGGGAGACAACCTAGATCCTATTCACTGGACTTTCAGCCTACTATTCCCCCAGTGGGATATGGTGACTGTGATTCTCTGTGTGTTCCTTCTGAGCTACATGTATGGCGAGGGAAAGAGTAACTATTTCAAGGGTAGTATTCTGCTCTTGACTTATCTGGTAGTCATCGTTGGCTTCTACTACGCCGGGTTCACCGATGGATTCGTCGACATAGGCACGTCTCGTTTCGATACTCTCGGATCAGACGGCGTGTGGAAAACGTACAAGACGATCGGGCGGGGAGCCAATGCGCCAGCATACGAGGTAGGCGTGGACATTTAAGTTCTCGCCTGTCCTTTTTTTTTGTCGTCTCACTTTAATAGGCGGGAGACTGTTTTACTCTCTGGCGGTTTCGGAGTTCAACCGTGCTCTTTGCTATAAATTCCTAATATAAACTGCATCGTCACGGCGTGGTCAGGTCAACAACTGGAGTATGGATAGGCATTGTTTTAGATACCATTCAAGTTGCTCCTTGGCTGGTTAGAATAGCTCATCCTCAGGTGTTATAGTCTGCGGGAGAAGTCAATTTATACAATCTTATCGCGATCATAAGCGGCATTGAGGGTCGCTCTTTCGTGTTGTTCGTGCGTGTCGTTCGTGTCCAATTATGCTATTAGTCCCTTGCCTTACCATCAGACGTATATTTGGCAACATCTGTGCTCCATGCACTATTCTTGGTCTGGAGCAGTTCTACAACACGTCTTCTAAACAAAGAAACGATGGGAGCACTCCTAAGAATCAGAGAGGATCTTAATGGTTACTAGAACGCTTGATAACTTGAAAATGCCTTGCTTGCTTCTGACTCGAATACAACACTTCAAGTAGATACGTTCAGACACAAAAGGTTCGTGAATTAATCTACTGCTGAATTGAATTGAACCAAAACCTAGCTATCCCGCTGCGCTTAATTTTTCACCCGTTTTCCGTAAACCTCCTTATCCTAACTAAGAGTGAGACCGATGCCGTGTCTCCTAGCGAACTACTGTGTAAGAAGCTCCGCTGGGACAAACTTGGACGAAAGCCTTGTCTGACCGAGTTTCCAATTTAGCATACGGGCACTGGAAGCGTAGTAAGTCCGTATGGGAAGTCAAACAACTCAATTTCGAGTATGTCATTGGGGCGGGGCATGGGGTGTAATGGGTATGAGTAGCCACGCGGTTGGGTAGGTAGTCATGGTATGACACGTCTCGGATTGATATTGCAAGTACCTTGATAGTTAGCTTAGCTAAGAACGTCTTGGCACACGAACTCCAATGCTATACCGTGGCGAAGGCAATAATGAGCTTGTCCATCGTTCCGAAAACGCCGTCTTTCGTGTTGTTCTCATCCTTCACCGAAGATGACAGAGACTTGCCCAAGATTCTTGGTTGCAGAGGGAATTTAACTGACCTTAGTAGAGTGTATTTCGCGACAACTACAAACGCGAGATGCAGTATTCTTTCATTAGAGGGCTTTCCACACTGGATTCGGATCGATACGTGTTGCTACTACCAGCAATAACCCAGGGTTCCGGCTCTACCATGCAGGACTCTCCTCGTCTGGCGGTTCCAGCTTTATGAATTGGGACAGATCAAGGAGGTCGCTCGCAGATAGTATTGGGCTTTGGATGTTACCACTATTGGCATCGTCGTCGGGCTCTCGCTTTATAGCCTTGGAATGACCTTGATGGACGGTGGGATGCTGGAATTGGCCCGGAACGTTGCCATTACTTGCACTGGGTTGAAGTGGCATGCCGTCAATGCGATTTGCCAGTGCACTGTGACTTCCCGGGACGTGGATATCTGTGGCTTGTCTAGGAATAGAAGGGGGAGGGCGGCGACCTGTTTGTCGTGTCGGGAGCACCTTCGCAGCCTCTTCCTGGATGGTTCCGAATTTGGAGTAGTCCAGGCGCCTTGCAGGCACAGAAAAGTACGGACGATCGTGGCTATGATTATTTGGTCGGTGCCAAGGATTCCAAGGCAAAGTTTCCACTTGTCTGGGTAATGGCAATTCATTACTTCCCGAAATACGTCGGGACTGCCAATCAGGGATGAAAGAACGTCTCCATTCCGTCTCATGGTTGCGCCATGTTCGCAGCGCTCGAACATCTGCCGCTATATATAAACATTAGTATCAGGGTGATTACGCTTGCGAGGCAAGGTCTAACTGACATTGCGATCGCGATCGGCGGCGCTCGGAGCGACTTGAGGTGCCGTAAGCTTGTGATCTCTCGCGAGAATCGCGGCGGTGTTGCTCTCTGGCAGGCCCAGAAGCATTATTATCGTAAAAGCCGAACCGTGATGAGTCTCGGCTCGCCCACGATGGGGCGCGGTGATTGCGGTTGCGGCGGCGGTCGATTCTCGGCATTTTTTCCTTTTATGAAAAAGAAGAAATTTGGGTTTAATCTTTCGAGATCGCCGTTGTTCTGGAGTTAGAAGAGTGCTCGACGTGCACTAGTGATAGGTATTGTAGCTAATAAGATATGTGCCCTTTGTGGGTCGCGTGTCTGCTCCCTTGAAATAGCATGTCAGGGCAACATGTACTTCTCCGGCTAGAACTAGTAGCTTGGGAGTGTATTTTCGACCCCTTCGCACAAAGACAAGAGTTTACCAAGATTCCATTCCATCGTCCCTTAATAACCCATTTTGCAATGCACGATTCAAAAGCTCGTAGTGCTTATCATCAAGGGAGTCTACGGAGAGCTTGAGAACTGTAGCGCCAGAATCTTTCATAGCCATTTGAAGGGCTGCCTTAGGTGCCTAGTGTGAGGTACGGAAGCACTGGGAAAGTGACGTGCATGGCTAGCGGCATCGGGTATGGGTAAGGTAACACAAGATTGGTGCCCCGCTTATTATATGGGGAGTACCAGTCTAACTTAAGATGGTCTAGCCCCAACCCCCGACCCCTAGTTGCACTATACTTGTACCTGATGATGTTACCAAGGCTTCAATTACCTAAGGGCTTGGAAGAGTGTTCAATTCAACTAATAATTATCTATGCAATAAAGGGGGCTCTGGAGCTCTACCTATTCCTCCTATTCAGCCAGGCGGGCGAACTCCAGGCTATATATGCGAATAGCTTCAACTAAGCCAACCGCCTGGCTTCCCCTTGCCCTCGCGCTATCGTATTGCTGTCTCGGATAAATTAGAACATATACGGGAGGGACGAGAGCCCTTCGCTATTCATAGTCTCTGCCACCCGATCATATGATTATTTGCAGAGTTACGAATCTGTATACAAATATGCAGTTCGCCAGACCTAGGGGCTCAGATCTAGTCTCAGTCCCTTGGGTCCGTGTGACAACCGGCAATGGTAGAATTTTGTGTCATGAACCCTGTATAGGTAAGTTTAGGCATTTATTGTTGCACGAAGGTCTCTAAAACACCTTCGTGGGCTAATCCGGTTTTATACAGAATGCTTTCGTTGTGCGGCTTCAAGTATGCTTCATGACATGTTGTCAATTAGGGCGACTTAACTGCCTATAGTTGCTTACATGTGCGTACTGTTGAGACCGTAATAGCTCAGTTTGGTGTTATAATCGGCTGTTGAAGGGTGCTGGCATTGACTACATGCGTCCGGTTATTCTGGCTAAGTTGTTCTCTAATGTATAAAAACCAACTTTCTTGAGCCCACTGTCTAAAAGTCTTAAGCATCCGAGTTCCGTCTTCTCTTGGTTCCAGCTCTAGAAGATACCGTGGTCTCGCGTTTCCTTTTGCCGTCTCTCAGGCTACTCCTGGTCACAGATAATTCGTTTCCGGGCCCGAAGCTATGATATATGGCATTGTCCAGGCCATCGTCTTCAGATGTGTTTGTCTCTGTGCCACCATCACTATCATCACTGCCATCATTGGATATGGATGGGGATTCCTGCTTATTCTTTAGTAGGATTCGTAACGCAGAAGATGGAATTATCATTTCTCACTCGTTGGTCTCGTGTAGATCCCGCCGTTTCCGGCTTCTTTCTACACTGTTCGCTGTTGGCTAGTCGCTCTTCTAGAAGAGCCTTGTAGTTCCAATCTGGGCGGTAATCCTGTCCGGCCAGAATGCAAAGAACCCAGAGGGTGAGGTTGATCGTCAAGTTCTCATACCTCCCCTTGGTTCTGTAGTTCCCCCACGGCACGACAGCGTATTCCATGACGCCCTGATACCACAAGAGATCGTTCAGCTTCTTTTCTGTCATCTCGTCCGACGGCTTTGAGGAGTCTAGTAATCTAGACTCTAGCGGCGGCCCGACCCGAACTGCGAGAATTTCCTTGCTTGTGATCAAAAAACCATATCTTGTATCCAACTTGACGCAGTAGTTGTACACTTGCACCAATGGTGACGCCTCTCTCGACTTTGCTTTGTTTTCCTGCCAGTAACCGTCTTCGTCGACCAGCTCACCGCTCAGCAGCGCCTTGCTAGTCCACATGCTACCTGGCTTGATCTCGCACGCAAGCCTAGTACTTGACTTGATGCCACCTTGTTGGTTATTTTGCAGTACCGAGTTGTTTTCAAGGTCTGACAAGAGAATTCCTGCCCCATCTGGTCGAGGCGGCCTTGACCCAGACCTTGATGCTGAATTAGATATCGACCTCCTGGCCTTGCACTTTCTAAGTGGCTGGGACTTTGACTTTCCACCGCCTTGTGCTGCCTCTGGTTGTAGTTCTGGAGTAGCAATAGAGCGGGCATCCGCAAGACTTGGAGGCACCCAGAAGACAGGCCCAAAAACATCATCGACAGCCTCAAGTGCCGTTGTGACCATTGGCTTCGTCCATCTAGTGAGGATGTTAACGACAGTGTCTTCGCCACTCACTGTCCCCTCAGCCTTCAAGCTGATCCTAGGTGCCGGGTAGTCCAGCTTCCTGTCGTTACGCATGAGCTCCGTCTTAAGCCTTTTGTCGAACATATTCATCATCGTCTGGAAATTGAACTCGTCCCACGGGACGAGCCGTTTGGGAGCAAGCCACCATTCTTCCCGTGAAAGACTACAGTCCATGCGATTTTCATGCTTTAGGTCTGGGTTTTTGATGGTGAGATATTCAAAGATAGACTTAGCCATACCTTGAGACATCGTGGCTCTTGCGGAATCTGGTGCGTGGTACTCGCCTATGGGTGTTCGCTAAAAGATGCGCAGTGACATTACAACCCATCTTCAAGAAATCCCCAAGAGGGCTTTTATGCTCTCCAAGCCTCTGCGTAAGTGCAACAAACCAAGGCAGCAGCCCCCCCCCAGCGAAGTCACATTTGGTTCAAGATTGATGCGTAGTTTGACTCCGCCCAATCATATATTTCTATATCAAGCCATTGTTGCAGCCAATGCAGACCCCAAACTTCCTAGCCACTTATGTATTCCGGTGTTATGCAGTTGGCCGTCTGCATATGCACGTACTCACATGAAAGTCGTGGTAGATCAGCCGGGAGTTCATCAGCGTAATATCGATTCCACCTCGACCAGCACAACATACCTACGGAAGATTCTCAAAGCATTATTCACAACAGAAACTCCAACAACTTGGTTAGACAAGAGGCTCCAATTCAATAACAACCCATCATTTACTGATTGTAATAATTAATAAACGTAAAATAATTAAGGTAGCAGGTGACCAGGCTCGTGATTACCTCTCCTTGCCTGGACGGACTCCTTTGGGGGCTGATGGGGGATCAGTTGTACCACCTTTCGTTCTCGGGAGAATACATATATCCCTCGAATCGTGTGCCTCCTCTTCCGACAGGAAGTAGGGTGGGCTCAGCTAGAGCTGTTGCTCTTCGTCCCACCATATGCGTCGGCCCGTTCACAATGCACGAGGTATGACAAATAAGGGGCAAACAGCGGCATCGTGCATGAATAGGTTTGTATGGATTTGAAGTAGCAAGGGCGAATCGACCTCCCTTGGGGATGTGCGCCAATTACCGCGTCGACATAGCTATCCTCCCTTACTTGCGCACCTTGTAACTAGACGCGCCATTTATATTGTTTCTATTAAGGCACTACCATCGTGTTAATTGTGCGAGATGGCTAAAACTCCAGAGTCCAAACCCGCTTGTAGGCCATGTAATTATAATTGCTTTTCCGTCCCAGTACCTATTGATGCATATACGGGTACTCCACTCCAGTCTGTGATACGGCTCTCCCTTCATAGCTGAAACGTGGACCTCCATTACGGGCGCCTACTTCACGAGGACGTTCGTGCGGGGAAGCTGTCGGATACAGCACCCAAAGAGCATAAAGGGTCTACCGTATCGCCCACTTTGCGAAGAAGCCGGTTTTTAGCTGCATAGCACAAGAGGTAATCAACACCATACATTCGTTACTGCTTCTCTCACTGTGCGTAACCCAATCCTGACACTGATGAACGATGACGGATATAGTGAGGGCCAACCAGAAGCTGCTCGCATCCAACAAACTTCCCCCTTGTAAAGGTCCGAAACTGCACGCCTTCAGCGATTCTAAGGCCCCGATTACGTTTCTGGAACTCTTGGAGCGGCCGGGACCACCTCCAGGTTCTGCATTTCAAGGTTATGTATTTAAAGTCAGCATCAAATCGCGAGTGTACGCCCTAAAAGTTGTAAGACATGCGATTAGACCTCATTAAGCTTATATCTAGCTATTGACCATGAGTATCAGTTTAAATTCTATAAGCCATCCGATGGGAAAAGATTCTTGAGCAAGATGCGGGAAGGGCTGGTATCGGATGAGCTCGCGGCTTTTCATTGCGACCCATTTTACGCAGAATGCCGCGCATATGGACGGATAAACGAGCTTGAAAAGAAAGGGATCATCAAAGAAAAAGCCGCGGCGGAGTGTTATGGATTTCTCAGACTAAAGCCCGAGGAAGAAACGAAAATCGCCCAAATGGGGGCCAATCTATGGGACCTACCGAGAGAGGACGAATATCGAAGAAGAGCAGAAGGGAGCCCGGCTCGAGCTATTGTGAAGGAGTATATCGAAGGGGAGACGATCTTTGGATTACGGAGTTGCAGGCACATGCTCAAAAGTTTGCGCCTACTGAACGAGCATGGCATATTGCATCGAGATATCAAAGGGGACAATTACAAGGGTGGCCTTTTAATAGATTTTGGGTCGGCTTGGACGACGCCACATTCTATAATGGACGCGGTACCGAAAGAGGTTGCGGCAGAATGGAGAGGTGCGGATATGCAAATGTTCGATGATATGCTCACGGAACATAATCTACACTCCCGATTACGAGCGTTGCCAAATATCCGGTATCAAAAGATGACTCGGTCGTGGAAAAAGCGCAGTCGGACTCGTTGAGTCACACTCAGGGGTAACAAACCTACCCCTACCTACACTTATCCGCACACATTCATAGAAATATGTCACATATTGACTGAAGGAACAATCAAACAAAGCACAAAGAAGTGTTTTGAGTTTCAGCACATTCAACAAGCTACGCACAATACCAGGCAGAGCACACGTCAACTTCTTTCCCACTAACAGTAAACTCGGACAATCTGTTTTATACCTCTGATGCAATGTCCTAAATGTCACTATACAGCTATGGTTAAATAAATTCATTCAATGGGCAGCTTCTGTGCTCGGATTTTATCATGAGGTGCGAAGACATGACTTCGATCCAAGTTCGAAATGTGACAAAAATATAGTAAAACAAGTAGACATCACTCTATATACATGTCCGGCAAGCGTCCAACAGAAGCCTATATATCATAGTGCTGGCAATTTATTGTGCAGGTTGTGATTGTCGACTTGAACAGGGCTGAGAAATGTTAGCTTAAACCTGTATAAAGATAGACCCTTTTATGTAGAGATCTCTCCTTACGAAGCCCAGTCACACGATGCGCCTGGACGATCACATTGATCACACGAATGGTTTCTCTATAAAACAGAACACTATGTTACTAGATAACATTGAAAACCACACACAACTAACTACGCTAGGGATTGCCTAATATGCAATGGGACGTAAGCTTACTTATGGCATTGTCGGCACTCTCCAATGAACGAGCCGACCTCATAAATTCATATTTTCAGGTCTCTTGAGCTGGGCCACAGAACATCATGTGTCTCTTTGGAGTAACAGTGACGTCACATGATACAGAGCCTTCGCTCGTTTCGCACATGGGGAAGCCTACTGTAGCTTTGACGGCTCATCAATCTGACATGTAGCATCTCTTCTCGCTTTTCTGATACCTAAGTTTTTTTCGAACAACGATTCCCACTTGAAGATTCATCGAAACCATATAATTAATCATGTCAGTCGATTTAACGCTCCCAGCGACCAGTTCGCCTGCCATCGATCCCTACAAGGATGTGGCTGATCCACTACTACCATTCGCCCTCTACATCCACGTAGATATCTCCAGCGAAGAGCTATCAGCAATTGAAACCGAATGCAACAGTCAAATTGAAGGTACCGCAGTCGTCTGGCGCGCCCTCCGATGTGACCTCTCCGGGCAACCTTTGCGTGTCGCGCTGGACGACCACCTAGCGAATCTCTCAACGCGCCGCTTCGATCCTTTCTACTTCGTGGCCGTTGTCGACAAGGAATGGAGAGATTCCGGTGTTGTCATCGTTGCGATGGATGATGGAAGCGACGAGCACATCTGTCATATCGACCAGCTGCGCGTTCCAGTGAAAGACGCTGGCCTGGTCCTAGTCAGCCTGCAGCTAGCTAATATCGACTGGGCCGAGTATAAGAAACGTACGAAGACGACCAATGAGATAATGCTGACGATGAGGACCGGGTCAGAGGCGAGAAAATTTCGTTCTTGACGAAACCCGGCAATTCGGGAGAGACCGATGAGGAGTAGACGTAAACCAGGCCCTGAGAGGTTCCTGAGAAGAACGTCCAGTCCCCACTGACCACCGACAGAAGTGTCGTAGAAGATGCGGAGACGGCGTTTGAGGCAGTACGGCTTCGTGCACGAGGAACGCTTTTGTAACACGCTTTTCCTAGGCTATTTCGTCTTCTGTGATGGAGAACTTGAGTCGAAGGATGTCAAGGCCGTGGTAACCCTCGTTAAAGTTGATCGCAATGCCGACTGGTCCACGATAAATTGCGCTGTAGGAGATGCTTATCGGATTATATGCGACGCGGCTAATGAAAAACAGGAATAGCAAGGTACTCAGGCCATAAGTTAAATATATCAATAATAGGTACGGTGAAACAAGTGTAATTATCACTTGAACCTGTCTCTCCTCTGCCAAAGTGATGCTGTTCACTAGCTCGTCTATAGACTATTACCACTCAGAACTGTGCGCTCTCCAGAGACTTTGATTATTTGCTATGTAATTTGGCATTTTTAGATCATTAATTGATTACTTCATCTATCGTGTGGCCCGCGAACCATCTTGGTCGTGTTCCATTATCAGGTGCTGCCGACGAACCTGCTACCGACGAGCAGGTAGTTTGGTGAGCTTTGTCAGGGCGGGGAACCTACCCTATCGTTGAGTGGGGAACTATACCTACCCCACAAAATAATCTGCGTACTTTGTACCTAGTATTCCGGTGGGGTTGGCGCAGACAAGTGACAACGCGCCCCTCATAACCAAATTTACAGAACAAGTACCAATGGCAGACGTAGATTCCCAACTACTCCTTTTTAGGCGCCAATACCTGCAACTGTTTGAGCCAGACTTCCTGGCATGGCCTCATGCGCAGCTCCTGCGGCGAAGCGATGCACAGGCTTGGTTGTTCAAACATTTGTTCGACGAGAGTCGTAACCCTCGCCTGCCGCCAGAGAGGTACCAGCTGCGCGTGCTGCGGCCTCTCATATCTCGAATCGAGAAATCCATTCAGGATCCAGATGAAGATGTATGTGGATAAGTGAAGTTCCACGTACCCGGAACAAGAACGCTAATATCGATGTCACCTAGGAGATCTCAGATGATCTGATGGGCCGCATTGCGGCCCTCATGACACATGGTGTACCGTCCGAGTTTGAGACAACGAAGGAGCGAGCGTATGTGAAATTCACTTGTCTGCCCGAGAGCCAGATGGATAGGGACCAAGACGGTGACAACTGCGATGCTGGAGAAGAGCCCACTATCACATTATTGGAAAGACGAAACTTGATATCTGGATCCCGCACTACAGGTCACCGCACCTGGGAAGCGGCTTTGCATCTCGGCTCCTATCTACTGACTAATCCCGGACGTGATATGATTAAGGGGAAATCCGTTCTCGAGCTTGGCGCCGGCACAGGTTTCCTAGCCATCTTGTGCGCCAAGCACCTGGGTGCGCGACACGTTACGACCACAGATGGAGACGAGAGTGTTGTCGGTTATCTCAAAGAAAACCTTGCTCTCAACGATATCGACGACGAGAAAACAGTCACCGCGAGAACGTTATGGTGGGGAGACGAGCTGAGAGGGACATGGGTTGAACAAGAGTGCTCCTCGGATCCCTATGATGTAGTGATCGGAGCTGATATCGTGAGAATTGACTTCCAAACCCGTATTACGGTTGTAGATACAGATGGCTAACCGGTGTCACAGACATACGACAAAGTGGCTATCACTGCTCTGGTGCAAACGCTTCGGTACCTCTTCCAGCTGAGGCCCGGTCTTCTAGTTATCATCGCGGGCGTTATTCGAAATGCCGAGACTTTTCAAACCTTCCGGGATGAATGCAGTATGTAGCTACAACTTACTTAAAGATTCTAGACACGAGCATGCTAACTTTTGTTGTTCGTTTGCGTGTAGCCCGTTCGAACTTCGCGGTTGAGGAGATAACGTTCGCCGCCAAATCAATGCGTGAGCAGAACTCCTTATTCTACGCAGCTGCGGTGCCAATTAAGATATTGAGTATTACTTCACAAGGTTAAGAACGCCACCGAAAGGATTTGAATGCCATAATCTTCTTACTCGTAGATTTAATCGGCCGTGATCAATGTCGTACCTAACCCGTTAGCTGTCTAATCGAAAACTCTCGTAGACTTTTCTGGACCGTAACGAAAGCCCTCTCTGCTATGATGACAATGGTGGCCGGCTGTCAATAGAAATAAAGTAGTCTAAGTTACTTACTGAAGGCCCTCGACCACGCCATTTTTCGAAACTCATTTTTACAGTAGGTTCCAGTAAGGTCCGATGTCTACTAGAAATATCAAGAAACGTACAAGTTGAGAAGCCCTGTAATATTGCCCCAGTAGGGATTAACCCTACAAGTTTATATAAAGCTCTAATTCCACGCATCGGACCATGATCTCCAGACACGGTTGACACTGTTCTTTACGCAATGGGAAACGCCGAATCAACGAATATAAACACCTGCTATACTCATTATCTCGACGATATGCCTGCTAACAACACTAGCTTGAGACAATGTACCAGCTGTCTCGAGGACAAGCCAAAGACAGAGTTTAAGAGCATGACCTCACGTTGCAGAGTCGAGCATAGATCAGACATGTGCACACAATGCGCCGCAAAGTGGATTCAACGCAGTGTCAATGACCAAGGCACTCGCATCACATGCCCACAATGCCCAGTAGAGCTGGACTACTTCGATATCAAAAAGGTGGCCGACGCGGCCACATTTCAAAGATACGAGACACTAGTTCTTAATAGAATGCTCGAGAACGAACCCAATTTCGAATGGTGCGCTCACAATTGTGGCTCTGGCCAGTTACACCCCGCCGCCACAGACGAACCAATAATGACCTGCCATTACTGCGACGAACGGACATGTGTAGCCCACAAGTCACCGTGGCATTCCGGAGTCACCTGTGGGCAGTTCGATGAAATGCTGGCAACCGGACAGATCCAGGACAAAGAGGCTGCGAGTCTCAGAGATCAAGAGAAACTATTGGAAGAACAAAGGGCCCAAGCCGCCCTTGAGGCCACCCTTCAGAGAGCAAGGGACGACGAAGCTAGCCGGGAAGAGGTGCGCAGAACCTCGAAACCATGCCCGAATTGCCAGTTCGACATTCAAAAGAACGGCGGGTGCGACCATATGACCTGTGAGTACCTACCTACCACACATTTTCGAAGTCATCGCCTAGCCGCAATCGTTCTCATCAAGCTGTACGCTGACATATTTTAGGTCGAAGGTGTAGTCACGCCTTTTGCTGGAGGTGTTTTACCCCTTATAATGAGATCAGCAGGGTGGGGAACTCGGCGCACAGGAAGGATTGTTCCTGGTATCGTTCACACATACAATTCCACTGAAAACTTAATGTAGGATGCTACCTTAGGGACAAACTAGTGAGTTGGTAACTAGTGAACTTCTGGGTCAGGGAAGCATGTTATACCTATAAATATAATCATTTCCAGACTAGAAGATAGGTGGAAAGGGAGTTACGACACTGCCGTGACGTTAAATAATCAGCATACTAACCTGTATTCTTAGCCATATGTTCCCCGATATGCCATCCTTCTGCTAATACCGGTTACTGTGTAATGTCTACTCATTTGCCTCTTTCATCTAGATTACGCGTTGCCTAGTTTAGCCCGTAGTATTAGCTTATTTTAGTTTATTTTGAAATTCTAGAAGAGCGAAAACTGATGTTTTGTGCTGCCTAGTATGAAGCGCCTATAGAAATAACTTACTTTATTGAGACCATGAACACCCGGGCTCGACGGTTTGGGAAATCCCGTGCAGCAAGTGCGGAGAACCTAACCTTCTTAGTATCCAACACGCCCAGTAATCTCCACTGAAGACTACCTTAAATCAGGCTATTTCGCTAATATTCCGCTAATAATATGCACCCCATACTCCTAACGGCTCGTTTCCCTCCGGCTGGGATTAATCTCGTGATAATCTAGTGAACGATGACAAGTGGAACGCCTCTGCCATTTTTCCGAACGGGTGATGACGAGGCAAGAGGGGTGGGAGGGAGAGAAATCGAAGCCGACGGTAAACGTGTTGGACAGTCATAAATTGAAAGGGCGCCTTGAACCCGAACTTGAGTAGAAGGCGGCAATTCAAGTTGAATGAACCATTTGACAAGATGCGGTTCTCATCAGTCTTCCAACTCTTGGCGGTTACAAGTTACGTAAGGGCTGATGTCCCAAAGATCGGGGCAGATGGTAAATTCACCATCAGCTCGACCAGTATCACGGCGCAGGTCAGTTCATTCTTCATGATAGGTTGTCACCCATTATAACTTAGCGGACCATAGTTTATTGCGTACGGTGCTACTCTCACCAACCTCTTCGTCAAAGACAAGGACGGCAAAGACGTTGATGTCGTCCTGGGGTATGAAGACTTAGCTTACTACCGTGGGTATTTTTGAAGTCTCGATCAATGCCGTGGATATAGAAGACTGAGAACGTCTTAGCCGATGACCCGGGCCACCCCGTCTACAATAGCATACCGGGTCGCTATGTGAATCGCATTGGCCACGGTAAATACAGTCTCGACAATAAAACGTACTCGACCGAGCTAAACGACGGTACCAACACACTGCACTCCGGTACGAACAATTGGTCTTATCGGACATGGAACGTAACGGCGGCGACCAATGACTCAATCACGTTTACGGTCCGGGATGAGCCAAACTCGTCCAAGGGAATGCCGGGCTTAGTGTTAGCGAATGTCACATATAGCGTTCACGGGGACGAGTGGAAAATCAAGATGGATGCAGTATCACCTAGCATCAAATCACGTCCGTCTCACAATCTGCGCTGGCCTGAGACCAGATGATACATTAGCTAACAGTGTTTCGTAGCGCTCATGCTCACGCACCATACTTACTTCAACCTTGACGCTTACAGGAATCCCGACACGGTCAAGATCTGGAATCATACCCTCTACATGCCTTACTCGAAACGGTATCTAGTAGCCGACGACGGAGCTTTACCGACAGGCAAAATCGCAACAGCAGGGGCGAATAGCATCAACGACTTTGCGAGTGCGCCGGACATGTTCCTGGGTCATGCGCAGAAGCTCCCCGGCTTCTCTAGCAATTGCGGTGGAGGTGGCGCGTGTGAGGGCTACAACGGATACTTCTTGATTGACGATGCACCCGCCGACGCCGTCGTGGTGGCGCTGGCAAGCCCCTTCTCAGGAATCAAGGCGGAGCTCCGTACCGACCAGCCTGGTGTCGTCATCTACACATGCAACTGGTTCGATGGCACAGGCGACCTCAAGAGCACGCAGGGAACGAGCGAGAACAATAAAGTAGTGCGAAGTTCGTGTGTCGCAATCGAGGCGCAAGACTATGTAGACGGAATCAACCAGTAAGCACCATTTCCCCCTAACAGTCTGAATAAGCAACACGTGCCCCGTCGTCTGCTCAGAGCGAAGCTGACACGCTTGTTGATAATAGCCCGGAATGGGGACGAGGGGACGCTCAGATTACCGGGCCTGGGAAGACATATTCTTGGGAGAGCTCGTGGACGTTCACCAACTTGTAGGATGGCGTATAATGGGCTGTAGATAGGACCAACAGAGCCCGACCTGAAACTAAGGGTATAGGCTTGGCATAACTGAAACTAAGCTGGCCTTCGAGCTGAAATCTCACCGGGCGAATGGACCACGAGGATGCGTGCTGATTGTGTCGTATAGACTCGAGTTCGCCACGGATGCCAGTCAGCCTTGGGGGGTGCACTGGTTAGATCCTGGGAAGGGCGCTTGCATACTACGTCGTGCTGTAGTACCTCCATCCACTACTCGCTCAACGTCAATAAAGACGCACATATTCTGGGCGCGAGACGAACGGACGTTGAAGTTTTGTTGACCGGTCGGCTTTAAGTGCATGTTTGTCATTCTAGAATATGAGAATTGGCGCTGGGTGTAAGGTAACCTAGGTACCTACCTAGTTTAGAAGGTGGAACCGCTGCGCGGGAGGGACGAGTGAGATCTGCATGACCCCTGTGGGTCCTGCTATGCACCCTAGCGTAGCACTTACAGTACCTATACGTACTGTAGGTAGTGTAAGGCGTTAGGCGGACCAGGCGAACCAGATTCATTACTGCGCATCAACAAACACGACAAAGCTTCTGGACGGAGGTCGTGTAATCTCACGTTACTTCAGCGAAAACCGTTGGCGACGGGGTTATTTCCTAGATAGATCACTGCAGACAAACAGGTGCGCTAGTCTCCCTTGCCTGAAGGAATGAGATTCGGCGTCGAATTGGCTGACGATACACACCGTGCATTATACTGTGTAGAGGTGTGGGATGGCAGGCAGGATCTTTGGCTCGACCGCTTTTTGCTTTCTCCTTCCTTTCCCTTTCCTCTCTTCCTCTTTGCCCCACCATCAACGCATCGAAAACTTGAGAAACCCCATCTTACTTCACTGGGAATTTAGTACCCCAATCACCTAGTCGTACCCTTGTCCAACATGTCCAATAGTCGCATCCTTCCTGCAATCCAAGGGTCCTGCCCCTTGCTAACGGTAGCCTCAGGGTCCAACCTGAGCTGAGCAACTAACCCTTTCTTAGGGGAGCCATGACGTAGGAGCCGAAGCAATCAGTCTTTGAAATCTAGACTCGAGTCTGCGGCGGTCGCTTATGCAGCCTGTGAATGGTTTTGTTAATGTCGAACTTCCCTATATCTGCCTACTAGTCTATTCTGGGTAGGTAGGCAGTGAAAATGGAGGCTCACCAGCTACCTTGCCGGCTTACGCTCTCCCACGCCAGCATTCCATCTCTCTAACATCTCGAATATCGGCTGATATCTACGTCACCTTAGATCTCGCCCTAGCTATGTCCTGCGTCGTGACGTGGAATTCGAACCGCGACGTCATTTTATTTCGGTGAGTAGGGGCAACGTAGTTCGCGCCGTGCGCTTCTGTGGGGTTTTCTGTACGGTCGATGGTGAAATTGACGACAGATCATAAATATGACCATTATCAACACCTTTGACAGAAGAATAGGACGATACTGATAACAAAGTCCATTTGGCAATCCCCGGAATAGTCGCGATCGACCAATATTCGCTGTCACGAGGGAGACAACGTGGTACGACTTGGGTGGCGACTATGGCGATCAGTATTCTGGTGTTGTGAGGGGCACTTCTCCCACCGAGAGTCCGTCCAATAAGGCATTAAATACCTTCAGGTGAGGATAGTAAAATCTGCCTGAGAAAAAGGTCGGTCGGATAGCCGTACCGTCTCCCAACACAGGGAAGATCAACGCTCCCGGGTCCGCACTCGGAACAGCACGCGATGTTCGAGGCCGTATGCCAGCCGCTTCTGACTTACAACACAACAATTTTATCATAACTTATGCCACTGCGGGGTATCAATAACTCCGACAAAGGCGCATGATATCATGGCAGAAGAGCCTTCATACGTCAGTCAGCGCTCAGGCGAAGCAAGAGATGTCAGCCTGAAGCAGCCGAGTTGCCAAGCCCGGCACAGTTCATTCAGTTAGTTGTGAGACTAGTTGACGGGACACACAACTCATTAGATTCCGTTGGCCACGCTGAGCAGGATGATCTTCGCTTTTGATGTACGCACATAAAATCACGCTGGCGTCCGACTCGTCCGATCTGTCAAATCCAACATTACTTGCGTTGATCGACACACAGCCTCAAGCTTTGACTTGCATCACCATATCCTATTCTTATCCGTGCTTCCAACTCACATTTGCTAATCCCTATTCGGTGATCGCCATAGCGTCATAGGGCCTGATTCCGCTCCGCATGCCAGCTGCCCAGCGTGCCTTTCGCCCTCACGATCCTGCATAGTAGCGCTACACGACTCGCCCTCCCTGTTTGGTGCGGATGCAGCCGAGATCAGATATCCCGTACCAACCTGTCAGAACTACTAGGCCCACTTTCCTAAAACGGCAATTACCTTGAATATCTTGGGACGGACAATGGCCAACCTTGTTCCAAACTCTCAGAAGGACGACTCAGCACGTGCTGTGCAGTATCTGTATCTGAAGTAAGCCACTTGTTATTCATCATTTAGCAGTTCGTCTTACATTATGATTGACCTTTTTTGTAATGTGAGTCCGGAATGCTAATTGAGTATATACATCTAGTCGAGACGAATCAGCGCCCGAAGTCCCTGCTCAGCGTCCCTCGTTCAACGTTCCCATTGATATGAAGTACAGCATTCAGCGGTTCGTCAACTCGCACGCCCACGTTGAGGACCGTGTTTTACGTCCGCTTCAGCACTTCGCGACCGCTACGCCGCTCACTGAGGATCAATCGCGAGCCCGCATGGCGGCGATTCTGGAGGCGGCCGCCAAGGCCTCGGCGCCGACCCGGCATTGACTACCCGGAGGAGGGGTTAGCAAGGCCCACGCCGCCATACGCGATTCCCGGGGCGTAAAGATAATGTGAGAATTACCCTGCTTTACCATTTAACTTAACCGTTCTAATGCTCATTCAGGCTACTATATCAAAGGGCTAGACAAGATGCGATGGGGTTACACGGATATGCTAATCGCCGATGCTGGCACCTTTCCCTCCCTATTCGTTACATTCTGTATCTAGGTATTGTAATCAGATGGAAGCGAAGTATTTCTTTTGCCTTTTCTAATGCGAACTGCTTATACCAACAAAATATCATACAAGATCTAATGACATGCCTCACTCACGGGTGTTATCACCTACGCGGCGTCAGTACTCAATAGCCGACCGTTCTTGGTTGATGAGACCCTTCTCAGCCGGATAGTAGATGCATGCGCGGTTGGATGATTGGTGCTCGACCTCTTCGGTCCTGGGCTTAGGGCCATCCTCCATCCAATAGGAAGTAATTACGGCATTATGTAATCAAACGAAGTATCTCCTTTGTCCCCGTCATTATCCTACCCTTCCCACAATCTAATTCTGCGTTGGAAAGGACTCTGGTATACCGAGAAACGAAAAGAGTCAGACATAAATTGGATTTCGGGCTTGACACATTCATAAGGTAGGGCGACCTGGGGCGGATTGTCAGGAATATATGATGCACACAGATATACCGCCATGTTATATCTTATGACACCATTTGCGCGGTAACGGCAATCTTAATCCGTGCCTATATTGACTGGCTCGTCTGACGGCTCACAATAGTTGATCGGGGGATGCATATCGGTTATGACTAAATAATGCAAGCACGTATCCAAGCCATTGATCAAAGTATGATTTTCACTTTTCATAGCAGAACTTATGTACCAATTCGTTCGCTTGCCCAAAATGATTACGTTTGCTCATCATGTAGTGGCTTACACCCACGAAAAGTAGTTCAGGAGGTGGTTGAACCCAATACTTACAGTATACTCACGCGCGTATGCGTGCGTGTATATGTGCAGACTGACTGCCGTGATACAAGACTTAGAGAGTTGAATTGCAATATTGTCCTGCTTGGTCAAGTCCAACTCTGGGGTGAATGACGGAACAGCCTTGTCACAGTTCCAATTGCTGCTACCTCCAGTATCGAATTTTTTTGTTGCGTAATGAAGAAGCTCGATCTATACTAGCAGAGTCTTCACAGCTATCTCGTATTTTCTTGGACCTTTAGTCGATGACATGCGGTAACCGAACGGTAGTACGATACGGACGTGCTACCAAAACGGCCTTGCGTGAGATATCGTATTTTCTCGTTTCCTTTTCCCCTGGCCTTGCCTGTCCTTGCCCAACTCTTTAGGGCGTGGAACAACAGAAGAAACCTCGTCATAGATGCCCAGTCATCTATCTTGAAATCCCGAGGTCGGAACATCATCTCTCCCGTTGTCTGCCAAAAGCTGTGGCCGTCCCAGTCCGATCGATCTGGCAATTACCGTGGTTTGTGTGATCTCTATCCGATATAGCTGGATGATGCAGGTTTAGGTAGCTTCGTTGTTGCAGCGCTTTTAGCACTTGTGTGTATAATAGCGTGATGCTGCCAACCTCTTAGCGACATCGGAAGCTTCAAGTATTTGAAGCTTCTTTCCTTCGACATCCTCAGAGTCAACTGTGCTTTGAAAATACTCTATTTCGTTCCTATTAGTATCAACAAATGACTTGTGTCTTTTGAGGACCCAATCAACGATGTTCTCAGATACGCCGGTTCGTATGGCCGTGCTCGTATACTCTTCAAGAGTCACGACTGCCGATATCCTGACAGTATGTCGAAGAGCTTCCGCTATCTCCGCTGGCCTATCCGAATACTGCATGATCGTTTCGCCAACGCGAATTCGATTTGGAGTTGTCAGGATTGAAAGATTACACCCAACAAGATCCGATAAGACTGGTTGGTATCTTAGGAGGTAGTCCATCGGTCCCATTTGGCCAGGAATGAGGACCTCCCATCGGCCACAACTCGCTCTGTTCCGGGGCGGACGCATCGGGGTAGGTGCGGCCTTTGGTTTTGGTGCTACAGCACTTGGTTCTGCTGCCTTCTGTAGTGCTGCTGCCGCCTTTAGCGCTACTGCGCTTGTTGGCGCTGGCGGCAGTACTATCGCCCGTTGTGCTGGTTGTGGACGCGACATTGTATTTGCTGCAAGACTTGTTGCCGACTGGGGCATCTTGCTATAAGACACTCCGTTGTTTGTGATGGTCTGAATGAAGGCCGTGATATCGAGAGTGGTATCGCGTGCGGCTTGTTGGATGATACCTAAGTTGAATTGAGGCGCAAACATGCTACTTCGTTCTTTGAGCGGTACCGTGGCGATCATGGAGCTGTCGACTGCGTCCGATCAGTATATTCTAATCGCAACATATACACAACAAATGGATTCTAATGAGGGTACACATTACCACTTACAGGTCCTTACAGCGGCAAAGTGAAGTATCCCGTACTGAATAGACTTGACGTCGTAAGTAACCGCCTCCGATCCCGATACTTTATTGACTGCCTGTATGAGATTGGCATGTAGAGCTTTCTCCTTGCCGGACTGTACGGCTTTGCTGTGGGCCTTTTTGTATAGGTCGACGACGCACTGATCAATCATTGTGAGCGATTTGTATATATGGAGTCTTTTCTGAAGAATGAAGATACATCCGAACAAGAGAAGATGAGAAGGTGAGGCTGGGAGGAAGTGGGGGGTTGTACGCAAAACAACATAGGTCGTGACTGGTGGGCTGGTGTGTGTGTGGCAGACTAACAGTCATTTGCTACCTATTTGTACCGGTGACGCTAACGCGTATATACTGATGTCGTCTACTAAGTATAGTTTTCTGTATAAACATCGACATTCTCAGCTTACTTGGTACAGGTACATCACCAGGGCCACTAGGCTACCTACTTACCTAGGTAGGTATAAGAATTGGATGCAAATGTTAAATACCTAGGTATGTTCCGTGATATCTATTTAGGTAATTACTTTGAAACAGGCATATCAATATTGCTTATGTACTCATGTATCTTCAATATCCGGTTATACGGGCAGGCATTCAGGTAGTTGAATCCATGGAAGACCTTGAGATACTGTATCTGGACGGGTAAATGGGCATTGTCGTGTTTAAATGATATCCAAGCTTTGTTCCACTCCAAGTTTGTATACAGCTACAAGTGACATGTGATTGCATGACAAATCTGATTCGCATTGAGCACCATCTACAACATTTCTTAGAATACTGTTGCAAGGGCTTGGAAATATGTTCGAATTGCAATAATAGTCTAGGCTGTAAAGAGGCCATGAAGGTCTTGTCCCCCTAGGTATTCGGCCTGACGAGAAATCTATAATTATATGTCTGAATAGCCTTACCTTCTTTGTTTCGTCTTGCCTCCATGCTTTTGTATAGCTGTCTTGGAAGATCATGTAAATATAGGTAAACTGAGATTAGAACTCGCATAGAGTTGAGATCAAACTATCGCCAGCTAGCACCAAGGACAAGATGATCAGAATGATGTAAGCATTATTCTGATGAAGACGGATCGGGGTGGATTGATTGTGTTGTCCAGCCGCCATATCTCCCCGAAAATTGTAGGTGCAGACAAAGGCTGTTGTTGCCGCGCGAAGGTGCAAAAATACCGTTTTTAGCTAGCCATAGCTTTCTTGAAGTTGACCGCAATTGACGATGGATATCGAGGGGCTTTGGGTAGTAGATCTCGAGTATTACGTCCAACCTGGCTCCACCCCTAGGTAGGACCCGGCGCTAACTGAAGTACCTGCCTTAGCGTATCTTATACAGGGATCATCCCCAGATTACAGGGCCTCAATATTCACCGTCTGACTGGGTTGGCGGAAGATCCGGAAGTTCTTGTACCTCGAGGTCAGACACAAACCTGACAGGAGCTCTTCTCGAACGGTTCACCTTGAGATCGAAGACGTCCAGCCTCTGATAACCCCCAACAACATCATGATACTGTTTTCCCTCAATGCAGTCTTCGAGGTTCATGTCAGCATACAGTATACCCTCTTCGTGTTGCAGGAGGTCCGTGGGGGTCTGTGTTCCTGTCGCTTGGTCGACAGTGAACCCACGTAGTTGAGTACCCGTAGGATCGAGGAACATGGTTGCAGCTCTCGATGTCGATTCCAGCGCCTTAGTGATCGTCTCTGAGTAGAGAGATCCTTCTGCAACTGCTTCAATAGCATCCGCACCCAAGTGACCTGCGCAGACCACGCCAAAACACTTCGCCTCAAAACAGTGGGCAGCAGCTCGGATTCGGTTCGCTGCTACATTGTCGAAGTTTGGCGCCCCAGTACTACTTGCATTACTGGAAGAGACAGGAGAGGGAGCTCTTGTGGGCCAAACCGCAGGCCACGTTGAAATGTGGACTTGTTCACCTTGAGCCATCAGTGAGAACCGCGCCAGAGGATTCGTGTTCTCGCCGCAGATGAGATTCCCTATCTTTCCGACCGGGGTGTCGCAAACCCTCAAACCATAGCCATCCCCATGGCTCCAGGTGAGTTTCTCGTAGAAGGTCGCAACGAGTTTCCGATGGTGCACGAGTACTTGCCCATCAGAGTTGATTATGACGTTGGAATTGTATAGGCACGCACTGCTGTGTCTAACTTTTTCGCTTAAACCCAAGCTGACGATGATATGATTTTCCCTCGCGGCCTCGCGAATAGCGCGCACTTCTTCGCCGTCTGCGTAGATGGACTCGAGAGCCATGCGTTTAAAGAGATTGTGGTTCTCTGTCGGTGGGCGTACCGCACTCCATATTGGAAAGGCAGGAATGAATGTTTCGGGAAACACAACCAAGTGGGCATTATTGGCAGCTGCTTGGTTGATGAGGGATATGGCCTTGTCTGTTGTCTTTCTGGCTGACAGGAATACCGGAGCAGCATGGCAAGCAGCTACTCGCAAAGATGTCTCCATAGCAATATTTAGATAGAAGAGTCCGGAGTGCCAAGTAGTAGTGGACTGCTTCGAAACAGTACGAAATTTTGTAACTTGCGCATGCAATTACATAGATTTAAATATATATTCCATTCATAAGAGTGGATAACGATATCCTAACTAACCTTGACTCTTGAATCACGTTGCCGACTGCCCGCATTATAAAACCAACCCCTCAGTTCAACTATTACAGGTACCTACCTAGGCACTCTCCGGGTAAGAATTAGAGGGACGATACCGCAGGGGAGCGGGCGGAAGACCCCAAATATCTCCTCACACAGAGCAAACACCGAACTTCTCCACAATCCCGCACCCGCTACGAGTTCTCCAGTCCCCGAAGCATGTGGATGCTTGGCCGCATCTCGCAGTAAGGTGGTGGCGGCTAGATTATTCATAACCTTCAAATTCATTCACCGAGTATGATCCCGATGCTCGATTCGCAAGACTATTCCCGTCCACCTCGGCGTGGACTTACATACCATTCCCAACCAACGCATACAGTCATATCATCTGAGCCTCCGGCATCCCCACGGCATTTGAAATACGATCAATTATATATGATATAGCGGATAGGGATGGGACCTTCCACGACCGAGGTCGTTGTCACGCCACCGCAATGGAAAGCGGCGTTGTTGGGCTTTGCGACAATGTTCAGCGTTGGAACCGTTTATGCGCTTAGCACCCTCCAAAACGAAATACCAAGACTGCTTGAGGTGTCGCCGCCGTGGCCTTACACCCTTTTCGCTACAGTTTCTCTGGGGCTCTCCATAGGCGTCAGTATTTGTGCGTCTTGCATAGCTGCGTATGGGGAGTATTATGTCGCGATTGGCGGTACCGCTCTGTGGGGCATAGCAGTTACGAGTATGAGTTATTTCCTGGCTACACTTCCTAGTCTGCTCGGTGTTCTCGGATCTCTACTCATTGGAGGCATTGGCGTTAGTTTGACCTACTTGAGCACCATCGTCTTGGTAGGGCAAGCCTTTCCTAACCAGCCTCTGGCAAGAAGTGCAATTGGACCTCTGGAGTTCTCCTCAGGCACGGGGTCATGGCTTGCTGTGTGGTCGTATCTCCGAATCGGAGCCAGAGATGCAAGACAAGTACAGAATTTCTTATGGACCGGAGGCATAGCCTTCATCTGCATAGCAGCTACTGCTTGTACCTTAGCACCAAGTCACGGAGCCAGAACTTCATCTCCCGTACCCCCTCGGGACCCCGAGAAAATATCAGCCAGACGATTTTTCAGGATCTTGCTCTTTTGCAATGCCTTGCCAGGCATGGCGGCCTTCGGCGCACTCTTACCGATTACATCCTTCTACACTCACAAGATCCCGGGCGATACCCCAGACATCTTACCTCGTCTCATAATAGCTCTCGCCCTTGGGGGATTCTTTGCTTCTACCATAAGCTCTCGACTCGGAGCAAAGTCCACGTTTATCATGTTATTTTGCACACGAGGTTTGTTACTCATCACCGTCCCCTTGTTCCCAACCTTACCGGTAGCAACTGTCACTCTGCTGGTTATCTTTTTTGCGCATGGCGCGGGATTTAGTCTCATCCCGGGGTTGGTGAAGGCTCAACAAACGAAATCGTCCCTTTTCCCCCATGAATACGGCGAAGTCTTGACGGCATGGGGAGTAGCTGGAATCATAGGTAACACAATCAATGCCGCCTTCGTGCCCTCATCCGGCGACGCGACCACTGTATCATTTCTTCTTGGTATGATATCGCTCACCTTTGGTGTTATACTTTACTCTAGCCCAGCATTTGGAGGATCTGCATTCACTTGAACTCGTACGCGTTGCACGTGGTCAGCGTTGAGCGAGCATAGGCCAAATCGTTGTCGTCATATAGTTGGGTTGCAAATTAGATATCTCCGACAATATATTAATTCCTTCTGTACAACGTTAATTACATAGGACAATCTCGGATGTAAATACGGAGAGAATGTATGATACAATCAAACAATGCCCGTGTACTAATCTAATAATTATCCTTTGATGTGGCACACAATGCTAACAATATAGCAGCAATCTATTTGAAAATGATCGTGTTAGTCATTCGAGGAGCAAAAATCTCTATATATATCAACGTCACTTTCGTTCTCCAGATTTGAAGCTTCAGTAATTCGGTCTCATAATCCTATCAAGCAAAAACACACTGTTTCGGTTCACTCTACTCTTACACACAACTACGGAAACTTCTCGAGCGAAATAAATTTACCTCAAGCCTCCAAAAACTCAAAAAATAAACACTACTTCCAACTAAAATCGCCGAGATGAATCAACCAAAAAGCTCCTCAAAAGGCGAGAACAAAAGCGAGTCAATAAATATACCTAAAAACACTAAGACGGGAATCGGCACATCTCAACAACAGAGAACATATACTTCTCCTTATGTAGTGAAGCCAGGAAAAATGACCCACGGGATCGGATCGTTGTGGACAGGTACAGCGGCATAGACAAGGAAACCTTCCGTCTAGATGAGACAAAATAGGGGACGTAGAGGTCTTGGGAAATCATTAGATGATTCTCCTACTTGCGAAGTAGTACCATGAACAATATCCTTATCCAAAAGAGAAGGATGTACAATAGTTAAAGTTTTTTTTTAAATAAAATTTTATCTATAGCATTATTATTGTCTTTTAATTCAGACACTGAAATTTTAGTATAATTTTCAATTAGTTCCTTTGCTTTTTCGTAAGCATCCTTATTTACTTTAAAAGGTTATAAAATTCTAGACGACTTATTAGTACCGCACATCAACAAATACTAGAAAAATGTCCAATGCAACTACAGTAACCAAAATTTATATTCCGATTTAACAAGTATAGTAGTATACGTGTAATTATATGATTTGTATTATTTAGAATTTGAATGGATGTCTATGAATTCCCGGAATATCTACCATGGCTCGGTATACATGGCCGGTTGACCCGTCGTCTGCAATCGAGGTAATAAACAAGGTCTTCATATCCTTCTCGCCAAATGCCGGGCATGATACCATCTTAGCACCAGGTACAACACACGTAGCGGTCACTTTCCCAGCTGGCGAGAACCTGACGAGTTTGCCCTGCGAGTTAGCAGCTGCCCAAACGTGGCCTTCCTCGTCAACTGCTAACCCATCTGGCATTCCACCGTCCTCTAGTTTCGCGAATAGCCGTCCTGTAATAACTCAACTGTTAGAACATGCCATTTTATGGCAACCTGCCTCATTTGGGATTCAGGGGGTATGCAGAAGTTGCTGTGCGAGCACAACCTTTGCTGAGACGAGATGACTAAAGAGCTTAGGAATGCGTACTGTTGCTTGCTGTACCGTTCTCAACGTCGTAGTCATACTGATATATCTTCCCTTCCGGCGTGTCACAGGCATACATGATATCATCACTGGGCGACCAAACAAGCCCATTGACGACGGCGGCCGTTTCGTCTTGTTTCCCCTCCGACATATCCTGGACCTTATTCCCATCAAAGCGCCAGAGTCGGCCTATCTTGGCCTCCTCATCCAGGGCCATGGTGCTCGCCCACCAGCGCCCACGCGCGTCGATGCCTCCATCGTTCAAGCGGACTTTCTGGTCCAGGCTCGAGTCCCCGTGCTGAACGTCCGCAATGAGCTCCAGGGCACCACTGGTGGGGTTGAGCAGCGCGAAGCCGCGGCGCGTCAGCACGGCGAGGTAATCGGAGCGTCCCTCGACCATGTCGAGCCTGGTGATGGGCTCGTCGAGATGGACCGTGTAACGCCCCGCCCAGCCGCGGTCGAGCGGGACGCAGTGAACGCGGCAGTTCTTGATGTCGACGAAGAAGAACGTGTCGTCCTCTTGGCGGTATAGGGGGCTCTCGCCTAGCCCGGCCTCACAGGGCAGCCATTCCTCCGCCGTGTATTCTCTCATCGTCATCCCATCGGTAAGTCGTGATCCGAGGATACGCAATAACCTTTTTAAGCACTCGTGGCATGATCTGGATTTACTGCTTCAGATATTCTTATATAAAGAGTATAGTCGATGACGTCAAGTATATGTCGCCGTAACTGGTTTCTGGTAGGTCCGAAATCGCAGAATGCCGATTTCATTTAATTATCTAATGATGATTTAGTGAACAATAGGTTTTACTAATTAGTTTCCTTGCAAATCGACTTGATCCCTTGAGTTGCATCAAGGTCTTTCCTGTTAACAGACGAGAGGTCGTCATTGGATTACCCATTTCCCGGTATGGGAGAACTACCCATGGTGGGTAAACTTAAGCGCCCAAGAATAGGGAGACTTGTAATATCAAACGTATTTAACAATGAGCAAATATTTCCATCCCTTTTGTATATACCTAATCTTAATTTAATAATTCAGTGTGTACTAGGACGCATTGGCCACGCGGTAGAAACATCACCTTGAGAGGCGCTGTAGACGTGGGCCATTCAGCGGGCAAACCCACCTGGAATGCGTCCACTGGGGGACGCGTATAGCGTCTCTTTGCCCTGTCGAGCCTCCGCCACCACAGTACGAAAGCATACCTAAGAGGTAGGTAGGTACAGGTTAACAGGTTAGGTCGGTACCTACAGGTATCTAGTCCTTGCTCGCAGCAAGTGTCTCAGATAACAGGAAATCTAGCGAAAATGCGGGCAAAGAACAAAGTTCGGGTGCCCCGTTGCCCCATCTCACATTCCTCCTCCATCATACCAAAAGCCCTTTGTCTGCCCTGTCCTGTCCCGACCCATCTGCCAACGTATTCACCAGACAATGGAAAAGGTCGAAGCAGACTATGCGAGACACGTAGATGGAATCAGACCGTCATCTCAGTACCTGGTAAGCTCTTTCATAGCCCCCAGCACGTCTATCTCTCTGGCTCCTTGCTGTCTGCGTCTCCATCTTACCCTTGTCCGCTGACGGTGTCCCGCCCATCTAGGTACTAATCGCTCCCACTCGCTCTGCAGCCATCCCTCCTCCACCTTTATCCAAGATAACCACTTCATCAACTGGTATCAAAACTTCCCGTCGCGCCTCCAAGTCGACCAATCCAATGTTCCTGCCCATGAAATGAGCATACCTATTCTCCGACAAGCACCGATTGCTATGCTTGAGCCAATAACTAGCCGTTATTACACGTCTCGAATGGCCGAGTCTCGAAACACAACCCGAGATTACAGAGCGTCGTCCCAAAGTTCATACTTACTACTTTACCGGGCGACCTCCTCATTACCATCTGACGGATACACGGTATGGAACGAGCCCTCACACGTAATCACCTCACATATCGCTTCTGGAATCATTAGAGTTGCTGATTGTATCTAGTATTGATTGGCAAGCTACTAATGATTTAGGCTATACCTATCTTGCGCACCGCAAAAGGTATCGATCTTGGCGCGACTAGATATGCTAACATAGCAGCATGAAGGCTTGCATCTCTCCGCACATCTCTGTCTGAGCCTGCTGCATCAGAAAGACGTCCAGCTTCAGCAGCTATCTCGGTAAAGCGAGGTGCGTGATATTTCTTCCCAGGCCAGCCGACTCCGAATTGGAGAATCGGCTAGTCCGAAACGCACTTGATCGAAAACGCCCCCAAGTTGAGTTCGAGGCATGGACATGTCCATCGTCTCTTCATTCCCCTCTCCCTGACCTTGCTTGGTATTCTACATGGCAGAAGCCCTCCCTGTCTGCCGACACACCATAATTTTTTCATGGATGCTAATACTCATACAGCTTCAGCTTCTCATTTCATGAGACTCGATGCCAAGGCTTGTGCAGCTTTCGCTGTCATCTGTCGCCTTGGAAAATGCAACGAAAATGGATACTTAGGCGGCGGAACCAAGAACTTGCCCAAAGTACCAGATACGAGTAACGGATATATGCCACTCAGACGGAAGAGAAATTCGTTAGGCGTAGGGTTACACCAACCACGTCTTCACTCCTCTTCTGAGTCGCTCGACTCGCTCGACTCCGCAACTGCCGGCGCCTCAACTTCAGGTATAGGTTCTTGACTACCACTGCCATGACGTTGAAGTTGGGCTTTTAGTTCGCGTAATTGCTCAATCTTTCGTTCTTGCTCATGCTTGTTCATGGGCTTATTCTTTTTTGCCTTTGGCAAGCCGCCGGGCTTCGCCTTTGGCTCGGGTTCTGAGCTCACAGCACTACTATACTCAGGTTTCTTAGCCAGAGCCTGGCGGATGTGAGGATGCGCCCTGTTAATAAGATCGTAGAGTTTTCCGAGAGCATCGACGGTCAGAGAATCTATGTCCAACTCCATCTCGCCATCATCATTTTCCTTGGAGGAATTAGTACTCATTTTCGCTTCACGCGTTCGCAAGTCACGGTTTCAAGGTAAGTGGAGTCAAGGTGTTGAGGAATTTGAATTGAGTACTTACATTCTGACCCGTGTCTCTTTTGATGATCTCCACAGCCTTAGTGAGGGTATGACCGTCAAGCTCGTTGATACCTTCAGCTATAACTGCCTTCTCCAATGCACCGATATGCCGTTTCTTTGCAACCGGGGGCTTCTTGCTGTTATTGAGCGGTTTCTTTGATGTGCTGACGGACCCAGACAATCTCTTATTCCCGCTAAATGAACTGCTTCCTCCAGTTTTTGATTTGCTCTTTGAAGAACCACTCTTCTTCTTTTTGGGCTTCTTCTCGTTGAGGAACTTGGTCCTCTCTTCGACTAGTTTTCGTTGAAGCATGGTGACCATAGACTGTTGTACCTCCATCATGGTGAGGTCAGGCTTCTTGGAATTAAGCAGCTCGTTAAGCTTGTCTTGCTCCTCATTCAGTCTCTGTTGAAGACGTAGAATTGCATCGGTATCTTCTGCTTCGCCATCACCTTCGCTATCATCATCTGACTCGGCTATGCTCCGCTCGGGACTAGCGGCAGACGCATGCACTGCAGATGGGGCTGCGGAAGGGTAATGTCGCTGCATCCACTTATCCTTGTCGGCCAGTTGATTCTTGAGAAGCTCCTCCAATCGTCTTGCTTGGTTGGTGACATCGTGCTCCGACCCGTTGAATATTTCTGAATTATGGACAATAAGTCTCATATCTTTCTCGAGATCCTTTGTAGTCTTGTACTCGCCATCGCGATTCTTCTCCACCATTGTCGCAAGATCCATTGGCTTCTTTATGATCTTAAAATAATTTGGAATGTTCAAAGCCACAGGATCCACGGGTGTGAGAAACCACTGGTTGAATCCATAGTACTTGGCCTTTTTGATCTCTTCCAAAATCACATCAAAAAAGCGCTGCTCAGGGTCCAACTTCTTTTTCCGACTCCCCTTGAAGTAATCGGGATCACGATTCTTCGGTGGATGAATCGGTCGCTTTGGCCTATCATGATCTTCCCGCGTGGAGTCACGTCGAATCTGAGGAATACCTGACGGAGGGATAGCAAAAGCTTGAGCTGTAGTTGAAGCAGGGTTGGGAAGAGAAGATGGTTCTGTCTTTGTTTTGGGGCTCGTTGCGGGTGCATGTGTCTGCGAATGAGACTGGCGGCGTGGTTGCGTCGCAGCTCGAGGTTCTGCATGACGGGTAGGTTGGGCCTTGCCTTTGTCGGGCTTGGCAGGTGCTTTCGAATGGATGATCTCGGGCATTCTGACCAGGATATAGTCTCTCACCTGACCGGCAGCAAGGGTAACATCGTGATGAGGGCCGTTGAAAAGGACTGCATTCTCGTACAGTTGATGGACGTCGGCTTTGAACTCACCGTAGTTGGCGTACCTATCTTCACGCAGTTTAACCTCCATAGAAGATATATCGACAGGATTATCGATCTTTGCCCTGTAATCATTCCACAAGCCAGGCCACAATTCCTGCACCGACTTTCTGAAATTACCACCATTCTTCGTCTTCTTTACGTTACCAAGCACTTCCCGTGTTCTCTTGTTTTGGTGGGGCGTGATTGGTAGACTATCCGGGATCGCGCTATCCAAGCCTCCACTTTCTGATTGTCCAGTCTTTACATCGGCATCCGCATTGCTGGCCACCACTAGCGAGTCCGCCGCACCTTCGGCCGCATCCGCAGTCTTTGCTCTTTTGGCGGCAGGCTCGTCGGCATCGTCTTCCTCCCGCTCACGAGAAACCTTAGCTGGGGATGCGACGGTTCCGATCATGGGAACATCCCTCTGTGTAGGAGATAGGTTTTCTTCTTCTTGGGTTGCCCCGATTTCGAGCTTGGACAGATCGGCGGGCTGACTGGATCCAGGAGGAGACGAGGCTATGGGTGCGACGCTCACAGCGGATGTATTTTGTGTGCTGTCGCCATGTCCTGCGCTTGACGCCAAGTCAGGGCGGTCTGTCGAGACGTCAATGTCCATGGCATCGGCACCAGCATCGGATGTTGGACCATCCGCACTGGAGTCTTTTGCTAAAACTTTGGGTTCGTCGGAAGATGCATCGGTCGAGGCTGTCGCTTCGGCGCTAGACTTGTCCGCCTCTGGCGCTTGAGCTAAGGGTGTGTCGGTAGCAACATTGTCATCCGCCTTTTTCTCTGATTGCTTTTCCTCCGCCTCAGCTGTTCCGTTTGCCTCTGCCATTTCGGCATCTCCTGTGGATGGTGGGTTGGCGGCAGACGCCTCTTCGTCCCGAGATTTCTTGGCTTCATCATCATCGGACTGTGCGGGTTTTGGAATGTCACCATTAGTCACAGGCGCGGCTTCGGTTTGCGCCAAATTTCCAGACTTCACGTCCCTAATATGTGTAAGAACCAAGCGATGCGCAAGTAGTAACGACTTACCCATTAAGGCTTTTCGTGACAGGCTCGTCGACCTCCATCTCTTGAGCAGGTGCAGGGTCCGCCGTTTTACCCTCCACTGGTCGGCTCTGTGGCTCGTCGGAAGCCATGTTTGCCATTCACCAAGGCGCCAAGCGCAATCGACGGAGCAAGGGAACCGATGCTCAAGTACTAGACCGATTGTTTGCGCATGAATGATAGCTTGAAAGGCTGATCAGTCTGGTAACACTTGATTAGTTCATGCTGCGTCGCGTTGCATGATATAATGACTGAGTGCATAGTAAGCAAAAACTGACAGGTACGGGGGAAGTGCAACGGGATGCCGGCGCAATTACGACTATCGCTTTGGGTTATGTGCAAGAAAGAATTGAGAAACAATTGCTGGGCACAAATGGGAAACCAGGGGAATGATCTGAGCAGCAGGTTGCTCGTGGCGACAAGGGGACGGTTAGAAATAGCTGGATGTGTAGATAAAGTGCATCCGAGCCACCTTCGCACGATGCGACAAGACAACGGTCCCAGATGAAGAATGTTGGCGAGGTGGCTGGTCGGGGGGAAAGGCTGGGGAGCTGGCGCAGATGCTGGGGCTACCTTTACCACTCGGCAGGCAAGACCCCAAGATCAGCTAGGGTGTGTCCACTCTGATGGAGATAGTTGGCCAGTGCAAGTGCACACTGAATGGCAACAGAGTCGCATGGCAAGAAGGCAACGGACGTTGCATCACCATGCACACTCTTACAAGGGCGAAGGGCAAGTGATTGATGATGTATATATGCTCAAGGAGACCCAACCTTGATAGAAGTGTTAAAGGAATGACGGGATAGACCAATCGGATGAAACAATTGGGCTTCATCTAGTCGGCCAAGCTGGACGGCCGGCGTGGGTCCGGGAGTCGGAGCAAGACCCGCTCGTTTGGTAAAGGTGCAATGGCCGCCGCCAGGCTGATCGATTCCTGGCTCGCTGACGATCAAGAGGCGAAACGAAGGGAGAAATGGGGGTGTGCATAGCAGTGCAAGGTACGAACAGAGGACTGATGAGAAGAGACTGATAACAAAATAGGAAGTTTGTACATACCGAGGTAAAAGAGACGAATGCAATAGTTGGAGATGCGGTCGGCTAGTATTGTTGTGTTGGATGAATGATGTGCAATTCGAATTAAACTGAACAACAAGGGTTGCGCCGATAAGCTTCACGATGCCACCTTGGAAAGGCGCCAAAAGCTAAAGTTTAAAGATGGTTGGGTGGAGTGGTGCAACCCAATACGTAGCTTGCAATTGGAGAATTGAGTTGAACCCGTTTTGGCAAAGAGGCGAATCAGATTAAGAAGCGAGAAAAAGGGAAGGAGGGTTTCAAGGCACAATGTTAATCTATTACTGGAAGCGTTGCTTGTGATAGCCCATTAATGGAAGGAAAGTACAAAGGTACCTTGCCTATTGGGCGGAAGGTTAGGTATGTTATTGTTATTGTTTTGTGTCGGCGCTTCGGACTTAAGGAGCTGGGTTGGTTCGCTGGTTGGTTGGGAAAGGGCACGCGCAGCGGAGAGGGGGAGAGGGGAGAGCAGGGAGAAATAGGAGGGAAGGATGGAAAAATACTTTGGAAATCCTGAGGTGTCTTTTTCGCGTCAACACAAACTGGTGCATGCGCAGGCGGAGTAAAAAACCGCGAAATCTTTGGTTCTGGGGCCGGTTTCTTATTTGTAGAGACGCGCCACGCCCCAGCCGTCCAAAATCACTGCACACTCCACCTGGCCAGAGTCTAGCATTTGGGACAAGGCGTGTGGCGGAGGAGCGCCAGGGGGGTGCTGGTAAAGACGAGCCGAGTTGGCCAACCAGACGCTGCATCCACTACGAAAAGAGGGTCCTCGGGTGAAGAATACAAGAGAGTCTGTGCCGTGGCTATCGGGTCCCCATCCATCCACCGGCGAGTCAGGAGACTTGGACATGTAGAACAAACAACAAAGAGAGCGCTTGTGCGCTTTTTCGAGCACCACCAGCCTGTAACTTACCTGCTAGTATCTGAGCTTCTACAAAATGCGCGTAAACTTGCCTGGGTATCGCAGTTCATTTACATGCTCAACGTGGGCTGACAGGGGGGGAGAAGCGAATAAAAAGCTGCTTGCCTAGTCGGGCGACCTGCGACCAATCACAGTCCGATCGCATTGAAGATTCAACATGTACCCACCATGAAGTCCAATCATGACGCGTACTATGGAAACCCTGCGCATGTTGGAAATGACGGAGGCCATAAAGACCCTAGTTCAGTGGCACTATCCCAACCCCTGGGTATGTGTATGATATGGAGCTTTTGACTCACGCATGGTAGGCTTGCTTGTCACATGACTGTAGACTCCGGGTGAATGAGGGTGTCGACAAAACTTGGGATGGGTGTGATGGAAGGGTACAGAAAGAGTATATAAAGATAGAAAATGGAGTGAAATCTACCCGGGGAGTTCGAGAGCTTGTTGTGATTTGGGAAGTTGTTGAATGTAAGGTGTGCTATGCGATGTCATGATGGGGTGTTGGCTGGAAGGTGAAAGAGGTGAGCAGTGTATTGTGTGCTGTCTATTTATGACATTGACAGGAATTGGGCTACATCTGGCAAGAATATTCCGGCCGCCAGCGGCTGGCCACTCTACCTAGTGTACCATTTCAAAGTCAACGGTGGCTGGTGGCTCGACAGTGCATCTCATGTTTACTGCACCGTACCCAGTGAGAAATTATGGTACCAAGCTCCGTGCGGAAAAATCTTCGACCCTATCACGATAGCGTCTATCTTTCCGCTGCCTTATCAAACAAGCAAAAAAGTTCCCGGCCAATTGACCACAAGTCTGAGTGCTATTGCAATTGTCTGAAAGCCTACACTCTGCGAGTCCCTACACAAAAGCACCGATAGGCCTCATTATCCTGGGCGCATAGAACTTTGATCTGTTTTATTGCTTTTTCCCTCGGACGACGGACCTCGATAACCATGTCGACCAAGCGGAAAGCACCCGCCAAAATCGCCCATCCGGTTGTGAAGCAGAGTGCGAAGAAGCCACTCAAGCCCCAAATAAACGAGTCCGAGACAGCCGTGTCGGTCGCTGAAGCCTCCAAGGTGGACAATGCGGGTGCTACGGAAGCTATAATAGAAATCTCCAGTGATGCGGAGAGTAGCGAGTACGACCTTTCCGATCATGAGCCCGATCGCACAAACGACGACGCAGCACCCAAACATACAAAGTCTGCCGCCGAAAGGCCAAGAGAAGTCTTGGCCGAAAAACACAGTGACGACGCCAGCACTGATATCCCCATGGCTGATTCGAATATTCCCAATGACGCCGAATCCGACCAAGAGCTAGCACAACCCACATTAGGCGAACTTGCACGCGCGCATGGCACAATAGATGTTCCTTCGGCATTGACACCCCAGTCCAACGCCGTTGCCACTCAAGGGCGATCTCTACCGCCTCCAAGCCATTCGTCACTGGGAACCGTTCTCTCCCAGGCACTTCGAACCGACGATGCAGATCTTCTCGAATCATGCCTTCGCGTCACTGATGGTAATACCATCGACAATACCATCCAAAGACTTGACTCTACCCTTGCGAGTGTTCTCCTTACCAAGCTAGCTTCCAGGATGCACCGGCGACCTGGACGAGCCGGCAGCCTCATGACTTGGGTCCAGTCTACCCTCATATGCCACGGAGGCGCGTTAGCCGCACAGCCGGGACTCGTAAAGAGGTTAAGCGAGCTGCAGCGCGTACTGGATGAGCGTGCAAGGGGTCTAAACTCGCTGTTGGCGTTAAAGGGGAAATTAGACCTCATGAACGCCCAACTCAAGCTACGACGACAGCAATGGAACTCGGAAGTCGATGACGACGTCCAGGAAGATGAAGGGATAATCTACGTCGAAGGAGAAGATAGCGATGCTGATATGGCCAACGGATTAATGGATCTAGATGATGAGCTACCCGTCACAAATGGCGTTATGGATGACGACTCAGAAGACGATGACCTGCAGAGCGACGCATCGCAACACGAAGAAGAACTCGACGTTGAGGAGGATTTGGATGAAGACGAGGTTAACCACGAGGACGTTGAGTCCGAGGAAGAGGATAGCGAGGCCGAGGCTGGCCCTGAACCGCCCTCTAAGAGGTCAAAATCCTCGAGAGGCAGGTGAGACAGTGAATAGTGAAGAAATATTGAATAAATGGTTCCAGGAACAAGAAAAGGTTACCCGTTACATTCATGACTTTTGCAATTTTGGGTGCGGCCAGGAAAATCAGCATCGTCCTGCTTCCTTGCCGGATATCCCATACAAGCGCCTCACAAGAAATCCCGAATTGATTGGAAAGCTCTCAAGTACGGTGGCTTTCGCCAAATCCGGGCGCAGGTAACCCAACATCCTAAGGTTCGGTACCGTATCTATTGCTCCGGCACCGACCAAACTCTCCAACAGCCAAAGGAAGCCCATAACAGAAGAGAGTCTCGGTGATTAGTGCTGGGAATTATTAAAACTTGCGTGGCCTGTGGTATCATCTACAGAGTGAACTTAATGGGCACAGAAAACCGAAGATATTACAACGTCTATTGTTTTCTACCATTATTTTAGCTTTGCCTCGGATCAGTTCCCTTTATCCGTACCTGCTTAGGGCTGGTAAGCTCCGGGCTGCGGCAGACTAAGCTCAGAAGAAACGTGCTCTAGGTAGAATTGACTGGCGACTTTTCGCCGCTGCCCCACACCGGATTCTTGGGACGGCCACTAATGTAGCCTGGACCCCTGTATCGTGTTACCGCGTCATAAGAAAAGAGAAAATAATTAAATGCTAGTAGACATCGCCATTTAGTAGTCACAGCAATTACAAATACAAATCGCTTTCCCGTAGGCTTTCCGGCGTTGCCCTTGCATTTTGGCTTTTCCAGGCAAGAAAGACATTCATCATGGTAGAATGCCCGGCCTGCATGAAGCAGGTCCAATCCTCTAAAATCAACGACCACCTGGATTCGGGCTGCGAAACCTTCGTCATCGAAAATCCGCCTGCTTCATCATCCCCTTCTACATCCGCGCCCACCCAAGCGAACGGCTCCGTGCCAGCAACACAAAAGCGTCCGGCTTCCAGTTTCTTCCAAACACCTTCCTCCAAGCGACAAGCAACATCCAATAGTGTTCTCACGCCCACTGTCAACGGCGCTGCGGGGACTCCGAAGCCGAACCCTGGTGTTAAGCGGTCCTATGACGAGGGGCCAGGGCGTAGCTCTCCCAGCCACAACACCGAAGGCGATGACGATGGCGGAACTGCTGCCAAGTCAGAGGATGTGCCTCCTGCACCACGAAGTCCGGTTGCAAAGAAGATGAGAACGAAAACCAGTCGAGTTGCACCCCTAGCCGAGCGTATGCGTCCAGACAATCTCGACGAGGTATTCGGTCAAGAACTCGTCGGTCCCAATGGGGTACTACGCTCCCTCATCGAGACAAATCGCGTGCCCTCTATGATATTATGGGGTGCGTCGGGCACAGGCAAGACAACGATAGCGCGCTGCATAGCGAACCAGGCTGGGTCACGCTTCATCGAGATGAACGCCACGAGTTCAGGTGTCGCAGAGTGCAAGAAGTTGTTTTCGGATGCTGCCAATGAGTTGGTGTTGACGGGACGCAAGACGATAATATTCTGCGACGAGATACATCGCTTCTCGAAGACCCAGCAGGACGTCTTCCTCAAGCCCGTAGAAGCCGGCACCATCACCTTGATAGGTGCAACAACCGAGAACCCCAGCTTTAAGGTCGTCAATGCATTACTCTCGAGATGCCGCACCTTCACATTACAAAAACTCACAACCGAAGATATACAGCGGATCTTAGCGCGGGCGTTACAATCCGAACTCCCCTCTGCATCAACACCTCCTCCACCCCTTGACGAAGAATTACTCGCATACCTCGCCAACTTCGCCGATGGCGACGCCCGGACAGCACTCAACCTGCTAGAACTTGCAATATCGCTTGCCAACCGGGGGGAGGTAACGAAAGAGGACATGAAAGCTTCTCTGACAAAAACATTAGTCTACGATCGAGCTGGCGACCAACACTATGACACAATTTCAGCATTTCACAAGGCCGTCCGGGGCTCCGATCCCGACGCAGCGCTTTACTACCTCGCACGGATGATACAATCAGGCGAGGACCCGCTTTTCATTGCCCGGCGTATGGTAGTTGTTGCATCCGAGGACGTCGGGCTCGCAGACAACTCGATGCTGACGCTAGCCACGTCGACGTTCACGGCGACGCAGCAGATCGGCATGCCCGAAGCGCGCATCCCATTAGCGCACTGCGCCGTCGCGCTGGCGCTGGCGCCCAAGAGCACAAGGGCCTATCGCGGCCTAAACAACGCATTCGCCGCACTACGCGAGCCGGGCGTCGCAGCCTTGCCGGTCCCCGTCCACCTGCGAAACGCGCCCACGCGGCTGATGCGCGAACTTGGGTACGGCAAGGAGTATAAATACAACCCCAACTACAAAGATGGCAAGGTCAAGCAGGATTACCTCCCCGATGACCTGCTGGGTCGTAGATTTCTGGAGGAGCGGGACCTGGGGACTGAAGTCGACCCCGATTTGGCGATGGAAGACGCCTGACGGGCGCTCTTTGTTCGTAAATTAAGTAGATAACTGGGCTTTGTATAAGGATGGTAAGGATAGGAAACTAGGATCGTATAAATAGGACCCTTGGAAGGATCAACGACACGGCGTTGAATCCCATCTGTGTAGATACCACTTTACGTATAAATAATAATGTTCTAAGTAATGATTATACTCATTGACCGGATATTTTCATACAGACAGGTATTAAACCCAATTTGAATCATTGCTTCTATTTACGTCTTGGCATAGGACACGTCTCAGTGTGAAGCCAGATCTCGTCGGACCCTTGAGTACCCCCATATTTTTCCTTTCTCTTTAGCTCCCCAGAGGGCCAGGTTTGCCTGAAAGAGTAGATTTAGGTATGAATTTAAACAGCTTGGCCGTCTGCATCTTCAGATAGGATGAGTTGTACTTTCAAGCCGTTGGTGTATATAGCTGTCATAGTAGGTCACTGGTCCAAGTTGAAATCACTCAGAGACGAAGCTAACTAAGCCCTTCTCGTGATAGCTAGACAAAAGCTAACACAACTCATGCTCTTTCTCAAGGATGTAGTAAAAACTCCTGCTCATTGGCCAGGCAGCAAGACAAATTTCCCAATTGGGACTTGAGGCTAGGAGCATTCGTCGAACAGTCACTTCATGCGAAACAAGATGCACAAAAGATAAGTAAGCGTGAGGCCCTTTATGGAACATGCATGTATCCAGACGTCTTGAAAGAACCAGATCACATTCGGATAACAACACTCTCCCACAAGATGGCACGAAAATCGCCACGTCACGTTGCACCTCTCATCTTTCCGTGACTGCTGCACGAAGCCGAGGATATACGCAGTATGCATGAGTAAGTAGAGACCATGATATGATATGATGGCGGCCTCTTAGTTTGCAAACGAGATAACCCGGCATAAAGACAATCAATTCGGCGTGAAGTGCTGCGGTTAGCCTTTTCGCATGCGGGCAATCTTAATGATTCCCGTGCAATCCTTTTGCTAAGATCACACGAAGGTCTCCGTGATTTTTTTCGTATTGGTGACTACCGCACTTTGGGTATCCCATCAGATGATCAAGATATTCGCCGCATTACTAGTGCCCGGGGTTAGACACCTTAACTTCCATCTAGATGTTATCGCACATATGTGACCAGAATGGAAAATGCACGGGTTCAGGGAGGGAGACATTGTGAGCTGTTGCATCAACTGTATTTCAACTTGAAATTGGCATGTTGGTAGCCTAGTGGGTATCGAAAATATCATACATTATGCCTATCTCTCCGGTCTAAAGCTGTGCAAAAGCTCAAGCAGCACAGCAATAGCGTGGTGAGGAGACGCCAATTAACCATGCTTGAGTAAAGGTCCTGGGGGACTTCACTCACTGTCATTTTGCAAATTGATAGTAGCTTTCTAGGTACTATTATCAAGCATGTTCCGCTTCTCTTACATATAATCCTTGCTGAAATAGCACAGCAGTGTCCTGTCACGCTGCAGGGGGAAAGAGCCTAAAGTCTAAACCAACGAACGCCACCCAATGCATGAGAGTGTATGTCTAGCGTCTTCACTTCGTAAACACCTCAGGTGATTATTCATACCATGAATGACTCGCCGCAACCGCATTCCTCCTCTGTATGGGTATTAGATCTACTGTCATGGCTTAATCTCACCCAGGACGACTTACTTATATTCGGGTTCCGGAATATGAACCGTTGGTTGAGCTTGTCCTCCACCCAGTCCATCTCGCTCCCAATGATGCTAAAAAGGGCCTTGCTGTCAATCACCACCTTGACGCCGTCTTGCTCTATCTCCTCGTCAAATTTGTCAGGCTTGTCGACGTATTGAAGGTGATACGCCAGGCCGCTGCAGCCCCTATTCCGCACGCCGACCTTGATTAACTTGGGCTCTGGCTGATCTAACAGTTGGCGTAGTTGTTCCACGGCCGCAGGAGTAAGCTTTAGTGCAGCTTTGCGTGGTCTGAGTTTGCGCTTGGGTGGCACAGGTTTGGGCTTTTGCGCCTCTTGTTCTGATGCGCTATCCGGCTGCACCGCTGTTCTGGGTTGTGCGGGCGGTCGCGTCTCGTGCACTAATGGTATGGGATTGGCGATGGAGGTCTCGGGTATTGGCTCGTTGCGGGGCGAGGACGGAAGCCTCGAAGGTAAGGCGTATGACTGAAAGGGTAAGGGGTTTTGGTGATTCTCTGGTGTCGCCCATGATTGTGTCTGCGAAAACCGTCGGAGTACATGTAGACAAGGTCGCGCAGAAGGTATCGTGGTGCTGTTTAAGCAGTTAAGCAGGACGCCAGGCGCCCGTTGCAGCGCCGTCCTCGGTGAGCTCATCGTGGAATTCAGAAGCCGAGGCTACCTAGATGCAGGCTGTCGCATAGGATGAGGGGAGAAGGCCGTAAATGGCGCAAGGACGAGGCTTTGTAAAACTGTAGGGCTAAAACCACGCAAGAGAAAGGATTGGACGATGTTTAAATGTTGGATGTAGAGTGATGTGCCGGGCGAAGTAGGTAATAGGAGCTCCAACTCGGCGTAGTTGGCGGCAGATGGCAAAAAATGGTCCGATGGTTGCTTTCAAAGCACCTGGCATCTTATGACATCGAACCGGCGATGGTTTCCCGGTTCTGGCCGAGGACCAATCAGGGCCGCGTTATTGGTCAACCTGTCAATGTTGGGAAAAAGGGCCTTGCATCTGCGTGGCACCGTGCACATACAGTCATAACGCACAGAACACACGGTACTGGCACCAGCTGGCGACTAGCGCGTCGATCATCGGAGGCACGGCTTATCTAATACAGTACCTAACAGTATGTATACGTAGCCAGATTATCTATCTCTATTGGACCCAATCCATAAGACTATATCACCGCCCCGGTCTCGCATTGTCGCAACAGTTCTCTTCTGATCAATGCGCTGCGCCAACGACCACTCATCAGAGAGCGTGACGATGACAGAATGACCGAGCTGTCTCTACACGACCAATCCCATCAGTGCCATGACCATTTCGGACTCGACTATCTTCAGTATCCTCCCATATGACTATGGAAGCCTCCCCATTGACCCAACAGGCGCGACCTGAGATATTCCAACAGAAGATCGTGAAGCTATACGAGGCTTTGTTCCAGGTTCGACAGCCTAGGGGGGCGGCCACTTTTCCATACCACTATATTTTAGTTATTCGTTACTTTTTTTTGTTTACGTTACCTAACCCCACCCCCCCCACCCCCCCCTATGTGAGACGGTGTTGACGGGCAAAAGACTGACCATACAATTCCAAGGTACGTGAGACTTGATGGCTCGTCAATCAGTGCGCTGATGCGATCCCCATCGGCAAATAGGACGATGTCGATGCCGAAAGCGACAAGCCCGAGGGCTTCTGGCGCGAGTTCTTCCTCTTGAAGCCCGACCGTGCGTCGCTGTTGAAGATACTCGACAATTTCGGACCGGACGATTTAATAAGCCTGCAACCTCAAACACGACAACTCTTCCTGCGTGCAGTGGCGTGTCTAAAGATAGGGAATGGTACATCGAGCCTACATGCGCTGGAGGTGAGACACCGAGACCGAGACCGGCCGAAGCTATATCAATTCTAATTTGATTTACACAGACTCTTACTACCTTCTTCTCTGCAGTTCTGCCCAAGAAGTATACGAATCCAAGCTCGGATATAATCGCAGTTCTAGCTGGACTCGACCACGTCGACACTGTTTTTACGGACTTTGTTGGTGCGCTAGACAGCATCATTCGCAATGGAACAACACGTATGCTTCTGTCCCAACCTACAATTCGGCATAATCATTAATACAGTGGCTATATAGTCGAGATTCGGCAACGGGCCGTTGAGGTCGTGTTGTCTATTACCTCTAGTGCTTACCAAACCAGCCTCCTGACCTACTTTATTCAGAGAGATCTTTTCCCGGCTATAATGAAGGTCAGCCACCTATTGGGCACGCTGCGCGCATACATCACTTACACAACGCAGTTCATTCAAGACTCCGATTCACCAGATAGGGTTCTAGCGCCCTTCACCTTACTTGGGCTTCTCGCAAACTACAACAAATTCGAGTTCCAGAATCCGTACCAGCTTCGACTCAACGACTTTGTAAATGAGGCCACCATACAGAAGATTGTCCGATGCGTCGGGCAGGCCTGCAGAAATCTGAGAGTCCAATACCTTGAAATTCTCGAGGACCTACCCGAGGGCTGGTCCTTATCGCACACGCTCAGTATGATAGGTCTGGGCAAGATTACTCCCGGTGCCCGAGCAAATCAAAAACCGAATCACGACCCAGAGGCAGCAAAGCAAATGTTTGCTAAATTGTCAGTCATCCGTGTCCCAACCTATTGCGTTGACTAACCTCTACCAGACCCGGTGAAGAAGCAGCTGTATTACTTGGAATGTATGACTTTAGTCATGCAAATAAGCTCTTTTGCTTCAATTTGGTTACAATGCCCGCCGAGAAGGGTGAAGAACAACCCATTTCAAGCCTACTTTCTCTAACGTCGTACCTCCTTCAACACGCGTTCCTTTCAAGCAGGGCTACAAACTATGCGCATCTCAGTCTCATGGTATTTCGATTGCTTATCGAAGATCAGATCTTATGTAAACGCATTTGCAGCGAGGATAGCAAGGCTACTGTACGACTATGTCGGCAACGACAACCTTACCTCCCTATCGTCAAGGGAGAGCGGATTCTCGCCACCGGTGTACTAGATACTATGGTTGATGGCATCAATCATAACCTGCGCCGGAGGCTGGATGTGAGCCTTTATACACTCTGCGTGGGCATCACACTACGGATCATCTCCTATCTGTCGCGTTCTCGAACGCGCATACAGTACCATTGGTCCGAATTGTTCCGCTCTCTTCTATCACTCATCCGATTTCTCACCACGTACGCATCCGATCTAAAGGACTTGTCGCATATCGAAACCTTATTAGATCTCGTCGTTAATCTCCTAGCCTTATCACTCTCTGCTGGCGAGGCTTTCCTTCCTACCCCAGCTACGTACGACGACTTGTTCTACAAGGTTGTAGAAAGCGGAGAGGTTCTAGTGAAATTTCGCGACACATACGGCCTATCAAAACGACCTTCAAATTCAATAGATACGCTTATCAACGTCACGGCGCACTACAAGACCCTGCTAGACTCGGGCGGTTCGAAGAAGAATCTCACGAGTACGCAGGTAGCAGAAGTAATCAAGCAAGGCTATGAAACATTGAGCATTCAAACGAAGGAAGGCCTTGATGGATGGGAAAGATACCGCGAAGCAGATGACAGAACCCTACTGAAAAAGATGGCAAGAGCCACAGTCATGGATGTTAAGGTTATGGTACAGGTTTAAGAATTTTAATGATCTAATATTATTCATGGTGAATGTTGTTTGGAAGACACCTATCGACCGTTGATATTACGAACCCTTGGGATTTATTCTGTTCGTCTCAATCATAAGTCCTTAGGCAAGTAATTTCTACGGCCAGCTTCCCGATACTGCTGCTGGGGTTTGGTCGTGTTGTAATAGCCGACAAATTCGGACGTCTTTGACCACCGGAAGGAGTAGCTCCGGATAAACAGAGGACACGTCTGCGGTCCTACACTCGGTGACAACACCATCACGAACTTATTCTTGACGCATCATTACATTCTCTAAATGGCGACCACCGTGCTAACGCTGGTGGATTTGCGAAACGTGCTGTAAAATCACTAACATTCGCACTCGATCCGCTCAGCTCCAGAAATCTCGCAACCGAACGGGTCAGCATGTCACCCCTTTCCCGTCCGCCAAGTATCTCGGCCGTGGCCAAAATTGCCTTGTTCGCTTTCATCTCCCCTTGGCTATGGGGTCTTCTGTCTCCTCTTATCTCGCCGTTCTTACCGCACGCTCTTCGCCCGGCGACTCCTGATAACGCATCGCCCTATCCGGAATATGAATGTCGACCCCATCACTATTCAACAGAGCTCGTTTCCCTCGACCCGCTACTAATTTACATCGAAAACTTCCTGCGCCCGTCCGAGATCACCGAGCTCCTCGAAGCTGGTGAGAGCGCGTTCTCGCCTTCGACGGTTTTCAAGAACGGTAGACTAACCGGAACGCCCGACCGGACTTCGTCGTCGGCAGGCTTACCACGTGACAATCCGACCGTAGATTGCGTGCTGTCGCGTGCCCAAGGCTTCATGGGAAGCATGATCGATCCGAACAAGGATGACATCGGACCTCCACAACTCGTGCGCTATACAGCGGGACAACTCTTCAACAAACATCATGACTGGTACGATACCCCACAGCCAACGCGCAAAGGGATGCGCGGGCACGGAAGGTCATGGAACCGCGTGGCGAGCTTCTTTGCCATTCTCGAGGACAATTGCAAGGGTGGGGAGACCTGGTTCCCGTACATCGACAACACGCATTCTCGAAGAGACGACGTCCATCATCTCTGGCGAGCACATGAGGATGGCGGGCTCGCTTTTAAGCCTGTTGCTGGAAATGCGATCTTCTGGGTCAATTTACACGCTAACGGGACTGGGGACGATCGGACCATACATGCAGGGTTACCCGTCACAGATGGTTTGAAGACGGCTATGAATATTTGGCCGAGAAAGTTTTACGACTGAGCGGTGACCAGGGGCAGAGCTTGTGTCATTACGTGGCTGTCTGTGTCATTTTCAATTTGAATTTCGGTTCTAAGAGGTGATTAATTCTGTACCTTTCCCGGTGAATCAATTCCCACAACGTAGGACTTTCCAATTTTCTTCCTTTCGAGTATATACTTTAGTCATACAACAAATTTTATAGCTTTCTTAATCCACACAAGACCACAGAGCGAATTTGGGCCAGATGAGGCTCTATCGGACATAATATCTGCAGCTTCGCTGAGAGTAATTGTTGTTATTGCGGTATATAAAACCCAAGCAGCATGGCTGCCGCTACCGGTCTTTAATCTCAACCATACAGTATTAGGCTCATAGATCCAATATGTAAAGGGCACTTTGTGTTGACACTAGTCGAGCTTGGTTATTTATAGCTGTATCGTGGATGCTTCCCCCTTTCCATCATTAAATCTCTAGCCTCTAGGCTGTCGTATCTAAGTGGTAGCCAGCCGCAGCCGCATCCGACATAAGGCTTAGGTCCAGCAGCCTGCTCCGCTAGTACCTAAGAAACAAGAGGAAGCTGTAATAAGCATGCGGAGATACCTGGAGACGAGATTCTCGAGAGTTCTACTCAACACTAAGCTAACTAGCTAAATACGTAGACCACATTCCGACACATCAGAGAATAAATTTTGCGGCTGATATACTATTATCTCCATTAGGATGATTTGCCACACCGGCGGGGCATGACAGCAGGTTTTGAAGACGAACAGGTAAGTCTAAGATATACATCCTTCGAGGAATCCTATGAAACCCAAATCCTGCTATAATATGCAGTAGACGGATAATACCGCTCGCATAATACCATGTACATGCAAGCCGTTTGAGTTTTGATTCGCGTCGGCCTGCTCTTCCGCCATACTATGTCCGTCTTTCTCAACCCTTATTATATCATGTGACGGGGCAATTAGTTAGGCGCACTGGAACTTTCTTCATAAATCCCGCCCTATTCGAAAGACTATCGAGCGTCGTGATTACGATGGTTTGAGCACTTCCCCAGTGCCTCGAGTGGTATAATCATTTCGTCATGTTCTACTACGAGAATTTATTGTATTTCTTTTTGCTTGGTCCTGTCGTTGGGCTAATCATGTTACTCGCCATGGGGCGCGAGATTAGAGATGGCTTCCTCGACCTCATCACCAGAGGGGAGACATACAGCTTAGCCTTCTCCATAAGCAGGTTACGGGAAGGGCCTAAGCTACTTCTAAGGCTGGCATTCGCTGTCGCTCTCTTCATACCACTAAGCTATTTACGGTACTTGGCAGATATACCAGAGTTTACCATTGACATAGGACAGTTTGTTACCTCGAACAGAAGTGCGGGTGCGAATGCAACCAATGTAACCAATGTCAGCGTCAATGATGGGTTGAGAATGGTAGTTTTTGGTGGCGGCGACATCGCTACGCCGAACCTCTCCGCTAGCGAATGGGACGGCCAAGGACATGGATGGACCGAAGTCATGTGTGAAAAAGTAGAGTTCTCCTGGATCTTGATGTTGCTTTTAGAAGCTAATAATATCATAGCTAGGGTGCGATACCTACCTCTCTCTCGTCCCTAAAACAGAAGGCTTAGGTGGTGCTGTGGTGTCAAACTCGCTTCTCGATGCCGCATATAGGCACGTATCTACACTTGTGGTCGACTCGAATAGACACGGCAGCACGATCGAACTTGACTACTCCTGGTTTGAGGAGCAGTATCCAAGGCCCCATCAACCTGATTTAGCCGCCCAGGTCGACTCTTTTCTCTCGTCATCCCGAACAAAGCAAGCCGCCGCCGAGACGCTCTGGGTATTCAACGTTGGGTATTGGGATATCTGGTACCTCGCGGCTCTGCCGCGCAAGCTCGCAACCCATGTGATTGATTCGAGCGTTCGAGATCTATTCTTTCAAATTGAAAGGCTATATCAGGCGGGCCAAGTTCGAGAATCGGTCGCCTTCTCCGAGTATCATTCTACTCCGGATGCCTCTATTCTTACGGGATCGGGATCGGGATCGGGATCTAGAGCTGATAGTACCGCGCGGACACCCTTTCGCATATTCCTCACACGCCTCTTCGACATATCACTGACACCCGGATTTGCTACCGCACGCCCAAAGCCACCACACCCCCATTCGAGCGCCGGTCAACTACGCAACGCGGCATTCCTTACTAACTATTGGAATGCTTTACTCGAAGCAGCGGTGGACGACTGGCTCGCTACACCAGACCCGGAATACTGGTCTGCTACCGATACAATCGACCTCCAGGTCGTCAAGGCCCTGGTCGGCGAGCAACCATTACCAATGGGTGCGCCTTACCAAAAACATTACCACGCTGGGTATAACAGGGAACATGATGGCAAGATCACGCTGCCATACCGTGAATTCGCTTCGTACGGCATCTCACGCTATCTCCGCGAACTGATGATCGACCATCAGCTACGGAGTGCCGACCTCTTCGATCACAAGGGACTAGGCGCACGACCCCCCGAGGACGGCTTTCTAGATATCACGATGCCATGTGCTTTTGCGAAATCGGGCGACGGGGTCGGGGAATATAGAGGGGCCACCGACGCAGAAAGCAAAACGGTGGTGTGCGAAGAGCCCGACAATTATCTTTTCTACACGGGGTTCACCGTGGGCCAGCGTGCGATCCACGAGATCGGTGTGCGGGCTGCCAGACGGCTCTTGGATCAGGTAGAGGACAGTTCGAAGTGGAAAGAGAGAGCTAGAATACATAGGGATAGCGGGCGACAAGGCAAAGGACCCAAGACGACGAAATCGACGGCGTAGAGATGGGGCTCTAACACACTTCCGTTTGGGTTAAGGTTGGAATATCTGCGGGGGTGGCATCCAGCTGTTTCCCGTACTCAGGTAACCTAACACCCAAGGCCGCTGTTAAGGGTTTCGCGCTCTCATTCTCTGACCTTAGGTTGTATGCATACTTTGAGGTTTCGCGACATCTCCTTCAGCCTAGAACATCCGCGCCTGCGGGAATAAAATACTAGTCCTAGAATATGCTCAATTAGAATTCAGCATCGAAATGGGTTGTCTGCACATTAAATGCTCTGCACCAATTCCGATGGTGATGGTCAAAATACAAGAGGGCCGTCATTAGCATTTCACTCTCAACTCAACACTGCCGAGGCTAAGTTGGAAAATTGGAGGACCTTTATAAACAGGAAGTAACACTAAATAAACTACCTACCTCTGGTGGGCTTAGTTAGGCCATGCATGGTCTTTAAAAGACCAAAAATGAGAGAACAACTATTCTCTTGTGTGGTGACCTCGCTGGGGGTCGAACCCAGAATCTCCTGATTATCATGAAGAGTTAATCGATGTAACTCCTTTGTCGTAGTCAGACGCCTTGCCATTGGGCCACGAGGCCTTTACATGATTCGTCAAATATGTCGGACTTATGATGATGTGGGTAGTTTTAGCCTAGAGTGGGACAAGATCCGATTCGTGGACGAAGAAGGCCTTGGCATTCAAACAAGGACTAACAGCTTAAGGACCTACGTTTAGAGAGACAGGCATTCTTAATGATAATGATAAATAATGGTGGATGTTGGGTAGCATATATACGGCATAGATAGGTGGGCGTGCTAGCTATTCACGAGATTCCTGACGAGACAGTGTGCGTAGAGTATATATTAGTTTCTGCTATCTACTGCACAATTTGGTAAAGCCTTCCACGCTTTCCTCGGATATCTTCCTCCATTTTCCGGTCCTTGTGTACGTAATATGTAGCTAATTGATAGCTTTCAATCCTTTTTATGACATTTGTATAAGAATTTCCTCCGTCTGGGAGGTTGAGATTCTGAGTATGCCGGATTTGGCGAATTTATTGCATCCGTCAATATACCAGCGCATACCCTACGGTAAAAGAAATTATATCTTTACCGCTAGTAAGACTGCGAAAGACGAAACCTGTAGCTAACCACGGCCCATCAGGAACGGGGAGACTGGTCGAGATTCGTAGTTGATAGAGGAGTATTCTCGTCTGATTTTCCACCTACTCCATAGCCACTTCCACGTTTCGCGGCTGTGTCGAACTAGGAAAAGTCCCAGGGGTTTTCATCATTGGGAACTTGATTCACATGACTGCTCAAGGGTGAGGCTGTAAGAGGAGTATGGCTGTTGGTTGCATTATTCGTGTTGTCCGGATTGGCGGGGACGAAGTGATCATGAGTAAGATCCCCGTGTGCGTTTCCTGGCAACTTGCATTTGATCTTGCCACCACGGTGGTGACACTCCATGTTCTGGCACATATGGCCCTGAACACAGTTCTGGTCTCTACAAGACCCTCGACTGCTGCAAGGTAACGAACGCGATAGCCACTCTAGCGCAGGGAGTAGTTCTTCCGGGAGCGGCTTGTGTTCGTATCTACAAATCTCGTCGGTACAGGAATTTGTAAGTTGTTTGCTGTTGCAGAACTTTCTAATGCTAGATAGTTCCCTGAGCCTGGAAGAGGCCACCGGACTAGGGGGGGTTATGTAAGGATCTAGGCGCTGTGAGTTCTTGTTCACAGCCACATAGCCGTCCGGTATTTCACTCTTCTTTGGCAGTAGTTCTGCAGGAACGGCCCCATTGTCAAATTTGGATAGCGATGAAGTGGCTAGTGACTTCATACGACCGGAACCGCTTGCAGTATCACCATCAAAATTACCATAATGGCCGGCTTGAGAAGCATAAAGGGGCTTGGTTGAGTTGGCCGAAGCCGGAATTCTGGCATCAATGTGGGTGTTGATGCATTCCCTTCCAAATCGACACTTACCAACCGGGTAATATTGGCATATTTTCTGGGACTCCCGCGAACCGATACTGCGGTGGGCTGGATCGGACGCAGCAGAAGCGCCAGTCAAAGGGGTGGTCTTCATTAGATCGGTGCTCGAATTAGGCTTTGTGTTGAGGACGAGTCCCTCAAGCGGTACTGTACGAAAGATTCCTCGCAGTTCTTCGATTTCCAGATCCAATTTTAGGAACTGATCATGAAAAAGGAGACCGGATGATCGTACTAGTGTAAATCTGTCCCGGTGTCCCCTAAACTTGGTCAACTCTCCAAGATAGCCAACGTCATGACACACCGCAGCATAAATGTGCTTGCACTGAGCATTCTCGGCATATAGATTTAACAGAGCTCGTATCTTAAAGTCGGCGTTTTCCTTGAGCTCACCCGCATCGACGAAGTCCATTAGGCCATATGACCGGTTGAAGTTGGCCACAAAGGGGGAGAGAGATCGCTTATCGGCGGTGGCAAGCCCATGTTTGGAGAGAGTTCGGGATAAGTTTGCGAGATTGGCATAAACGCGAACCATTATGTCGCAATTGTCCAGGCCCTTTCTGCGGAGGCTTTGCTTAACTACGTTGTTCAGATGTTGAGCCAGCCGCGAGCCTCCATCAGCACCCATGTGAAGGAATTCATCTTGAAAAATGTATCCGTCTCCATCAATCAGAACAAGAACGAAAGGGTTTCGTTCCTGGTTACGCGCGAGCTGTTTATAGCGCTCTCGGTTAACTTTCTCCTCTTCGAAGTCACTCTTCAGTTGCTGGTAGCTGGTCAGAAGATCAGCATAGCGTTGGAGGAAGTCCTCCTCTGCACTAGTTGCACGGAATGCAGCTAGCTTCTTGGAAGCATCGTCGATTTCTTTATCGGTAAGTATTCTCGACATGGTGCAGATAGGCCAGTCCTGGAGAAACAGAAAGCTGTAGACGGTTGTAGGTAGGGGCCGAGTAAAGAATGGATAGCAAGTTGAGAGGGCTTCAAGGATACCTGCCAAGGCCCTACTGGCTACTGCTTGAGCCAAGAAGCGACTATACAACTTGTGCCAGAGTGAGTGTTGACGATGACATGTGAGAGAGTAAAGAAAAGATGTGAAATTCAGGGAATTGATGTAGAGACAACTCTTATGCAAACAGAGAAGTCCCAATGGATGGAGCTCACATGAAGTGAAGAGATGGACAATGGAGGTGAATCGATGCTTGTGCGCTGAAACCTGTCGACGGGCAACATGGTGGGGCTGACCTATGATTAGGCGGTCTACAGCTGTGCCTAATGGTGTACAGGCAACCGATAAGATGATTAGTTGGTTCGGCGGTATCACAGGGTCCTATCTTACGCAGGGGTCGCAGGGGCCCCAGCAGCTAGGCCATCTTTACCAGTACCTACCTAGGTAGGTGGACGAGCTTATTGCAGTAGAAATGCCTGAGCTTGTTTTTAAGTAAATATACTCCGTACCTACTAGGTAATAAACATCCATGATCTGATTCAAGCATTATATAATAAACATCTATGATCTTATTCAAGCATTATATAGGGTGTATACAGCCTTTATACAGAGACCCAGTATTCCACTTTTAAGTCATGGTGCTAAAATGGTATTCAAAGGGATATAGCCATGCTTTTTGTCTACCAACGTTTGTACAGTTTCATCATAAATTATAGATCTGTTTTAAGACATGGCTAATAAGGTAACATTAACAAGACCTAGAGCATTCTTGGATGATTAAGTTGAAGACGCTGATATAACAAGATAGAAATCTACCTTAGATCGCTACGCTATAACAACTGCTATTAGCCATGTTGGATCCGTGCCCGACTAACTATCGAAAACCCTCGGAAAGAGCCCCGTCAGCATAGAGAGCACTGGAAGTCTACCACCAATATTTCGATTACAACGGAGTATTTCCAGGCGGGTTAGATGGGCCCGGAGGCGCCGACGCAATGCAGCACTTTTCCTCATCGGAAAGTTTTCGTCATCAATAATATCGCCCTTATACCAGGCGTGTCCATTGAAGCCCTGGGCGGTGTATCCGATTGTTGGCATGTCGTGTGTGTGCCTGGCTCCAACCGTCAGGACAAGGACCTTTCTTTCGCCTTCACCGCTTTCGTTATCAACAATCATAACCGTGCTGTCGATCAGAGCTGTGATTTCTATAATCGAGAGACTCCTGTCATCTATTACTAATCTGTGAAGATAACCATAGAAGGCTGAGGTACAGAGCACATACAATTTCTCCTAGATATCCGTCCAGAGCCACTCAAATATAGTTCGATCATTCTCTCGGCATAGCCCGCCCGGTAGGTGCCATTTGCCCTGCTCTTCTATTACCCGGGACTGACTATCTTTGTTTTCTTTGTTGTATTCTGGGGGAACGTCCTCGCCAGAGTCATGCACAAATATGGGTTCGCCTTTTCTTAGGAATAATATAGAATACGGCTGTCCTTCGACGGACGAGGACAAGGCAACGTTGACGTAGATATCGTCGCAGCCTCTACCATACCACCGCAGGATATCTGGGGCCGGCTTGTTGAGCCACCTGACATGCCAAGTGCATTCAACACCCATCTTGTGAAACACTCGCTTTCCTTACATCATCGTCAGGAACGGAGTCTTAGTGGAACAGCAAAGGCTTACACTGAATGAGGCCGGAGGGTATAATGCTGTCTTTGGCAGGTTTTCTTCGGATATTGATGCCCAAAAAGGGTGAGACAATCCACCCGTCCATAACGACCGAATAAGATTCTTAGCTGGGATTGGTCGAGGTACCAATGCTTGATGAAGTGGAGTGTTAAGTAGATGGCTGCTGCTTCTTTGATAAAGACTCTACGAGCTAATGGTAAGCGAAGAATGATGAGAGGTGTACGAACTAGATGTTAGAACACGAGAAGAACGGGCGTTGAAAACGGATGGGTTAGACAGTCTGTTCTCCAACCATTGATTGCAAGATGGTTACCAGATTAAAAGCGTAAGTAACGTTGGACCATGTAACAGTAGGTGACGTCGGCGTTTGAGAAGGAGCGAACAATTCGCTTAGGATACTTTGTCATTAGGACAAGATGATGTTTCCATGATTTATTCTTCCGTCCACTTGGACTCCGTCTATTCTTTCGAGAAAGTTCGACCTACAAGAATGCTAGATGAAGGCAATCTTCCAGTATGCTCAAGCTTACTTGAAATGACGCATTGTCGAGGGATCATGGGAGGAACATAACTGATTTCGCGAGTTCGAGATAAGACCAAAGATATCGCCTACCTACCGAGCATCGGCTTGCATCGAAAAACTTATAGGGAAGCTGATCTATGAAGCCGATCCACTGTCCGGGGTAATAGCTAACATTAAGTGAGTTCTAACATATATAGGTTATTTTATTAGCAATAGCATTTGTCCTTTTAGTGTTTATTTTAACGTTATAACTTAAAAGGCACCTACCTAAGTAGGTACCTAGGTAGTGGAATCCACTAGGTTTTAACTGTATATACCTTATTAAAATGCATAACTCGGTTTTCTTCCACTCTACCTATCAAACCAAATGAACTCATCACCCTCGAACTCCAATCCCATCTTGATAGCCGTGTCATTCTGGAACACAAATTTCGCCGCCATAAGGCAGCTCTCGCCTGACGGGAAATTGCAGCATTTCATAATGTATTCCGTTTGGTCGCGTACGTGGTCGAAAGTCAGGAAGTAGCCCATAGACCGATCACTCGCATCGATGAAGAGTTTGCCATCCTTGACGTCCACATTCATCCCTTTGTAACCGGGGTTCCAATATTCGCCTGTGTACGCACTTAACGGCATCTTCCGCGGCTCTGCCTCTTCGCGCAGGACGCGTCGAAACTCCTCTTGCTTGGGGTTATTATCGTATCTCTCGTTCTCCTCGTCCTTCATTTTAACCCAATCCGGCCGTTCTGATACCGGCACGCCCAAAACCTCGTCGATCAACTCCCGAGACAGGATACTGGCGACGTCTCCTGCGCTGTACGAGTTCCCGAGTATAACACCCGCGAGTTTGAGGTCGGGCACGAAGAAAAACCGACTACCGAATCCATCTATACCGCCGTCATGGCCGACTACCGCATGGCCTCGGTAGTAGAATATCTCCAAGCCAGTAGCGTAGAATACTGGCGAAGTGAACGGCTCTGGGTGTTCGTCCTCAACCTCAGGGGATGTGAAAGTTCGCATTTTCGTAAGTCCTTTATAGACCTCCTCGTCGATTGGGTGTTCCCGGTTCATTATCGCCTTTACCCATTTAATGAAGTCGTTCACGCTCGTGATAATTGAGCCAGCTCCTTGATCTTCAGGGGATTCCAAAATCTCGAAGCCAATGTAACGCTCGTCTTCCTTATCCCATGCGTGCCCGGTGGCGATCCGATCACCAACACCGAATGATCGGGCGCGCTCCGGTTGGAGGTGAGTCGATGACATCCCCAGAGGGCCAAAGAAGTGTTCTTGGAGGAAATCGGGCAAAGCAAGCCCGCTCTTCTTCTCGACAAGGTACGTCGCAACTGTATACATGATATTGTTATATATGTACTTTGATCGGATTGGCGCGGTTATCGCCAAGTTTCGCAAGTTTCTCGTGACGGATCTCGCATCGTCTGGCTTTGCGGCTTGCGGACCAAAACATGCGTCGTCGTGACTATAAGTGTCAGCCACTGTGGTCAACCCAAGCGTCTCTCTAGGTACCTACCGCGGCATACCTGTCCTATGGCTAAGGATATCCTCGACTGTGACCCCTTCCGTATATCCCTGACCCGACAGGACGAAATCCCCGGGCAGTAACTTTGACATAATGGTTTCGTACTGCACATCGGGATATTTGTCGTTGTCACGCACTAGTAAACCGACTGATGCGGCCGTCAACGACTTTGAACAGGATGCGATGTCGAAAAGAGTGTCTGCAGTGCATGGCTTCGACGGATCGAGCGATGCTAATCCGTACCCTGCAGAGAATGTACGCTCGCCTTGTGCGACTGCAACAGCAAGACCAGGCACATGATGCTTTTGCATGAGCTTCTCCACGTGTGAAGGGAATTCTGGAGAGTGAAGGTAATCCATGACTCGATGATCAATTGCCCAAGCTTTCTCAAAAACCTCTTCGGGGATTGGATTGCCTTAGGCTATAAGCTGTCGGGTGGCTGAGGAGTACTAACTTCTGCTGCGTGTCTATTCGGGAGCATACTCACGAACTCAATTTAAACTGATGAAGACAACCGTTCAAATAATTCATAGAGATAGAATACGTATTCGTCGACATCAACAAAGTGAGTCACCGGCAAGGACGCTGCGCGTCAGATCAATTGTTAGGCGGTATTAGTCACAACATGACGACAGACAAAGCTCCATATACCCAATGACAAATTCGAGTAGACAGCCGTTCGTGTGCAGTTGCGTCTACATTGTATGATGTACATATGATAAATACGCCGTATAGTCCTAGATTGCTCTAACCTGCATTTTGCAAGACAATCCCGGGGGTGAAGAACGTGGTGACAACCGGTGGGAGGTTTGTTCGGGGTCAGCGTTGTGCTCGATGGATCGGGTAAGATCTCGCATCATAACTCAACGCTGACTGAAATTTTTCTGTGTCATCATCTGTCTCCAAGACATTCTTAATTGTTGAATCTTGATACATGACTCAGAGGACTGCTTATTTTTTTCGGCGGTGAGGACTCATCAGTCTACGGCTACTCACTCATCACGGCATGAAAATTAGTTCCTATCGCCAAGGCACCCGTTTAAGCTGATGCGGGCATCGCATTTATTGTGAACCAACAGGAAGATGAGCTGCTTAATACTCGTCTCCAGTTAGGAGAGGAGGCGATAGGGTTAGGAGGCCACAACATTATCAAGCTCGCGAGTCAACGCAATGTCGCAGACATCTTCATCGCCAGTGCTTCTGAGTTGAAGGCAGAATACCCCATTCTCCGGTTCTATGCAGCCGGGTCTTAGTTCCACGTCTAATGATAGGTCGAGACATCTCGTCGGCAGACATTTGACAATTAGAGGCCGGAGGTCGCTGTCTGTATTCGATTTTTGGTCTCGCAACTAGCATGCTAGGGGATACATGGGGGAAGAAAGCGTTAATCCCATTCAAATTCGTATTGCTAGAGGAGGCAGTTAATCCTCAGCCTAAATCTCTGCCCTAGACGCCACGCAGGTCGGTAGCATTGTGGTGTTAGTCAAAGATACAATTAGAAGTTACCTCCAAGTCAGAAATTCAGAATCACTAAGCCCGGATACAATTCACCTACCAGTCCTGCCGTTCGATCAGATAGGCTCAAGGCCTTCAGCGTAGACGAAGACGGATTGTCTCGGGATAACCAAGCATCGGGTACTGATGTAGAGTTGGAGATTGGAATTCTCGGAGATTTGCATACCGAGCAGCCTATGTCGCGTCGGGTGTTAACCACAACATCGGTACTACATCACCAGTTCAAGTAGATAAATTCCGCCCAGATCACGATACTAATCAGATGTTACATGTACCTATACTTAGACTAGCAGCATCCATATAACGATTGCAGGTGGAGCGCGAATAGCTACTACGCTTGTAATGCCATTAGCAGACCTCGGGAGCTGATCATGAACCCCGCAACCCCGCATTATCACAACCCCTCTTACCCCGCGGAATGAGTCTCGCTGAAATTGGTCCCTAGACCCGCTGTAGCAATAGGTGATGGCGACGGTGGGCCATTGGGGCCACTTCCGCCAAAACGTAGAACTTAGCACTTAGCATTGGGGTTATATTTATATAGCTATTATACGAAGCAATAAATTAATTAAAGTTAGTAAACTATTTAAATTATTTACTGCCGGGTTTTAATAATTAAAAAAAAATTAAAATCGTACGAAAAAAAAATTATTTATTTATAGTTAAATAAAATTTTAAACAAAGTTTAAAAAAGCTTAAAGCTAAAGCGGAAGCAAAAATAGCGGCGGCAGCAGCGTTTAATAAACTAAGCGACCGAGCAGCATAATCTCGCTACTTACACCCAGCTTACAAGGCTAATATACTACGCTGTAGTACGTTATAATAAAAAGCCGCGAGTTTTAAACTACTAAGGCGAACTAAAGCGATCCGGTCCCGTTGGCCCTTTTAGACACCGATACGCTTAAGGTCGGCCCAAGCACCGGCGGGAAGAGGCGGAGGGGGAAAATTACAAGTAGAAAAGTAAGTTCTACGTTTTGGCGGAAGTGGCCCCAATGGCCCTTCATAGATGGCCTCCATCAGATTAAGAAGCACCTGCAGCTCTAACCTACTCACCAGCCACGACGTACCTAGGTATTGTGCCTGCAGTGAAATATCCTCAACGACACGTAAATCCCCGGGGTGGGGTTTCCCTACATACACCTACCTGTTTGGTAGGTACTTATTTACTTGCCTATAAGCTATATCTATGGTGCGCGGATGAAACGTGAAATGCATGTCCCTACCTAAATAGGATCTATTGTAAATTGCCGTTCCACGACAACCCCCTCTTCGTACGTCTTCCCCTCGAATATTGTTGGTATCACGCCGAGTCGAGTGTTAGGCGAGTACACTTCAGCTATCAAGTTCGACATTGTCCCGCTCGCTCACACCACCGGGTCGCCGACAAGCTGCCAGTAATTTTTCCCTATTCAAGATCCTGGTGCCCCGTTTGTGAACAACCCGTAAATACAGCACGATGGCCCGCTTGCGGCATGATTTAAGCCATGGATGGCAATTTCGAGAGTGCAATGGTAGTCCATCGAATGAAGATCCATGGCTCCCAGTACAGAATGTCCCTACTCAGGTTCATGTGGATCTGTTAGCCAACAAGAAGTATGTCGATGACCCGTTTCAACATGACCTCCTACTTCATTGCATAACGTGATCGATCCGTGCCCCGGTTGTGATTATACGGCTCACACCAGTATAGAATACGAGACCCATTCCTAGACCTCAACGAGTTGGCAGTCCGGTCACTTGCGGAAAAGCAGTGGACATACAGAACACAATTCGCTAAACCTATGGGACTGTTGTCCGAGAGACCGGCTATTACAGATTTGGTATTTGAGGGTCTCGACACATTTGCGACTGTCTTTTTAAACGGTGCTGAGATTTTGAAGTCCGACAACATGTTCATTTCTCATCGCATCGATGTGACCAGCCTACTGAGGGACACGAACGAGCTGGAAATCCATTTCGATTCAGCAATGCTCCGTGGGAGAGACTTAGTCAAGGAGCATTCTCACGAACATACTTTCTATGTGAGACAGACAGAAGTCAGCCGTGTACCCGTGCGAAAAGCCCAGTGTAGGTGACGTCTAACTCATTTATCCGCTCCTTTAGTCTATTTTAACTCTCAAAACTTCGAGCTCCTCGTATGAGAAGACCTAGGCGTTCATTTCATCCAGGATTCAGAAAGAATTCACTGACTATTTATGACTACAGACCATTGGGGTTGGGATTGGGGTCCTATATTGATCACGGCTGGCCCCTGGAAACCTGTTTACCTTGAGCAATATGTTTCCAAAGTTGATGATGTTTGGGCCGAGTGTGAGGTCAGTGAGGGCTTGCGGACTTGTTCGGGCCGTGTTGTAGCCAAGGTATCCAAATCAAATGACCAGCCGGTTAAGATATCGTTGTTATTGGCTGGGTCGGTTGTCTTTGAGAAAGAGTGCGCGGTCGATTCGAGCGGAATTGCCGAAACACCCTTCCTAATCACAGACCCAAAACTTTGGTATCCGTTTACACACGGAACGCAGACTCGATATGAGTTGAAGGCCACCCTGGGATCTTACGATACGTTATCCAAGATGATTGGTTTCCGGCGGACTGAGCTTATCCAACGAGAAGATAAATTTGGTAAATCCTTCTTCTTCAGAATCAACGACGAGGACGTTTTTTGTGGCGGATCGTGCTGGATTCCGGCCGACAGCTTTTTGTCCAACATTCCAGAGCAACGGTATTACGATTGGGTTAAACTTGCGTATGAGGGCAATCAGAACATGATCCGTGTTTGGGGTGGTGGGATCTATGAGCACGATGCTTTCTTCGATGCCTGTGACGAATTAGGAGTAATGGTGTGGCAAGACTTTGCTTTCGCCTGCGCATCTTATCCTACATACAAGTCTTACCTAGACTCGGTTGAGACAGAAGCTCGACAGAACATTCGGCGACTGAGATCGCACCCCTCGCTGATCATTTGGGCCGGCAGTAATGAGGACTATCAAGGTGTGTATAAAAACCTCCCATGCTTGATACTTTAGTCTCCTTGTTTTCGTATGATCTAGCAAGTTCTATGATGTGGAACCTAGAAACCTCGACTAATGTGTTTCCATGCACGTAATCAAGTTCAAGAACGATATGGGCTCGAATATAATTACGAAGATAAAGACCCTCGGTCATGGCTTAAGACTACTTTCCCCGCTCGATACACTTACGAATACCTCCTCCCGAAGATTGTGTCGGAAGAAGACCGATTCGCTATCTAGTACGTATTCACAAGTTTTGTCCTACCTGCTGCCTTATAAGTACAATCACTTACTAGGTACTGATTTTGATAGCCACCCTACTAGTCCCTGGGGTGACGGAAAAATTACTTCGGATCCCACAGTTGGTGATAAACATCAATGGGATAGTATGTACTCAACCTCCCGTGTACGGCTTATGGCTTACGGCTAACGTTTGCAGTCTGGCATGGTGCAATGAACCGGTATCAAGAAGCATTCAGATTATCTGCTCGCTTCATTAGCGAGTTCGGAAGTAAGTAATTCGGCAACAAGTCACAAAGCACAGAACAACCCAAGTTCTAGTTATAGCCGTATTTACAACGTTAAGAAGCTTATACTAATATCTACGTAGTGGAATCATACCCTCACTTAGAGACTATCCGCAGTATGATCACTGTCGAGAAGCAAAGATATCCAGGATCAATGATGATGGATTTTCGCAATAAGGCCATTGACCACGAGCGCCGCGTAGCAACTTACGTTCACGAGAACTTCACAGTTAAATATGATATCTCGTCATACACGCATCTGACGCAGATCGTTCAAGCCGAGACTATGCACTTTGCATACAAGACTTGGCGACGAGAATGGGGTAAGAGAAAGTGTGGAGGTGTTCTGGTGTGGCAACTTAACGACTGTTGGCCAACTATGAGCTGGGCCGTCATTGACTACTATCTCCTGAAGAAGCCCGCATACTATGCGATCAAGAATGCCTTGAAGCCTTTGGACATCGGGCTATCAAGGGAATATCACGATTGGACATCTGGACATGTCGACCCCATGGAGTCATTTAAGGACACAAAGTTCGACTTGTGGGTCGTCAGCGATCGACCTCAATCAGTGCAAGTTGATGTGACTGTGAGATTCATCTCTATCCAGACTGGCCAGGATGTAAAGCCGCCGATGAAGCTTGATTCGGTGACTGTACATCCTAACAGCACAACCGAAATTCTAAAGGACCATGATCTAATGGGAAACATCACAGCAGCACAAGACAATGTGAAGTCCTCCGATATTGCAGAATTTGATCCCTATGTAATTCACGCCATCCTCTCAATCAGTAATCAAATCATAGCCTCCGACACTTACTGGCCACAGCCGCTGAAATACTTGGACTTTGGTGATCGTGACGTCACTTTCAGGGCCATCGGGGACAGTAAAGTGGTGATCTCGGCTGGTCGTCCTACGAAAGGATTCGTTTTTGAGGAGACTAAGGGCGTGAAACTCAGTGATAATGGGTTCGACATTGTTCCAGGAGAGGAGAAGGTAGTAGAAGTAAGGGGCACAAATATCCAATCGCTCAGATATACATTCGTAGGAGCCCCTGAGAGCTCTGCAGCCTTGTCAGCGCAATGAAGTAAATGCTTCTCTCACGAAGAACTTAGGACGCGCAAATTGACAACATGACCTAATCTAGTTGTGAGGTCTTAATATGACGCATAGGCACTATCATGTTTATGCTACTGTAAGCTTCGTGTTCTCATCAGTGTTCAGTAGTAAGACACGAGCTGAGCTTTCATGACGGTAATAATACATCAGTTGTCACAAACCTGAACCACAAAGCACCTGAAACTACACAACATAGAGCCTTCTGTATGTAGCCTAGATTAGCCTATGAAACGATTTTAGAGATATAAGTGTTTAAAGCCTACCCTAAGTGCAGGATTCTGGACACTAGCTCGGCTCTTAAAGGGTTCGTAAATTTTACACTTGCCCCGTATTGAGCTCTCGTTTATTACGGCGAGCGATATGCATCGTCACAAGGTACACACACGACCACGAGACCTCTGTACATAGTCATATTAGTCTACGAAAATAGGGTTAAAGACCTTCGTGCAACAAGTGTCTATCACCTACCTCAAGTACAGGGATCCTGACACGCATTTCGAATTTTCCATAGAATATTATCTCTTAGTTTCTGGAAGAGTTAAGTATGTTGCCATCTACATGAATAATGATTGGTTGCTTTAGTTGATGAAATCATGGAGTAGATCACTACAAAGGCGTACGTCATGAAACGGCATCTGCGGGCTTGGCAACAAAAAATTGTCATGTGAATAGTTAATTCTAGTAATGCGGCGAGCTTCCGGGTTCCTTGCGCAACAACAACCCTAATTCGGCATCTTATGGTGAGCTGTGTGGCGTGGTCTGATCAGATCATTGTAATACGGAAGGAATCTGTTTACCCGCAACACCATACTTACAATGCTATGATTTCATATAATACGTTCGTAATTCAACAGTTTGTGATATTATCTATCTCAACTTGTGTTTAAAGAGATACATTTTACATGTCAAATCGCAATACAGTTTTAATTACGCTTACTATAAATGGAGTTTAGTTACTTATTAGGCTACTGTTGCTGTGATGTTACAATATGTATGGGGCTATACGTACGACGTTGCGATCTCGTCGTGTATCCTTTACTGAACGGGATAGTTATAAATATGCACGAAAACCGTTTTTGGTTACATTGTGAGTGGAAAGAATTTGTAATCACCCATGTCAACAGATCCCATCGCAAGAAGCATTGACATGGGCCCCAAGTTCCACAAGACGATAAGGAAACATGCTGATAGTATTTGCCGTTGCAATTACCAGCCAAGACTCATTATTTGACTGGGTTACACCAACGTAGGGATATTAGGAAAGTCAACCTATGTATTGGACCCAGTTTCATCCTTCCATACATGCGCATAATAGACTGGTAGTTTGGCTTCTATTTGTGATGAAACGGCACGGCTATATCCTTTCATGCATCTGCGACACGATATCTACACGGGTAGTAAATTATCGACTGGTGTGGCTCCATGTAAGAAGGACGGTCATGCTCTGTTACGGGGCACAATCCTTCCCCCCCCTTGTCTCATTGCAATCTGATACCGGTAGTATGGGTTGGATGAAGGGTGGGAGCGAGTACCGTGGTATCTATCTACTTAAGTAGGTAGGCAGGGGTCGGTATGCGTGGTAATTCCGAAGAACCGAGCGACCATTCTCTCGGCTACATCACATGTTGGATGGCATATTGCCAGTGACTACCATTGCTCGACAACCGACAATATCATCACACCCACATCCCGAGTAAGGCGTATTTGTACGACGATCCACATACAGGACCCTTTCGACAGTTTTGGCTACATACCTAGGTAGACTACCTACCTACCTACTGTAGCCGTCCCCACTACAGTACTGTACATACACTTTCGTGAGCAGGTGGAAGATGCCTTTGTCACCACCACCATCAGACTACTCTATTAATTGGCGTTATTTTGATGACGTTTGATGTGATCTGGTGCAATTTGGCAAATGTCAGGCTAAGCTAGCCTCCAACACTGGGGCTTAGTAATGATGGGATTATTAGATAGGATGAATCTTATTTAGACAGAATTGATCTAGAACCAGAGCACCATAAGTTTGAACCTAGGGCTGCGGCTTACTCCGTGGGTCGTTCCACCGATTCCTTGAGTTCTCGAATCAATCGAAGCTATCTTCGGGCCGGCGATGATTGGCCATGGTGGAGTCCCTCGCCGCAAACGTGCATGATGCATCGGGCGCCAATGTGACATTCCACCAATACACCTTGCTTTTATCACGATGGCTGCCAATTCTTCACCGTTTCGTTTCGTACCTTGAAAGATGGTGCAAAAAGGGGATAGACGGACAGACCCCTGACAGTAGGGCACACCACACTGGGATCAAAATTCGAGTATTGCCGTACGTGCCGCAGCCACTTAAACGCCATTCCCGACTCGGCGCAAATACCGAGAGTGGTGCATACACGTAAGTAAGTAGAGTTGCTGGCGCCAACCTGCTCGGGAAATTTTTTTTGCAAGACGGGCTCAGCTTTGGGGGGGCAGCTTTCAACAGCTCGCGCCTAGTATCGCGTATATTCAGCCGGCGCCCAGGGTTAGCGAAGATTCAACACTAGTATAGGTAGATCCAAAGCAATATTCCCTTCGCTTAAAACCTGGCCTGGTGTGTAAGCTTACACACGGCCAATCTGACCGTCCTGGACTGAACAGCGCTGTGACAACGCATTACCGCTGGAAAGGAGCGCTAGCCCGGCATTACGTGATGCCAAGAACGCTTATATGCTACTGGTGTGGAAGGAGATGTAATTGTCAAGGTGGCGTCGCTGGCAGTGCTGTTATAGTGCTCCTAGACGGCGACTAGTCCCTACGACGGCCCGTCCTCCAGATTGTACTCTGTATTTGTAGTGCAGTTAACGTTAGTGTACGCAGCAGCATCTCCAAGTTTCAGCCAACGTCCGGCAGGCAGCGGGGAGAGTTTAGGAGTCAATTAGTCCGACGTCCTTCTTCGCCGCAGCCTCACCGATCTGCGGGATATTTACCGTACCAGGATTGGTATCCTAGCGCCTGCACTAAAATGCCATTGGAGACCTCGCCCTCGGTCGCCCTCGGTCTCGGTACTTGGCCTGTGCGATCTGTATAGTACGTATAGGTAGTAGTACTGCGCATTGCTAGGTGCTTACACTTATTCTCCGCTATGCTGTAAAGGTGTGCCCTCTACAGACCCTCTACACTCCTATCGTCTAGCGTCATCTGGGCAATGGTCCAGGAGCCCGGGGTTGGTCGGGGTTGCGCTGCAGGGAAGGGCTGGTTTCGATAAGACCGCCTTTTGGCGTGGGCATGGCGTGGGCAGAGCGTGGGTAGAGGCCTAGAGAGGGATGCGAAGCCAACGAGTGATCCCAAACCTGACAACATAGCTGAGGATGATCCCTTGATTGGGCGCATGAGTTGATAAATGGTTCGAGGGGAATAGTAAGACTGCGTTACATGTCCCCGGCGGCGACCTCATTGGCGGGAGGGACTAAACCCTATGTTGCAATTTGCAAACTGGCTGTTGCAATCTGCAACTGAATGACAATTCTTTGCTTACGTGCTGCTCGTATGCAGGCAAATCGCCCTTACACACTAAGCCTTATCTAAGACTGGCCAGAGCCCTTGCCTGCCGCCATGACCAGGGCTGATCCCGCAGAGCGCCACAAGGGTCCCGTTATTTTTGAGACGACGATTCCCTCGTCAAAGCGACTGATGGTGGGCGCTAGGAATCCGTCGATGTTGAGGTGGTGTAGAACCTGTATGGCCGTGCAGAGACCGTAAGCATATTCTATATAAGGTATATAGCCCAAAAACTGCCGCCACACGGCATACAAGGGCACCTAGCTTCCGAATCCCGACCCTCTCTAAATTCACGAGCTCCGCTTGGCGACACCGCATTGAATTGAGCCGGTAGACTTGGAACACCTCATACACCATGTTCTGCACGTTGAAACATAACAGTCTATCCGACGAGTCGTATACTTTTGAGACGACGACACCTCCCTTCTCTAGGAAGCGGGAGGGGAGATTAGCAAAAATCGCCTGCACAAACTGTCGGATAAGCAAGGTAAATAAATCGCTTCTGTGCCTCGTATGAGCTGGTCGGCTAAATGTGCTGTTCCAACAGTTGAAATGCTCTGGCGAGCCAGGCGGTTGCCAGAGATGTCTGGCCAAGAAGACCGATTGCCGTTATCCCAACCCTCCAAGGGGAAACAGTCATAAGAAATCACAATCACAGTCGCAAGCACGAGCACGAGCGCCGGCACCCACACCGCCAGAGACCCCTCAGTTCCAACCCCTTCCAAAACCTGAGCCGGCGCCCATGGACACAACGGCTGATGACGAGTTCATGACGGCTATATCGAGTCGTCAGGATCCAACCTTCAACAACACGTTGGAGGACTTGGACTTGAGCCTCGGTGGTTTTGAAGTGTCTGATTTCACCTCACCCGAGAGTATCCCCGGACTGCTTTCAGACGCAGAGTATATGGACCCCTCGGATGCGATGAAACCATGGCATCAACCATTCACTTTTACGTCTGACGATATCAACTCCCCTTGGAATAGCACACCGGAACGCGAGGATGCTGTATTTAGTACCGGCAGCAAAACATCAACTGTGGCATCATCTCCAGATATATACGACTCAAGCTGCTCCTGTTTCTCCCAGGCCGTCAGCACCTACGAGGCTATAGAGGTAGCCGTTTGGGGGCAAAACGAGCTATGGAGGAACGCCGATGATATGCTACGGTATCAGAAAAAGGCACTGATTGAATGCGAGGAGCTTCTGGAGTGTCGAAGATGCACTGCACAGTCTGCCTACACCATGCTCCTCTTGTCCATGTGCCGGCGGATTCTGACGACCCTGGCGGATCTATGCCGCGGCCCCTCATGGGGCGATTCAGATACAGTCGCAGATTTGGGACACGGTCCCGAGGAGAGAAAGCGGCGAAAACATGGGGACGAGGGCGACAGGGGATACGGCATCAGCATACGGAATAGACAACTAGACGATGATGACGAGTACCTCGTGCTGCAGAGCCTCCTCACAGCACGTGTTGCACGATTGGGACGCCTCCTTACCAATCTTGACAAGGTCGTCGGCGAGCAGAATTGGCCCGCCCATAAGGCCATAATCCGGGAATTACAGACCCGTCTTACTGAAAGTTCATTTGTCGTTGAAAAATCACGGAGACCCTGGACTGGATAGATTCCCTATAGACCTAGAAGGCTAGAACTAGAGACGGGACGCATAGACTCATACCCATTTAGAAGCCATTTAGAAACATGGCTGCAACGCTAATGATGAACGATATAGAGATCTTCAAAGCCTGTCATACAGGCTACTCTCGAATGACTGTTCCGCATTGTGATTTCGGTTGTGTGTCGTGCGAGTTTGTTGAGTTGCGGATAATTCCGTTTGCTGACCATGACGGTGGTGCAACACCATCCCGCCTGTAGTTACACTAGAGCTGAGAGCCCACACCACCGCCGATCGCTATAACCTACCACGGTCGTGACTGTGGTCAGAATTCTGGTGTCTGTCTACGTTTCTTGCGTCGAATACAGCGCTGTTTCCTGCATTTGGATTTCTGTCTGAGGTAATCTACTTAGTCGAGTCAGTACTCCGCGCGATACCACTAACGTTGTTTGTTATCGCATCCTACCCAGGTCCGGGGTCTTTGTCGGGTCGCTTACTCACTACAATAGTGAGGCTAATTTTAGCCAATTGAGCCCAAATAAGACCCCAGACGGGGGTTGGCCCTCCCTTTGGAGACGACTCTTTTTCCTAAACCGGACCAAATGAGCGACATTTCTGGTCGCAAGGGTTAAGCTTTGACGTTCTGAAGGTGTAGTGTAGTACTGAGTATATCCGCCCACCGCACATCTGATGTCAGCCTTAAATTAAGCATTGAGCTTATCGACTGCCATTTCACAATGCCGATGCTTATGGGCAAGTAGGTTTCTGGGGATCGCATTGTATACCAAGTGTATACCAGTACGACATGAAACAAACAATTCATCCTTGCAACACCCATCTGTCAGCTCATCTCATGATATCGCCTCTAGTGTTGGGTTTGGAAGACATACTTACAATTACCCCTAGGCCTCTGGGTGTAGCCTAACTGTGGGACAGTTATCGGACCCGACACACCAGCAAATGCTGACAATACCACAATAGGTTGTTAGGGTAGATTGTCATGAGAACTATGGCCTAGGGTTAACCACCATGATCATTATAGTAAGAGGCAACTGGCCTCAAAGCAAGCATAGAATCCTCTATAGTTGCCATCGCGTCATTTTCTAGGGCTTCAGTGTGCCACCGAACGTCATACGCAACAGTGAATTGAATATCCAGGGAATAACATGATATCGAGACTAGGAAATAACATCTCGCGACTCCTAGGAAGTCCTACGTGATAGCGCCATCATTCATATTTGAGGAATCCTCGGTGTCCTCATATGTTCGCCCGGTTCGCCCTGTGAACAGACTGTCGGACTTTCACTTTTGGGTAAGCAGACAACTACTGGATATCTACGTATGCAAGTTACAAGCATCGGACCCTGGTAGACCGCATCGCCTTGTTTCCCGTGACTACAGTATGTCCCTGTAATTGATTAATGACTCCTCTATAAACACATCATACTACTACAAGTATGCAGTACCACTGTATAGTAGTAGTCTGATGCATGCCTTACTGAACCAGGTCCATGGTCGGGTTCGTTTCCAATCTAACCTGGAATATCTAGCGCAGTGGGTAAGAGTACCGTATTCATGCCAAGAAAGGCCAAGAACGGCTCGGACTCGATTCCCTGTTGTAAAAGTTCTTGAATTACTGGGGTAAAATCTTCTGGAACCTCCGTCACTGCCTTGTTAGGCAGGCAGACATTTGAGGTTGCTTGTTTATGGCGAGGGCTGAGGACAGGTGGCGCCGATGTAGTCGACTGGGATCCGGAGAAATAGTGCCTGTTAACTTCCCCAAAGTGAACAATTATCGAACCAACTACCTAACCTTAAAAGCTTATTTGATTCTTATCCAATTCAATCAATGATGCTGACCTGTCGCAGGACTCTGACACTGCCGTACGATCTACCGGCACTCCGTCTACTGTACTACAGCATACATTGCCATTGTTCCTGTTTCAAATTGCGAAGATAATAATAGTAACGAGGATAAGTCAGCAACTGGAGCCGGCTCCCACTTAATTTGGAAGGCCCGAACATGGGGACCGTATTTGGAATATCCGAGACTCCAACCAAGCGCATCTGACACCCATACTAGCACTACTTTATTGCGTACTGCGCACTACTGTATAGAACAAAATAGGGGCAAAATTAAGGGCCAATACGGCTCATTTACAGCTTCAGCTACCTACCCTGTCATTAGCTCCGTCAGATATCTACACTAGGAGATGCAGCTTTCCCCTAAGGCGAAGCCACGATTTGTCAAGTAAAGCCACGACGGTTGGAAAGACAGGGAATATGATCTCTATTTAGAAAATTACTACAGGCCGGTCTCTGTTGATCATAGCTGTATAGGTAAGCAGCGGGTTCCTATTGTAGCTTTCCGAGGTATTGGCACGTAGAAACTTGATAGTTATCACATGCCACACGCCTCACCTTCTTAATGACAAGCTTCATCGTTGTTCTTCGCATAGCTAACTAACCTTCGGACTTCCTCTTCTCCTCATACCAACCCCATAATCTAAGTCTTGCTTGTGGAGGTTCAGTCTTATTCAATACATAGACTCCCATTACCGTTGATCATCCAAACCATCACAATGGAATCAGGCGCACAGAGTAGGTAAATCGTGTTGACTCATTCAGGCATCCGACTAACAATACTGATAGCACCAGTCTCATCCCCCTGGGCACCTTTGAAATCATCACTACGACCGCTACTTGACTCTATCTATCCTCATCAACGACGCCCCACAGGCCTGCTTACACCAACTCCCATTAGTCTTCAGAAGGGTCAACAGGCAACATATCCACAAGTAGCCAAGGACGAGTCAGAAGTCAACTCAAAGAAAAGTGCCCTAGAGAGTGCTCAACCTTCAGAATCAGCGCCCAAGGACGACATGGAGCTGAATAACGGTTGGACATGGACCGCTCAGAAGGAGAAGATCATTCTGAGCCCTTATGATTATATCGCCTCGGAACCCGGCAAAGAGTTCCGGACACTTCTTCTAAATGCATTCAACACTTGGCTTGAGGTTCCCCAGGAGAGCCTAAACATCATCACTAAGGTGGTGCGCATGTTACACACTTCATCCCTCCTCATCGACGACATTCAGGACAACTCGCAGCTACGGAGAGGACGACCTGTGGCTCACAACATTTTTGGCGTCGCTCAAACCATCAACGCTGGCAACTATGTCTACTTCCTTGCCCTAAAGGAGCTGAAGAAGCTCAAGAACCCCGAAGAGGCCATGGATATTTACACAACGGAAATGCTCTACCTTCACCGAGGCCAGGGTATGGACCTGTACTGGCGTGATACCTTGACATGCCCAACCGAAGACGACTATTTGGAAATGGTTTCAAACAAGACGGGCGGTCTATTCCGCCTCGCCGTCAAGCTGATGCAATCACAATCTCCCACATCATTCGACTGCTTGCCATTGGCCGAGCTCCTTGGCCAGGCTTTCCAGATTGCCGACGACTACAAGAATTTGGCCAACCTCGACTACACACAAAAGAAGGGACTCTGCGAGGACTTAACGGAAGGCAAATTCTCCTTCCCTGTCATTCACAGCATACGGTCAAACCCCGAGAACCAAGAACTCCTCCACATCCTCGCTCAACGCCCTACCGACGTTGACACCAAGAAGTACGCTGTCCGATATATCGAGAGCACGGGCAGTCTAGAGTACACCAAGGAGTTGGTCTCGATATTAATTGCGAAGGCCAAGGAGGAGGCAGATGCCATTGACGCAGGGTCCGACAAGAGCAAGGGAATTCACGCACTATTGGCCAAGTTGGACTTGAAGTAAACTAGCTGGTTTTCGACCATGGTTTTTTTTTTCCTATTTATTCTATGGGATGTCAGGTCATATGCATATTAGGGAAGGGCATGAGGGACATTGTTTTCAACTTTGCGGCTTGTCGGATCCTAACGGCGTTATGGTGTCGATATCCAAACCCAATTGATTCATATCTAGATTAGATAGGTGCAACAGGAAAATTTCAAAGTGTATAACCATTGATCTGTTTGACACATGCCATATTCCTTGCCTGTGACTTTGTATCGGTTTACTTTTCCGCGAGCCGAGCGACCAATGACATTGGCACTCACTACTTCCTTGGATGGGTAGCTAGCCCGGTACTTGTTCCGTGTCAGGGGCCTTACAGTGAGCCCGAGGAGGTGGTCAACGGCGTGGCGCTTCCAATCCACACTTAATTGATCCTTGGGTCATGCATGCGCCTGTAAACCAACTAGATACGCTACAGCTGAAGTCGTATGCATAGTACCACAATCAGTATGCTCGGGTAATGCCGTCGTCCATACCACGGTATTGTATCAGCAGGTACCAATTGGATCATGTTGCGGTCAGCATTACTAATATCACGGCCCACATGGAGCGAGGGAGCAAGGGACTGTGGGATGATGAAATCTCAAATATTTGATGACCCTGAATTCTATGCTGTAGATATTCTATTAACACCGTTGGCCCGCCCACGCCGAACAATTAAAATCACGAATGCACCTATTTATATAACAAGATTTTGATCGTCCTTACTTGCGAGGGGTGAAGATTAGAGTTTGTCTAGGATCCGGGCGGACTAGACCACCCTTGTGTAGGTTCTTGGGCCGCTCTGTCTGTCCAGGCGGGAATGAGATGTCGTAGTTAAGGAGGAGGTTGGCGAGCACCACCTTGATGTTTGAGGCGGCGAAGAAGCGACCGGGGCACGCCGTCTTTCCTTGGCCGAAGGCAAGACTTTCAGGTCCGGTTGTCGCGAATTGATGTCGGTTAGCCTCCACCTTGGACGACATTCTCTTTTCGTAGAAGCGGAAGCCGTCGAATGTTTCAGGGTTGGAGTAGATGTCGGGGTCTGTCGCCACAGCGTGACTGGGCATGGTGATGTAGGTTCCGACAGGGAGCGTAGTGCCGTCCTCAAACTTGAGGGGCTTAGCGACTTTGCGGTTGAAGGTCACTACAAATTCACAGTCAGCCACTAGATTAAGAACGGTGCGCTACAGGGCGGCAAAACTTACTCAGCACAGCTTGGTTCATTCGCTGGGATTCTTTCATGAAACTGTCCACCCTCTTCATCTTGGCAATGCCAGCTAGCGTCCAGCCGGACTCGTCGATGGCCTGCTTGACATCTTGGCGAAGCTGCTCCATAAATTCAGGGTTGGCACAGAGGTCGAATAGGACATGGATGATTGTCGCTGAGCTGGTGTGTACTGAAGCCAGGGCCATGAATAGCATGTTGTGGGCCAAAACGTCGGGGTTACGGTCGCTGCCACGCGCCGAGTCCGCCAACCACTGAAGCATGTCGATGGGCTTCTCATCGCTGTCCTTCAAGGCCAGACGCTCCGCGAAGATGTGACTGAAAGTCTTTTTGGCGACGTGTAGATGGTGGTCGAGGATTTTGGATCCACCCATGAAGGGGTAGAGTAGCGGGCGGATGAAAGCAGGGTACGGTCGCAGCTTGACAGCAACGCTGACAACATCCATCGAGTAGTCGGCCGCCGACTTGAGCCATTCCTCATTTCGGCTGATCGTCGTTCCACCAAACATTCGGGATGCGTTCTTAGTTATAATCCCGACCATGGTGTCGTATGCCCGAAGTTCGACCTTCTGGGGGATTAGTTTCGTGAGAGTGTGGTTCGCTTCATCGTGGAGTGGCGCGATCAAGTGATCTGTCGCAAACGGTTAGCGACGTTGCTCGGCCTCGTTGAATATGTTAATGGGTGTAATTACGTAGGTTCCGGGTCAGCTGGTCCTTGCAAACATCAATGTGCAGAGGACTCCTGAACACGACGTCGAGGTTGGTTTGGGCGCTTAGAAGTCGCTACGACGCCAATTAGCAAGAACACTTCAAATATTTGCAAGCGCATTGCTTCACATACCTCTCGCAGACCTTCAACCATATCCAGGGTTCCGTCGGGCACCTTGCTGTTGATTTCCTCAATATACTTGGGGCTCAACACGACACGCTCCACGTTCAACGTCTGCACCAAGAACATTCCATTCTTGTTCTGCATGCACACCGTTAGTAAATCGCAGCTGCGCGAACCCAGTCTTTGCAAAACCTTACCTTCCGGTAGCCTTCGTTGATAATCTTTGTTCCGTTTTTGGCGAAGTCGCGCTTGACGTCGTTGAGACCGAATCCAAATGCGCCTGGCGCTTTTCCAGCTCGCGGGATGAAGCTCAGGTCTGGTGTCGCAATGTAGCGATAGTATGCCCAAACGAGGAGCACCACAGTGAGGCCGGCTGTGCCTAGAATGCTAGTTGCGTCATCGCGCTCGAGGAACTCGTGCAGTCTAGCCATAGCGTCCGTCGTCGACATCTTGGCGTGTGTTTTGACAGCAGAGTCGTATGCTGTAGAGTTGATGGCCCGGAAGACTGACTGACTTGGAGCACTGGCTTTGACTTATTAGATCTCGACGATGCAACCCGACACCGTTTGTAGATCATTAAAATCGAAATTGAAATGCACCGTGTCAGCCCTTGTGGTTCCCTAATAATAGACGGACGTCTATATGGGGCGGACCCCGGTACGGCGATGCCGGTTTTGGCGATCCGATTGTCGGTCACTGCTTTTATTTTTGGATCTCGACTATACTATGTACAGTCATACAAATTGACAAATCGCAACCCGTGGATTAGGATCCTTCTGGGGGCTCAAACGACTAGTGGTCTAACCCATAAGCTGTGCTTACCTAGCTGAGCCTGGCTGTCTCATATTAAGGACTCCGACTATTTGCTATGCATGTGGTCTATAAGTGGCAGCGCGGAGGTAAATAAAAGAAAGGGGCATGATAATGAGCTGTAGATAACACCACCATCATACGTTGACCATCTCGAATTTAATTCATTCTATAGTACGAAGAAAGAAGATAGATCTTTGCCACTAAGCCTCACACAGCAGATATCGACCATCATGGAGGACGCTAACTGCCTTGCTGACGATGCTAAGTCGTTGATTCGAACGGCATTAGAGAACTATACTGAGAAGTATGGCTTGGGGGCGATGAGCGTTGCTGCCTATGATACGGCCTGGGTTGCGATGGTGACCAAGGTCGTAGATGGTCAGAAACAATGGCTCTTCCCTGAGTGTTTCGAATATGTTATATCTACTCAGTCAGAAGACGGTGGTTGGACAATCGGCAGAGGGGCTCAGATCGACGGCATCTTAAACACAGCAGGCCCTCTATTGGCTCTTAAGCGCCACCAAGCCGAACCGCTTCAGCTTCAACACGATGCACAGGATCTCGCCAACCGCATTGAAAAGGCGACATCATCTTTGCGGTCCCAGTTAGCCGCTTGGGATGTATCGACGACAGAACATGTCGGTTTCGAGATCATTGTCCCAGCTATGCTCGAATTGCTAGAGAAGGAAGATTCCTCGCTAGTTTTCGAGTTTCCATCCAAAAAGCCATTGATGAAGATCAACAATGCCAAATTGTCACGTTTCCGTCCAGAGTTCCTTTACGGTCCTCGGAGATTCACGGCACTTCACTCATTAGAGTCCTTCATTGGCAAGCTGGACTTTGACAAGGTGAAACACCACAGAGTGCACGGCTCCATGTTGGGATCGCCTTCTTCAACAGCAGCATACATGATGCACGCTTCAGAGTGGGATGACGAGTCTGAGGAATACCTCAGGCACGTAATCAAATACGCTGCTGGTCGCGGCAGTGGGGCTGTTCCCAGTGCTTTCCCCTCAACACATTTCGAAATCACTTGGGTAAGTGTCATTGAAAAGGTGGTTTAGCCAACATACTAACTTGCCATGTTATAGATGTTGTCAACCTTACTCAGAGCCGGTTTCACTCACGCCGACTTGGAGAGCCCTGAGCTGACTAAGATGCTGGACATCATGAGCCACTCCTTTCAGGTTGAGAAAGGTGTCCTTGGTTTTGGTACGCTCTCTGAATACTAAGTTGTCTAACGATGATCTTACTAATACCAACGATAGCTCCTTACTTTGAGGCGGATGTTGATGACACCGCCAAGACTATTTCTTCCTTAAACATGCTGGGGCGACCTGTTAGCCCCAAGAGTTTGATCGAAGTGTTTGAGGCGGAAACCCATTTCCGCACCTATGCTGGGGAGAGAGATCCAAGCCCAACTGCTAACTGCAACGCCCTTTTGGCTCTTCTTCACCAGCCAGACGTATCTCTATTTTCTAGTCAGATCCTGAAAGTTGCCAAGTTCCTCGTCGACTTCTGGTGGCAAGCCGATGGCAAGATCGTGGACAAATGGGTATGTAATAACTCATGAGGCTAAAGAGTGACGCGAGAACTAACTAGGATACTTAGAATACCTGCTATCTCTACCCTTCCGTCCTTATTGTAGAGGCCTTTGTGGACATTCTAAACTTAATAGAGCAGGATAAGCTGCCTGGCGTGTTTGACGAGAATCTACAGTCCAGACTTGCTGTCGCTCTCTTCCAGGCTTGTTTCAGACCCTTACTAGACCAACAGAAGGACGGCTCATGGAACCACTCAATTGAAGAGACTGCTTACGCCGTTCTAATTCTAAGCGAAGCTCGACGCGTCAGTTTCTTCAACGATCTCCGTGCACCCCTAGATCAAGCCATTGAGCGTGGTGTCACCTACATCCAATCCATTGAGGAGCGTCCTCTGAACTATATTTGGATCGAGAAAGTCAGTTATGCGTCTCGTCTCTTGACGGATTCGTATGTCCTGGCAGCACTCAAGGCCTCCAGTTCGGCACCTGCAACCGGTGCTACGATCGGTTCCAGTCTCTGGCAAAACGTCTCCACCACGAGCTTGGACAAGCACGTCAAGCTATTTTCAAAAGCAGAGCTCTTCAGTGCGCACCCCGAATGGGAACTAAAGGGATCCATGATCGAGGCCGTGCTTTTGAAGCCCCTCTTACTGAAGCGTAGACTAGAAGTGTTCCAGCGCCAAGGTATGCAAGAGGACAAGTACTTCGATCTCATCCCGCTCTTCTGGACGAGCCCCAACAACCGCGCCCGGACTTTCGCGTCTGCCTCGTTCATATATGAGGTGTCGCTTCTCTCTATGCTGACCTACCAGGTTGACGAGTTTATGGAGGCTGTGGCGGCACCCGCCTTCCAGGGTCGTATTCCTGAACTCCGTAAGCTAATTTACGCCGTGTTCCCCGAGGAGGAACCAACCGTGACCAATGGTACTAAGGAGACCAACGGCCACACCAACGGTCACGCCAACGGTCATACCAACGGCAATGGCAGTACCTCTACCCAGGACGAGGTTGTTGCTACTCTAAAGGGATTTAAGAAGTATTGCCTTGAGCACCCCATTGTCACGAAGGCCAGCGCTGCCGACCAGAAGACCCTCGAGCTCGAGCTCCGGACTTACCTCTTGGCTCAAGTTCAACAAGAAGAAGATAGTGCGCGATTCCGACAGCTACGGGATAGCGGAAAACCTGGACCCGGTTCCACCAGCACATTCTACAACTGGGCACGCAGCACAGGTGCAGACAACGTATCCGGCCCCTTTGCCTGGGCTTACATCGGATGCCTTCTCAGCGCCACGCTAACCCCGGGTGGTGGTGGTAAGGATGTTTTCCCTACTGCTGGCGAGAAGTACCTGGCCGCCGATGTGTACCGTCATCTCGCCACCATGGCCCGCATCTACAATGATCTGGGATCAATACGGCGTGACCAAGAGGAGGGTGCCCTGAATTCGGTTGATTTTCCCGAGTTCGTGTCTCACGACAGCATCGAGAGTAAGAAGAAGGTATTACATTCGATTGGCGAGTATGAGTACAGCTGCCTGATGCTGGCCTTTAATCGACTCGAAGAGCTAAGGCGCGAAGGCGTTGAGGCTACAAAGGATCTTGCCGCGGCGAGATTAAGCAAGCGGAGGATGAACGTCTGGTCGATGTTCCTCGACCAAGTCGTCTTATTTGATCAGATTTATGTCATTAAGGATATCTCAAGTCATCACATCGTGCAAGAAAATGGGCACTAGAATTAAGCATGTAAAATTAGATTAGGTTAGGGCTTGGTAGATTAGACTATTTGTTCTTCAGCGGTGAATATATTCGACTACCCCTACCTCTCGACGCTACTCTCAGTTGGCAGCTTGTCTTTGTGTATGACTATTGACTGGCCGGTTTTCGAAGACAAGGTTCTTGTTATATAAACCGGAGCACATCCGCGTCAGTATCTCAGATGCTAGGAATTGAGGATATATTAGCCTTGCTGGTGAAACCCCTTTTTGATCTTGTCTGCATATTTCACATGTCCCAGGTGTCCCAGGAGCCAGTTATACTTTACACAACTACATAGATACTACGCCAAACAATACCAGCACAGGTGCGAAACACATCATAGCCCGTAGTCCTAGTCACAAAGTCTGTCATATAAATGTCTTCATCGCAGCAACTGGCGGTTCACCTTCACATACGCACATGGCGACCAGCGATCTATTATACATTTATATTGACACCTTGTGGGGGAATGCCCATCGTTTTCGTCATGTTCTCTACAGAAGCTCCCACCCTGCACGTCTCTTCTAGTTCTCAGATGAATCACAAGATCCCACCACAACATGTCCATTCTCTATGACTTGCTTTCTAAAACCTGCCATGACTTTCCTTCAGCAATTACCAAAACAAGAAAAGCCCCCAATGACACCCCCAGCACCGTGAAACCCTGGAAAGACGGAAGTTTCGATGTTTTGCCGTGCCAATTGAGCCAACACATTGCATCGTAGTCCGTCAAATGTCCCAATACTGTGGGAAGTCCCGCCGGAGGACTTGATGTGACGGTTAAGAAGGTTTTTAGGTCCTTTTTGTGAGCGATGAAGCGTCAGAGGTTTAAACCCCTATCCGCTTGTCGAGAACATGCCCTACAGGTATCATGTAGCGTATTGACAGCAGCTTTCATGTCAGAAGCTTTCCCGTGTCAATGCATGTTGTAAGCTGCGGAGTAGAAAAGTTTGGCCAGCTATGAGAGTTTTTTGTGAGCCCATAGTACTATTACAATGCACAGCAAATGCTTACCTTTCACGAAGAAATCGAGGCTGTGATACAGGTACAAGGAGTTACGATGAAGTACGAAGGCGTGAGCCAGTTCGGAAGAAGTAGCCGATTAACGATGGGAATTTCGTCGTCATCCCTAGTGTTTACTGCCGATCATGTTCTTGTTTATGAAAGGGTGGCCGCCGGATTGCGCGACCTCTACACCGGGGTTGGCATTCTGTTCTTCATTTCTCCAGAGACCAAGTTCCAGGTCTTGAACTCCTTTTGACGTCCTTGTAGGCATCTTGCCACATAAACGCTTCCAGTTTCCACACGTGATACACTTGCCAATGAGCGCCATGATGGTGAAGAAAGCAGTTAGGGCGGCTATGATAACCCAAGCCAGGACAACTTTGTCAACATGGCTGTGACCTTCCTCGATCACGATTATCGTTCTTCGGCTAATGTTGGTGACGACAGTGGTAATAATGGTGTGGGCCGGGATGGCTGTACTGGGTGGCGCAGTGATGTTGACTGTGACACAGTTGTTCCGCGTGGCAACAACCAGTGCGCTGGGTGACAGTCGGGTTGTTTTGGTGGGTTTATATAGTATTTGGTCACGTGGTGCTAAACTCAAGAAGCGGCTCACGTTTCGCTGAAGTCAATTAACCGGTGGGAATGAGAAGTAAGAAGGATGGAGAAGATGGGAGGTGGTAGGAGGGAGGGCATCCTTATATAGACAGCCCAGGGAGTATGAGGGCACATTACTGATTGTGCAGAGTATTCAATGAGCCATAAGGTAACCTGGTCAACAGCTTGTCTTTGTATGTGACGGCCACGGACTATAATGTCGGGGCTAGTTTCCGGAAACAATTTTGCTTCCACGATAAACTAGAGCATACATGCCAGTATTTCGGTCTGCAATTTTCAGGTGCCAGGAGTTGCCCACATATGGGCTTTGCTGGCGATACCCCTTTTTCATGTAGAAATCACGTCCCCGACGTTTTAATAGCTAGTCGAGTTATACCTTACATCAATTCATAGATATAAGGTTAAACAAAACTATTAAGGAGTCTCAGAAGATTACCACTAAAGATACTGAACATATTGAAGCCCGGTAGTTCTAGTCACTATTTGTTGTATGAACAATGATCAATATATCTACCTCTGCTCTCCCATATGAAATTTGGCGTTTGCCCCTAGTTAGGAGATTTTTCAAAATATGGCAGTGACTCTGCCAAAGTCAACTGTTATTTCAGACAGTGCTTGGATTACCGAGGTTTCATCTCAGCGTTAAATGAAGCCTGTTGTTTGTAAGAGCCCAAGAGTGGTATAGAAGCTTGCGAATAGAATCATGAGACAAACTATGACTATAGATCAAATATAATAAGTGGATTAAATTTGACGTTTGTATAGAAGCAATCAGTACTGTGATCTGCATCGTTTGATATTGAGACTTTGGATCTAACACAAGTATCACCTACAAGACAATCCCTCAGGAATATATAACCTTACATTAAGCTAATAATCCTCTCTAGGACTAAGGGCTACGAAGCTCTTAACCCCTTTTTAGTGTATGTAGGAGATCTACGGCTTTATGCCTAAAATAGCCTCGCTTCTAGTTGCCTGCTTCGCTTCGCCTTGCCTACCTCGCTTTCGTATATTTGTCTCAAGAGGGTATAGGAGACCAGGGGATTGGAGAGGAGTTAAAAGGATTCATGGACTATATTCATGACTGCGTCTTAGACTACGTAACAACAATCTAGACCAGTTGCTTTAAAACAAGAATTACTTTCATTAGCTTTACCACGAGTTATAAATGGGCTTATCAAACAAGTCTTGACTGTGAATAAATCAACGCATCAACCAACCATAGCATAGGTCAGATTTTAGTTTTAAGCTTTGAACTTCCTAGCAGCTGATTTAATTCGAATTGTTGAATCAATTATTAGGATCAGTAACTCCTTGACCAATCGTAGCTCGGATTAGGATTAATCAGGGTTCAAATTGTCTTCCTAGCAGTTGATTTAGTTGAGAATTGTGTAATCCCCAAAATCAAATAACTCCTCGGCCAATCACAGCTAAGATCATTCAATAACAATCACACAATACTTCCTGATCTGCCAATCAGAAATCAATCACATTATACTTTAACACCTTCTCAACTATTTCGTTGTCAAAGTTATATCAGGATCGGTTGCCTCAAAATCACCTGAATCATTGAAGACTCTACACAATTAGTAAGTAACTCGCCCTCGGTCTATCTATATAAGGAGGCCTCCCTTCTACCAATTCCCATCTTCTCTGTCCTTTTTAGTTCTCTATTCTTGACTTTCCTGCCAACTTCAACTGAGCCCGGACCACATCGCGAGCTTAGTACTACCCATACATTACACCATAATTAGAAAGCGTAGCTTTCCTAGAATTCTGTGAAATAGAATTTTAGGAAAGCGGAGCTTGAGAAGTTCATATTGAAGACCCTTAAACTCTATATTTGTCTGCAACGCTTTAATTGGCTAAAAAAGTATTTGCAGCTCTTCTATTAGTTAGTTTCCTTAGAGGAAATCAACCACAACTTTAAATATAAAGTTCGTGGCTCACGCACTCGAGGTTCTGAAGAGCAATCTATAGCGCTTGAAGCCCCTGAAACTCTTCGAGATTCTCGGGGCAGCTGCTCCGAGGGGGCCGCCGAGGGGGCCGCCGGAGGCACCGCCGGAAGCAAAGGGGGTCAGGCAAAGGGGTCTAGGATTTAAATCGAAGTGCCTTGCACTTTGATTTACAGCGTGTTCAAAATGGAGCTTCGCCGGCAAAGCTTTCCATTTTAGTGACAACTTGTTGGCGCTACCGGGCATTTTTCTCGCTAAGCCATCTGACTGCTTTTCACTACCACCTTCGGCTACTGCCATTCGCTAGCACACACTACACACAACCTGTTACTCATCAAGAGTCAACATCTAAAATGAAGTTCTCCATTCTGGTCGTCCCCGTTCTCTCCCTAGCTACCGTAGGCACCACCCATCCTATCGATTACTTGAGAAGTGGCGTCAGGACCAACGTCAGCGCACCTTTCGATGCAGCTGCCACAGCCAACCACACCCTAAAATACGAGCGAATCCCTACTGAGGTCCAAAACGAAGCGGAACCAGAAGCGATGAAAGACCTGACCTCTGATTTGGCAAATGCAGTTACGACTGCATTCACCGACAACAAACGAGAAACGACAACCGTGGCTGGGGACAGTCACAGGGACTTTGTCACATCTAAAGTGGTTTGGATTGTTGTAGGCTCCATAGCTGCTATCATTGTCATCATAGCCGCCGCCGGGGCTATTTTTGACTGCGGCATACTCACCATCGGAGTCTGTATCGTGTGTGTCAATTGGGAAAAATTATGTGCTAGGAGACCCACAAAGACTTCAAAAGGAGTCCGTCAGCTTGAACTCGCTCACTTGGACATTCAACGGCAGAGTGTCAGCTATAATATAGAGGCTGGCAATCAGGTGGACACCCCTTTATGAGCAAAAACACGCTCGACAGTAACCGTCAGGGACGACCGCGAGACATTCCAATTGTTAATTCAACTGGTGACATCCCCCAGGTCGACCTAGGCCTCCGGGCGTCGTAGCTCTATGCTCTCGTATGTGCAAGGTTAGATTCCACACGAAAGGTAAGCATGTATTCCGTGTTATGGCAGTAAAATGAAGCTTGCAGGGCTCCCGTAGCTCACCGAAACCTTTCAGTCAACCACTCATGGCACGACCATTGAGATGAAATAACCACCAAGGCTTTTGAGTTATCCTTTAAACAATGCTGCTGTTAATGCTCTATAAGACACCTATGCAGCCTATACTGCGCAAAAAACCCACTACCTCGCCTTTTGGCATAAACGAGGCAGATGGTCTTCTACTCACACTGCTGTCAACGTCCTATTTACCTGAGATTGCTACCCTCAGCAATTGGACGAGCTTAATTCTATGCTCCGGCGGGCATAAATATGATCCTCAGCTTCGGTCGTAGTCTTGCGTCGCAAGCTTGTCACATACTCGGGCTTCTTCGGTGGGTGAGTCTCAATCTTGACTATGTGGTGATATCTTGCTATTGCCTACAAAGAGCTAAATGAAGAATAGCAAAACTGGTTCCGCTCAAACCAACGGGTTGTAACCTACATACCACGCAACCAATTCTGCTGACGTTCCCTCATCCGAAACCAGGGCCTTTATGCTGCTGATGACGCTTTGGGTTCTTACGCCATGGGTTTGTCACTACCCAATTGAAAAAAAAGGGGGAAGGAGGGGCAGGGCCGTTATGAATGTTGTCGGGGAGGGTACAGTTCTGGTGATCGCCTAAGGGACGTAATCACACGCATTGAAAGGCGAGTTACCGCGTTTAGATTCTTGACAGGGTATGATGAATGGGCACGTTGTAGTGGGATTTCGCGCTTCATGTATGAACTGGAAAGGAGGTGCAAGAGGGCATCTGATGTAGAAAAACTTGTACGATAAGGAATGCGCTTCAACGCATCGGCCTAAGCGTAAATAGAGTCTATGCTTCCTCATTTGCAAGTGTGATGTGAAACAGGCCTAACATAATGGTATTAAATTGAAGATACATAACTACTCATGGCATATCTATCCTATGCTGCTATGTAATTCGCATATTTCTTTCTCATGATGTATCTTTCGTTGGCCTTCTATTCGGTTCTCGCTTAACTGAAAGCGATCAATGCGTATGTGAGCCAAGGTATCCGCATTCAACTTCAAAAGTGATCTTTGAGCCGAGAGCAAGCACCGATTTAATATAGCATGGCTTATAAAGCGGAAGCATAGATTGCAGGCTACTTCAAATAATGCCTGCCTTAGTGATATGTTGATGGTACATCCGTCGATTTGAACGTGGGTTCTGAAGACGACGAGGCCGCTTGAAGCGTTGGAGTTGGGGGGTGAAGCCCCTGACGGCTATGTCGATACGGACGAATGTCGTACCCGCAACGGGGGAGCTGCCTACACTTCGTGTGACTAAACGGTTCGAATTGTAGCACACCGTTGACTGAGTCCCAAGACTGTAGTGCCACTATGGCAGAACCCAATCTCTGCCGTTGCATACAGACTCCATGCGCTCGATGAAAGCATCAATACGGTCCACCATCCACCCGGACTTCACTTCTTCAGCAGCAGAAGCTTTACGGCCCAGTTTCAACGCAGTAGACGTCTTGCATGTATAGCCAGATACTGAAAATTGCATGCAAGCGGGATCACTCATACAGACATCTCGGCAAGCTGGAAATGAGCTCGCTGTCTCCTCCTTTTTGTCCGAGTGGTTGTCCCAATCGTCACGTTCATCAGTTATTCGCGGCAATACATAGTTATAAAAGACATCTTTATGTCTTATCAGAGTATTATTCTGGGAAATAGTCAAGGTCAGCTTGGTCGGGACCCCTAACGCTTGTGCGTTTGAGACAGATACTCACTGCTTGATACCAATTCTGCTCGAAAGAGTAGAATTTGGGGTACTCTAGAGGTGGAAGATGATGATAACTCGCTGCATAGTAACACCACGGGTGCTTTTCGGGGCCGCCAAAGCCTGATTCGAAGTCGGTGTCCGCTGGTTCCTCGCTCGAGAGCGTCGGAAACGCCCATGTTAGAGGTACTCCAACATCAGCGAGGGCTTTGCCCAGGACGCAGTCTCCAGCCCAATGGCCAGCGGTGAAGTCGTCGTAGTATTTAAGATTCGTGTTGCGATGCTCGACAACCTTCTTCAAGGCAGGCTGAGAGATGACAAACCCAGCCCCGCCGTAGGCAAATACAACATCGAGGATTTGCATCTGTTGGCCCAGATACCACGGTTTGGATGCGTCAAAGTGTTCAAGCCAGGCGAGCAATGGCTTCCAGAGTACGTAAGTATCCGACTCGATAAAAACGTACCATTTTGCATGGGGCCGAATTCTCAATGCTTTGTCGGCCAGTGGGAGGAATTTCCACTTATCCAGTCTCCAACCAGGACTGTCGCGACCACCGTTTGTATTCTTAGCCGCGGCCCATTGGGCCATCTCTTCCGCAGTGAATGCATCTCTTCCTTTGCCTTTAAGCCTATTATAATAAACGAAATCGGGATGCGTCGCTACGATATCCGGGTTCACTTCATCTAGAACGTCGTACACGCGCTTGCCCTCTATAACCTCCTCGAAATCGGAATAGAGCTCGTAGTGTGGTACGCAACGCAGGGTCGTTGTGTAATGCGCTGGAAGCTTTTTCGGCGCTTCTGTGGTACCGGTCCTAAGTGTTACGAAGATATCGTCAAGGCCTTCGAGACCCTCACACGGATCGTGGGCTTCTGTATAACGACCACCGAAGTTTGCCGTCGGCTGGGATCGAATACTGAATAGTTGGCATATTACTAGTATGATTAGGATTAGGATGAAGACTCGGCTCGGCGATCGTGTCAGCCTAGACAACAACGTTGGTAACATCGTACAGGAACTTATGCGAACGTGGGCTCAAAAGGACCGACATTAAGCAAACAGAGAGCGATGCTTCGGAATGGGAGACCGCAAGAAATGGGAAAAATAGAAAGCAAAAAGGAGATGCGTGAATCGCGTCGTGGCTGACTTTAGCGCACGAGATAGGGAGACTTAGACAAAGCAATTTCCCAAAGAAAGGAGAATGGGCTAAAGGAACGAGGCCGTAGACAGCACCAGAAGACGGTGTCGCATCGTGATGTGAACGAAGGTGAAAGTGGGATTCAGCACATTTCTGAAAGCGAAGCAATTCGTGCCACACGTCAGCTTGTCTGCAGGGGTCCAGGAGAGTGCCGCACTGGTATGCATTTGCCAGTCACTACTCTACCAATCTGCCACCAAGTTCAGGGCACTTAACCAACCCACCAGTCAAAATCGAGCTGAGACGCCGTGGCAACGGTCGCAAAGAGGGTCGTCCATCATTTTCCGACCGTTCAACTGGCTATCGACATTGCAAGGATATAATCCCTGCATTTCTTCATTAGTGTGCTTACCAGAGGTTCTAGAGCAAACGATTGACTAGTTGTCAACTGTGCCACTCTTGAATGACCTTCTAGATGTGAGAGGACGAGTGTGAGGATAAGCAAATAATAAGCTGCGAGTTGGGAGAGGAGACAAACTGCGCGGCATCTTTTCTGCAGGTGGTGTATGTGAAAGGGGCGTATTGAGCCTCTCTTTCTAGTATGTAAGAAAACTCATCAGCTTCACGTCTTCCTCGGCTATGATCCCCACATCGCGTCCTAAGTACTGAGTCGATTGATAGACTACTCTTGTACAGTGCTGCATCACATTATAAGAAGTACGGTAGTGCCATTACTACGTGATCTTGCGGTGGCGTATAAAGGTATAGCCCGGTACATTTAAAGCTTATGAAACCCCCAAATACAATCAACCAAGCCTGTTTCAGATTATAGCTAAATTAGGTGCTCCGCACAACAGCGCGACAATGTGCAGGGCTGAAGGTAGAGAAGAGCATGGATACCTCTTTTTTCCTGGGTCCCCGGCTGCTGGTACGGGATTTTGCTTCTTCGCTTATGCGCGTCATGTTGTTAGAGATATGATTTTAAGGAAAATACTACGCGTTACCGCCTTGTTACTCGATCTCCTTATTCCGTCCTAGTCTTAGCAGCAATATTAGATCGGTTGTTGAGTAGCATCTGTAGTAGTACTAGGTATGTAAGTAGGTATTATTATTAATCAGCCCACGAGTAAGGCGGCGGATCTTATTTGCTGTGGTGTATGTCAGCTGCCTGTCTTAACATGTCGTCTATATGTCTTATTATAGAAATCTAGTCTAGGACTTGGACAAAATAGGTCTAGATCTCCAACCTGGATGCTCTGCTCTCTTCAGAATCTTTCAACATTTCGGCTCGGATCTTGCTTTTATTGAGGTAGTATGCACATACTTTATATCCCATGGGCTACACTTAAACGCCCTCCCATTCGTAAGTTCCGGGCGTATGAACTGCTAAGCAAGTTCTACCTACTGCCGTACGACTATAGAAGTAGGCTATGCTAGTATATACAGTACGATACTACTGTAACTGAGAGTGGGGGCTCGGGTGTTGTTCTCTTCAACAAGCCTAGCGAAACCACTGACCGGGGTTACAAGTCCAAACTACAGTAGTGTACTGTAGATAGCCCCATCATGCCATGGCTAATAAAGAAGTAAAACAGTCTCTGGGCAACTGGGGTATCTTGGAGGGAGAGGATATCTTTCATTGGTGTGCCTATTGAGACCGCTCGCCACCAATTCCTCTTAACTTTCACTTGAGCTGACCTGGTCTCGCCAACCTTCTCTCGTTTCTCCCCGTGACTTGCAAGTGTCCGGAGACGATTTCGTCCAAAATGCGACTACTCTCGTTATTACCCATATCCCTTCTCATCGCCTGTACTCTGGGAGATGATGACCTTCCTCCTCCAGGCCAGCCGGCACTCAAGTATGACGATGGATCATTTAGTGAACCGAACGGCGGCACATCGAGCTACAACCAGGGCGCCCAGATGAACATTAGCTGGACAACTACATATGAAACCACGAGTATATATTTGATTGTGGCCTACGACTAGGGCGCTCCCATCCAATTAACGAGTTCGTCACCACGTACCTAGTCCGTTGCGACATCGCTTTCACGGAGAACTGCGTATGTTAACTTGTGGTGTAGCAAACTCGGCCCAGTCATGGTTCCAATGGGATGTCACCACGGACTCGAAAAATTCGTCAGAGATCTACGTTTTCCGCGCCGTGAATGGAACAGGGACGGCGGATCAGAAAGCCGTGGGAGGTTTTTTGAGCGCTGCTTTCTATATCCCTGTTAAAGAGAATACGACGCCGACATCTACCCTTTCCACCCTCTCAACGTCGGCAACGGAACCGGCGAAAACAGCCGGCAGTAGTGGTATGTGGTCCTGGAGCTTGGTCGCATCATTGTGCTAACCCGCAACTCAGGCTCCCAGACGACCCCCACTACTACAAGCGCGCCCAATGCAGGTCTATCTGAGGGAGCTAAAATCGGCATTGGCGTTGGAGTTGGAGTGGGCGTAGTTGGCCTCGTTGCCCTCGCCGCCGCATTCCTGTTCTGGCGGAAGTCGAAGGCAAGACAACAACCCCAAGGTCCCCAGCCCTACGAAATGCCTCTCAATCATTCACCGCATTTCCAAAGTGCGCAGCCGTACGATGGCAATCAGCAAGCTCTAGGCGGTTACTATAAGCCTCCAGAGACTGGAGAGACTCGCGGCGTAGAGCTTGATGCTGGCCAGGGACATCAATTCGTCACAGAAGCAAATGATCACACAGTAACGAGAGCAGAATTACAGTGATACGGACTTCTATTACCCTAATATTTTCTAGCCAAAGTTTCCGGAATATGATACCCCCTCGAATAGAGATAGATATGCTGCCTCCCGAGCGCGGGCCCATTCGAGAAGACCTAGGTTTTAAGGCGTTGATATTATATCGTTGCGTTTAACAGGCTCTCTCACCTGAAACCGAAGTTAGGAAGGCAGTTGTTTGAATTCTAATGCGGTTCAGACCTGACTCATCATTTATGTAAGCGATTGTGCGATTACGAGAGGTCGCTATGAGCAAGGTCAAAATCGTTGCATGACATCTGCGTATGGTGCGAGGTAGAGGAAACCTCTGTCCAATGGAATGTCACTGTCACTAGTACTGTGGGACAACTTATCAGAGATGGGGAAGGCAGGTGGAAGCGTTTGAATCTTTGCATATGAGATATAGACGAATTTGGGTACGTTGATGTTGGAGTTACAAGTGAGCGCTCGATAAAATCTATTGCGTTTCTTCAATGCACGGATTTCATAGCATGAAATAACCGCCGTATCTAGCTCAATTACACAGCTAAACAGTTGAAGTCGAGCTGTAACAAGGGCTTGCGATGAAAGGCTTGAAAGAATACTCAAATTCAATAATCTTCTACGACGTCAAAGGGGCCACGAGGTCTTGTCTCCTATTCGGCCAGGTGGGAGATCTACAGTCTATATATCTCAATAGCCTCGCTCCTAGTTGCCGGCCTTTCTTCCTCTAGCCTCCTCGCTTTCGTATAGCTGTCTCGGAAGATCAGGTAATACAGGGGTCAGCTAGGAGCTGAAGCCTCGCAGAGTCTCATGCTCATATGATATTACCTTACTATGCAGGTCCCAGTCCCGGGGTCACGGATGTAAGTCCCAGCTATTTGGATACGTGTAACACGAGTAGTTTAGCAAAGTATATGATTATGTAGTTAATTGATTAGGGTGAGCATTTATGATCGTATGCGTGTGGGCCGCAGTCGCTTATGTAGAGGACAAGGTTCGAATCCTATCGGCGCCGACCTAGTTGGAGACCTCTACCTACATGAACCTCATTCACAAACATAACTGGCCGCTTTCATCATATAATTGGCAAAGAAGGGATAGATATTTGCTGATCTACAGAATAAACTTGGAGGTTTCGAGCATCGCTACGGTTTAGGTAGCTTCGATGGGAATTCGAAACTGTGCACAAGCTCACGAATCTGCCAGGTGAAACTGTATTTACAAAACAACCGGTAGGGCAGCCATTAGACCGGCAGCGACGAAACCAAAGCCGACAGTCAGGCCAGAGCCGCCGTTGTCAGGATCCTCGGTTTCGCTTGGCGAAGCCGGCCTGGTAGAGGTGACAGTAGAAGCTGGGAAGGTCTCTGTGGTGGCAGTACCAGAAGAGGTTTCCGTAGTAGTTGTAGCGGGGAAAGTTTGCGTGGTGGTTATCACGCCGCTTGTGCTGCTAGTGCCATTGTTGTTCTGTGTGCTGCTCGCCGTGTCTGAGGAGCTAGTAGGACTAACATCGGCGTAGTTCCAACCACAAGCACTGAAGAGATCAGAAAGGTCTAGAAATGGATCATTCCGGATCAGCGAGTGTTTGCGTTTGATACCAAGACGGTAGCATGAACATTGCGTTCAAAACTGAACTCAATGTGATGCTATGACAGAAGTATACTCACCATCGTCAGCGTCATTGTCATTCTGAACATTGGCCTTGACGCAGGCAGCGCAACTGTTGGCCTGCTGCTGCGCATTGTCGGCATTGCAGACGCAATCGCGCTCCGCCGTGTCGTCGTCGGTGCTCCTGTCACAATCACCCGACAGTCTCGTGATGTCCTGGCAAGCCTGCTGGCAAGCCCGTGGGACGTCATCCAGGTCTACATCCTGTGTAGCGCCAAAAGCAGAGAACAAGAAAACAGCGGCGAGTATCTTGGTCTGCATTTTATCAAGTGAAATGTGCGTGAGTATGTGCGTGTAGTTATGTTTATGACTAAAATTCCTCGAGACGAGTATGAACGAGATGATCGTGACCCTAGGAGCTTGACGTTTTATCGACTAGTGAAGGGAAATTCGATCTATTTATCAACAACGACGGGTGCATTGAATAAGTACTCGGCCTCTAGTTTGTAAATCTTAGATAACACCGCCTCTTGAAATGACGACGCGTAGCGTCACGTACCGGAATTAGATTCTTGGCCTCCATCATTGCATCCAATAACTGTGTATAACCAGACTTGGCGGCCCATAGGTCACCTGAAATTTTGATGCCACTTACGTGCGTGTAGCAGCCTCCACGTAGGCGTCAAATCTCTTATTGCGAGTAATGCTACTGTGCTGTCCGTGGTCGACGACCTTGGCCTTCTATTTGTAGCTCGCCAATGTGCCACTTGTTGGATTATTGACTACCATTTCCCATGGCTCCTCTCACTCTATTTGCCCCAATCGGGAGACTAGCGCCGTTTGAGACCATAGCCTTCCAGTCACCAATAGGGCTGAATTAGCGACTGGCTATGTAGTATTTACTTCCGCTTTCTAGCCAATGTTTCCCCGCAGATAGTAAAATCCATGGGATCTACATATCGTCGCTGCGTAACCCTTTCAGTCAACTGTAGGGCCAGATACTAATGGCTAAGTCACTAATAATGAGGAGATGACGTTACTGCTAACGTGATCAATCGTATACCCGATCGACGTCTGCACGTACGTAGACTACAGTGCGCCTGCTACCTTTTTACCACGAGGTCTAGTCTAGAGGACTATCAAGATTGTACTTTTCGATGCTCGGAAACCGGAACGGAGAACAATTGACTTAAACATTGACGAATTATGAAGTAGTTAGAACCCCAAAATGGTAGTGTTGAATGAATTCCATGGCTGAATGCCACTGACTTTGGATTCCTTTGAGTAGTCGAACAATCTTCCTCAATCAACCAGGCCAACTATACCGTCGCGTCACCTTGCATTCCGTCTTCTACACAGTTAGCCATCGACTTTGATATACCCCGTGAATTCGCCTTCATTCAACTGCTCCCCAGTCGCAAGGTTATGGCTATTCGGACCCAACAGTCTCAGAAAATAGTATTCGCCGGTCTCAGAGCTGTTCTGGTAGTTAAATCCCCAGGTCGTGACATTGACGGCCCCAATGAACACTCCAGGCTGTCTAACGCCGTCAATCTCGTGCATATAGGGCTCGAGTTCGTAGTTCGGGTCAGGCAGGTTCGGCAATCCGAATCCGAAGACCGACTCGGCGGGAGTCCCGGCCGCAACCAGTGTCTGCCATTGAATACCATTGATTCCCGTGTTCAACTGGGCTTGCAATACGCCGTTTCCACAGCGCATTGGAACTGCCGTCTCGTTGACGGAAGCGCCTAGTGGTATTGTTATCTGTTTGGGAAGCAGATCAGTCACGCGCACATAGCCTGACATGCCATGTTACAAAGAAGTGGTATATATATTCTTAGGCCATACAGAGGAGGAATAAACATACGAATCCCCATGAGCCACCCCCTACTGCTGTTGCGTACTTCGGTACGAAGTTACTCCCATCGATACCCCTTCCGGTAGAATCTGCGACGACCCTAAGGGGAGCAGCTATTCCGGTGTTGTTATTGAAGCTGGGATACGACGTGCAACTACTTGTGAGAGGGGTCACCGTCATGTTAGGTAGGGCTGATGCGACCATTGCAAGGCAGAATACCCGAATAGCATGGAAGAGTGGATGTCTCGATACCATTATTTTGGTGAACAGAATACAGAAGAGAGAATGGAAGTGTCAAAGACAGGATCCAGAAAAGAACAATACAACAAGATTCACACAAGAGTTTTCTATATAAGGATAGCATTACCATTACCTCTAGGCATTTCTCCGAACCAATGGGAAAGGGTGCCGAAGAGATGCACACTGCAATTTAGCCGTTGTATGGTATGATTAACAAGAAGACCATTATAATAAGGCGATTTAGAGGGGTAGCTCCATTGGGGCCTCTAATATGTCCAGAAGGTTATATCTTAGAAAAGAATCTAATATGAAGTGAAAACAAAGTTTGATGTAAAATAGTTATTCGAGCTGCTTAAGAATACAAAGCTCTAGTTCGGGAACTCGGAAGCTGTTAATTATTCATCTGGGCCAGCATAGTTGAGAATAGTCACGATGAAAGAAGTATCCGAACAAAATAAATATTAAAGAACACTACAACTATCTAAAAAACGGGCGACAAGAACTTATAATCAAGGGCTTGGAGAATCCTTAAACCTTCTATAGTTAGAGGTTGCAGTTCATAGCCAAATTGCTCCGCTTCCAGTTGCTCCCTTTGATCTCGTATACAATAAGACTTCAAGGTTGTTTATGGAAGCAATAGGGGAGCTGAAAGCCTCATAATTCGACCGTTGTCCACTTTTTCTTAGGCCGTTTGGTGGACTGCGTGACAGACGGTGTGACAGACGGTGTGACAGTGTTAAAACGGGCCATCTGGGCGGGCGAATAGTATACTAGGCCATCCTCCGTAGTAGTTTTCACGCGGGTTAACACAATGGGACGGGATTTGCCAGTGTCAAGATCGAGTAGTTGTCGTGGGAAGGAATTATCCGAATCAAAGAGATAATCCGACCGGTCCCGGTTACAGAGCCGTTTAGGACAAAGAACTAGGCTATCGCCCGGCTTGAGTAACCCTGTGTCCACGCTATCCGCGATAGTTCTTGGGGTATCCCCGTTCTCGTCCGTAGCGATTTGGGCAAATGGTGACAACAAAGCCATGATCGAAAATAATTGTTGCTCGGCATCCCTGACCAATGTCTTGTGCTTTTCCCGCATAAATGGGTCCGAGCATATGGAGAGAATTGGGTGCCACTTACATTTTCGAAATTGAGCGAATGCTTCAATTCGGACGGGTTCTTCTCGACTGTCACGGAGAATTTTGGTCAACCGCCGCCTAAGTGACGACATGACTTTGCGAGCGACTGGTCCGCGCCGAGGAAAAGGTCTACCAAAAGCATAATGAGTTGGGGTGGCGCCATTAACCTCTTTGGCCGGGTCAGCGCCGAGGTCGACTAGCAATTTGACCAAATCGAAGTCGCCGTAGAGTATACTCCAGTGCAAAGGAGTCATCCCGCTGTGATCCACAGTATTGGGATCTGAACCTGCTTGAACAAGGGCACGTACTAGATTAGGCTTCCGTGACGGTACAACTACGAGGGTATTCCCGCAGCAACGTGAAACAAGCTGGTTAAGGAATGTTTGACCAAATTCATTGCGACGATGGATATCCAATACACCGCCCTCAATAAGAAGAGCCCATAGCTCAGGCCAATCAACAGGAAGTTGGGCGCACACAACCTGTATATCGACAAGCTTGTTATGGTTTTCGTCCAAGAGACCTTGCGGCCCAACTAGGCCGTGGTGGATTAGGAGTTTGGCCGATGCACATATATTCGCCTTTTGAGCATCCCGCCATTTAATCGCATTGCTCCAGCAAAGGTCTTTGTCCATCCATCTTTCATGCGCTGTATAGAGAAGGTCATAAAGTGGGGAGGGGGCCGCGTATATTAGCGGCACTTGAGACTCGTTTGTAGGTGGACCGTAGGACAAGCCCGCCCTTGGCCGCCAGGAGGATGGTTCGAAATGAGTTACAACCGTGGACCCTGTAAAATCGAATGCCAGAGCCCCTTTGGCCCCCATTTCCAGCAAAGTTTGAATAAGATGAGGTTGAGCGTTTATACTAGCATAGTTCAGTGCGGTGCGGCGAATGTACCTACCGTAGCTTGCTTGCTCGGGACCAAGGGCGTTGATGTCGGCTCCTGCTTGAACGAGAACTTTAACCAAATTTAATTCGTCATTCTGAGTCGTATTACGAACAACTTTATGGAGGGCTGTAAACCCGTCTTTGTCTGGCTGATTGACATCAGAACGAGAGCAATACTGGAGAAGAGTGTCGACTATTTCGTTTGTGTTCTGAAATGTGTCATCACCATGATTATCACTAATCCACTTTACTAGCTTTGAATTGTTAGCATTAGGTTCGATTTTGGCTCGATGTCCCAGTACCAATTTAATCATAGCAACCGAACGGCGGCGTAGTGCCCTTGAAAGCGGACCACTAGGCGAGTTGCTTGAAACGTTGGCCCCTTTTCGTAAGAGGAACTCAGCTACTGAAATAGCATGCCACCAAATCGCACAATCCAAAAGCGTATCGCTGGAAAACGGGCCAACTTTAGCATCAACACTTAGATCTAAACAATCCAAAAACAACTCCACGAGTTTTGCATTGTCTGATTCGAGGAAAAAAATTAGAGACCGCGGTAGGCTCTTAGTCCGTAAACGGCTATCCTGAGGGATTAGAGATTTCCCATCGATCCTTAAGATCCAAGGATAAGTAAAATCGTGTACAGCTTTAGATACCAAGGATAAGTTAAAGACACCTTCAATGCCAGCCTGTGCTAATATCTCCTTAGAGACGAGCTGTAAGATATCGAAGGTAAGTTGTGTAGTCATTTTGAAGCTTGAAGTTTGTAGTAGATTTCTGAATCTGTATAGTCTGGTTTCGCAATCAAGTATCGACTGAAATCGGACTCAATGAGTGAATTTATAGATACTGCTACATTATTTTTTAAAGAACGTGTATACAACAGTGCATAACTTCTGTTTATTATGCGGTCTTTGAGCGGAGTATTTAAAAGAGACTTGAATACCGTTGTGAATTTCTAAAAGGTATTGTTACAAGGGCTTTGTTCATGGGCTTGGAAGGGTGTTCGATTCAACTAATAATCATCTTCGAAGTCTGCCCTCTCTTATTAGATTCGACTAATATTGAGTAATTAGAGGAGAATGCGTGCGACAGCAGAAAACCCGACGGCGACTCACGCGTAATTTATTTGATAACAATGCGGCGGATTTGGGCGTACCGCACATTTTGTTTTGTTTCTGTCAAGGTACACGGTTGATTGTGACTACTCTTGGGAAAGTCTAAAAGTGGCTATGGGGCGCCTTACCTTGTCACGGCTGAAATATAACCCCATTTTTCGCCATAAGTATGCCGATGTTGTATATATATCGACACTGGCTCATGCGAGGCCAGGAAAAACTGGCCAGTGACGCTCGAACAATGATTATGGGTGTTGCATATTGGGGACCCCGGCCCCACGGGTTCGAAGCATAGGCAAAGCTGACCACGGCTAGAAGCTAATAGTGTCAGGAATCGTGTACAGGTAAGTGTTGAACCCTTGTTAGGCGAAGATCTCTGAATCACACTGTTAGGGACCTTTTACTAGTTGTAGGTGACGGACACTTGTTGTTGTGCGAAGGTCTATAAGACATCTTCATAGAACTAATCTGGCGATATACAGAAGTCTCTTTGCTGTGTCTCATGACATACACTCGTAGCCTAATTTGGACTATGTACAGAAGCCCTTCTTTGTTCAGTTTAAGGTGTGCGACTGAGGCTTATGACGTCAAATTGTCCATCTAAATTGCCATGATACCCGCTGGACTCACTAGATATCCAACAGAACAAACCAGTCACTTGATGTGGTATTTACGTAGTCTTATATGTCTGTTTCCCTATTCCATACTTGCTCTGCGCGCCTTTTTCCAGGTCAAGTCCCAACAGGGCGATAGAAACGAAGAACGTGGGCCAGCTCACGTGTCGACCCAAATGTAAGCATATCCACTACGCTTGGCCTTTTCACAACAGTTGACAATCTTGAGCCCCCCAGAAGTTGCACGGATGGCTGTGTTGGATATCGTTTCGCAGTATTGATTGGTGACTTCGGCTCCGTGAACCCATGTGTGCGACAAGATAGCGTAGGATGGAGCGTAGTCCCACTAGCGAACTATTCCAATTCGCAACTCTCAACGTTAATTAGGCTGCATGTTGATGCGACTGAATGAAAATGAGGCTCGTTCGCGAAGAGATAATCACGTCTGTTCGGCCGGAAATGATACTTCACTGAGTTGGGCACAATGACACGGCTAAAAGGGTGACCTAGAAGCTCTAGTATACTAGATTGGATAGCTGCGAGGTATAGATGAAAAGTTATGTGGTTGGCGCTTACTTCAACATCTGCTGCCGTGTTCCGAAACGAGACCATAGCTCATGATATAGTGCTATACGAGGATGATTCGTGACTTCACAAGCGTTAGAGTCCCTCCTTGATTTTGAAGTGAACTTAATCTAGGCTGACTAGGAGCTAGTAACCTATAGGGTTAGATTAATGGTACTATGTATAAATTTTATAGCGGCAATATAATAGATAGGGGCCGGCCCGCACAGGCCCGCCGTAGGATTCGAGCCAAGCCCGCCGCCGATTGGCTGGATTATCCTTGACGCATCTGCATTGCGGGCCTATAGAGGGCCATCACTTCAGTTGAGAGCAAACGGTACCTACGCCGCTCCATGTTCAAAACTATCTACATAGTATCAACTTGCACACTCGCAGCATCACCTACTCCTCCACCATGGCGGCGCTGAGAACTCTTATCGACAGGCAGCACCAGAATTGCTTCTCACAACCCCACGGTTCTTGTAATCCGGTTCCGAATTTCGCCTGGGGCAATCATTGTCTTGATCCCGGCTTATAAACTGCGATATTTAGTGTTTAGTGTAGTAATGCGGACTTTCTTATTATGGCTTAGGGCTTGAAAGCTCAAATCCTGATATATGTCAGCAGCAGTGAGAACGACGATCCAAAGCCTGTTAACCCTCATCCGGCCCGAGCGTGATGCTAAATATTAAGTAACGTGATCCGATATGTTTCTAGTTCTCCGGACTCTCTCATTTTCTATAGGGGTCAACACTATTCTGCCATCGCCATGAAGGGTATTGTTCCAATCGCCTCCCTTCTTGTCGGGGCCGGCGCATCATATACTTCACAGCCATGGCACGCCCTCAATGTAACTGTAGGGGGTCGACTGAGGGCCTCCACGCCGATCGCTTTGCCGTGCTTTACATCCTACGGCGGCCTGACGAATTCGGTGGATGATGCAAGATGTACTACAGTTCGAGAAGATTGGAAGACGGGAGGACTGCGAACGAACTTCCCCGGCGCTTTCATGAATCTACAGAGTGAGGCATGCCTTTCTGAGCCTGCGGACCAATGCCTCGTCGACAACACTGTAAACCCAGCCGGCATTCCCGCAAGCAACGCTACCTGCAATCAAGGAAGCGTGCCATCCTATTACATTGAGATCACGAAAGGCTCCGATGTAACCGCGGCTCTGAGGTTCGCCAAAGAACACAAAGTTACCCTCTCAGTTAAGAATGCCGGGTAAGCATCACCAACAGAAGCTGGAGCTCCTACCGCCTTACCCACATATATTTTCCCGAAGCGCTCATCATCTCGGGTTAGCTAACGCCGTGGTAGACACGACTACATGACGCGTAACTCGGGGAAGGGCACACTAAGTCTTTGGACGCACAACTTACAAGATATGGAATATCGCGATTCCTTCGTCCCTCAAGGATGTAAGGACGATGTTGGCAGGGTTATGATCGTCGGTGCCGGCACGCCTAGTGGCGACGCGCATGTTTTCGCTGACAAGCATGATAGCGTAATTCTGGGTCCTTACTCACCAACAGTGGCAGTTTCCGGTGGGTGGCTGGTGGGAGGTGGTCACGGTGTCCTAGGGCCTGTATATGGAATGGGAGCGGACCGTGTCGTCGAGTTCCAGATTGTTACTCCGGATGGTAAAGAGCGCACTGTCAATGCGTGTCAGAATCCCGATCTCTTCTTTGCTCTGCGAGGAGGTGGAGGTAGCAGCTTTGGCGTCGTCCTCAGGGCCACCCACAGTGTCATACCTCGCAAGCCCATTGCTTTTGCTGACGTACATCTGCCTTCGAATATCTCATCCGATACAGCGTTGGAATGGATCAAGCTCCTGCTCGACGAATCCTTGGAATGGGGCCGCCAAGGCTGGGGTGGACATGTCGCTGGCACATATGTCACGCACTTCAACCCGCTCTCAGATTACATTTCCGACAATGGCACCAAGGCCCGTGCCTCTTTCCAGCGCGTGACGGATTTCGCCCTAGCTCATGGGGGTACCAGTAACGTTGCCGTGTACCCGAACTGGCTGCACATATGGAACACATTCTTGCTGCCGCTTGACACAATGCAAGGTGGTCTAATGGGCATGGGATCCAGCCGTCTTATACCCGATGAGCTATTCGCAACGGAAGAAGGCAAAGAGAAGATCATGTCGTACTTTCGGTCGATTGCCGAAATCGGCTTCAACCCGGTAAACTTCTACACTCCTGTGTCAACACCATTCGTGTACCAGCGATTACAGGATCCGGAGGGTTTCGCAGCCAAGAATTTCGGTACCTCACTAACACCGGCGTGGTACCGCTCGCTTTGGCACTTACAAACAATCGGAATGATGGCCTGGAACAGTTCGTATGAGGACCGGGTCCAATTCGTCACGAACCTAACGAACTCTACGGTCCAGCTTGAGGCGCTCGCAGGTCCTGACGCCGGCTCACATTTCAATGAGGCGAATCCCTTCATGACTGGCTGGCAGCAATCGTATTATGGTCGCGAGAATTATGAGAAGCTTCTCAAGATCAAGGCCAAATACGACCCTGAGAACATCCTGACGTGCTGGAAATGTATTGGCTTCCAGGATAAGAAAGACATCTCCTCGTCTCGGTACCACTGCCAAGGGAAGTTGCAACAGGACGTATACAATAACCTAGGACTGAAGCCAAGCTCATGAGAGGGCGAACTAGTGTACATTTAGAGTAATCTAATAACCTACTCGATCTTGTGTTACATTCATACCCCTCATACTCTTCTATGAATATGAGCATGAAGTCCTGAAACTGCCCCCTCATTCAAAACCGGGGGAAAATTCCTAGCACGTTATATTTTCCGGGAATTGATAGAAATCTCGACAGCGTAAGCGGTGGCGGAGGTTGCGCCCTGGTAACGGTTGGTGGATACAGGCTTGGCTTCGAAACTTGCTCATCTCGCTCCCTTCCGTGTCTCATCGGGCGATCAGCCAGACAAAATCAATTGGCTGTCCTCAACACCGGGATCCAATTCAGGTCTTAAATAACGGAGACTAAGGACGCCTCCGTTGAATTGGTTTCTCTTTTCGGTAGTTTAACTTCTTAATTGGACCACTGCGGTTCGGGTGGCTCAACTCCGACATCGAGTTATACGCGGATTTCAATATGCGCATACAAAGCCCGCATCAGGTGAAGCAACCTCTTAGGCAGAGGCTGAGCAATAAGTCCAGGCGACGTGATAGTCCAGAATCCCATTCGTAGTATATAAATTAAGCCAGTTTCTCGATGTGTAAGATGGTCCCGTCGGTGAAACAGTCAAAACAGTAGACATTATACAAAATGATTGTAAAGAAAACCGCCCCTTCGCTACTTGCAAGCATATTAGCCACGGCCTTCGTCGTCGAAGCAGGCCCGTTGCATCAACCTTTCATTAAGACGAGGCGTAGGTCCCCAGTCGTCCTCCAAGCCCTCACCGCCCTTGCCATCCACTGATTAAGATAATACAGAAACCAATGAGACTATCCCCAAGAATTTCGGCGTGATCGCCTTTCAAGCCATGCTCATGCAAGACATGATCGGCGTGACAGACCCGCTGCAAGTCTTAGCACACGAGTTCCCCATGAACCTCTATATTCTCTCCTCGACACTGGACCCCGTAACTACCGAGCCAGCGAGCGCAGCAATGAATGCTCATAACTCATCTTTCTGGCCCACGATCAACCCAACGCACACCTTTGACACGGCGCCGGACGACATCGAAGTATTGATTGTGCCAGGTGAGCCGCTGGAGTCTTTTATTCCCCCTTTTAGCATATCTCGGAGACACGAATTGCCTCAATGGGCATATTCTGCTCTTGCTACTCCTGCAAGCTCCCGAATCCCCGAGCAATTCTCACTATAAGTGGAAATTATTGACCTCAGTGTTGTATATAGGCGGACCCGGGGTGCGGGCACCCGATGTCTCTCCCATGACGAATTTTATTCGGGACAGATATCCGAAGTTGCAGTACCTTTTGACTGTGTGCACAGGTGCCGGGCTTGCGGCCAAGTCGGGCGTGCTCGATGGTAGAAAGGCAACGACGAATAAACAGGCTTGGAGTACGATCACGTCCTACGGTCCAAACACTACGTGGGTGAGCCCTGCGCGCTGGGTCGTGGACGGGAATATTTGGACTTCCTCGGGGGTGAGTTTGTTATATATGATTCTATTTTGTTTTATTTCCTCCAAACCCTTCTGCGTTTCGAGTAGATCAGCTAAATTTTTAATCGCCTCAAGGCCACCGCAGGACTTGATCTCACCTTTGCGTGGATTGAACATATTTGGGGCCAGCAATGGGCTGAGTACGGTAAGTAGTCAGGAACAAGAGATAATTTCCCCTATTTCGGACATGAGTATTCGATTCTGTCAAGAATGCCATTTCGGATGCCCTATTTACCTCTGAAAACCCCATGACCTTATGGAAGAGTACTGATCAGCTCTTGTAGTGATGGGACGCGAGGAATATGTACCGCATCCACAGGACTTTGATCCCTTTGCGACTAAATTCAACATCACGCCAAGTGGTTCTTTGTAAAGAAATCAAACAATTTCCAAGGCTAATGGGTTACAAGAACCCAGAGAGGAAAACAAAGAATGAGAGTCAACGAGAGAGAATCAGGCGTAGAATTACTTGATTATTCCGATAGTGAGAAAAATGCTGCACACTGTGCTGCGGTAGTTGTTGTAGCCATAGATCTTAGCAAAGGCCTGCATCTTTTAGTTGTTACTCACTTAACGCTCAATGCATGGCATCTAATTCTAAGAATGGATCACAAGTAGTCGATTGAGGTTTCTAGTCTCAGTGTATTGGATGGAGTCTCTCCACAGGCTTCTAGGTACTCAAGTAGCAGGTTTGAAATGCCCACATAGCCTACAGCCCACAGAGCCAGCCTGGTACAAGGAAGCCGCCTGTTCACCCGGGTCCTAGAACCTCACCTCCGTAAATGGACCCACTTATCCGGGTCCTGGTCCTGGTCCGGGTCTAGGTTCGTCTCAGGCCTCTGTGTTAACTCTAAATATCAGTTTACGAGATGCCATCTGGATAGCCTCAGCTGAACCAAGATACTGAATGAGATATTTCAGTATTTATTTTGACCAACGAATTTGCAATTCTCTATTTGTCCCCCTTACTTTCCCCTTCCTCGTCCTCCACTCCACCCGGCCGTAGTACACTGCAGCTGCTTCTTAGCAAACTGCAGTCACACAGCACTACATCCTGCTCCATTTTCTGCTTTTGCATGGTCAAGCTTACATAAGACTCGGCAAAATCAGCAAACCTGCTATCTCAGCAGGCAGGTACCCAGCAGGTAGGCACCCAAAAAGGCACCCATATGCTCTTGCCATGCCCTCTCCGCACCACATCCAACACAAACGCCCATTCGCCTTGTTTTTCCCCAACCACATGCGCAACCATCTATCACCCCCAAAGCTCTTCAATATCTACGGTTTCACAGACACGCAGTGTTTCATGAATTACGAGCACACAAATATTTCCCTCTGCCTGTCGGCTTGCATCGACATACCCTACCACCCAGCTCTTCACACTCATGACTTTTTAATCTTGAGGAGCCTCTGCCTCTATCTATATTTAACACTCCATCACACGTCACTGTAAATTTCTAAGTTCTGATCTCATCCGAAGGAACGAATAGGTGGCATGGCGAATCAGAACAAGGGCGACACGGCAGTGGCCAACGAATCGGATGCCAACAACCACAACGACGTCGATAGTAGCGGCTTAGTTGATGCTGTCAGCGACGTCTCTGAGGCTTTTGCTTCGCTCCCACTTCTCCTCAATGCGGGTGGTGACGGCGACGCTACAGCAGTAGCCGTCGAGCTGGATGCTAGTAATCATAACACCGTCGATACCAGCGGCACGGTTGATGCTGTCGACGACGTCGCTGAGGCTTTTACTATCTTCCCACTTCTCCCACCCGAGCTTCGTCTCATGGTCTGGGAGTTCGCAATGGAAATGGAGAAGCCGCGACTTGTCCATCTAACCGCCCGTGGCTGCGGCATTCGGAGAGGTCATAGGCGTCGTGGCTGCCCCAGAGGCCATGGTCTCCGGCTTAATATTTACGGCGCCGTATACGAACAAGTCCCCATTTACTTTTTTATCAACTATGAGTGTCGTCACTTGGCGCTCAAGTATTATTCCATTCGCTTCTCCGTTGTCCAGGAATACAGCGTAAATCCCATGGGTCCCATCGACAGAAGAAGCACCAACATTATCATGTCTCCTGATGATATTTTGGTGTCCTGGCATACGAATATAAATCTTCAAGTGAGTAAATCATAAAGTCAACATCTTGCCCTCATTATATGGAAGAGTAATGGCCCCTTTAAGGGCTAGAATCACGTCTTTTCAGGCTTCTACACTTTCAATCAAAATACTGCCAGACCACCCTAAGGTAGATATAGCTATTACTAATTCCAAGTTTACAGTGGGCCGCGGGTCGTTACGTCCACATTCAATTCGGGCCTCAGGCAGGATTGGTTCGCAACCTAATGGTCCATCCATGGAGAACTACCTACAATGCGTCGACGCTTGAGATGGTCGGCAGGCTCGTGGAAAAACTCAACAATAATGAAGCCATTGAAAAGGTATACCTCTTGCGCAACCGAGGACGTGGTCCTCTCAAGTATGGGGGTAACAACCAGCGGTCAATTGAGGAGTATAAGTTCCATCGGGCCCTTCACGACATCTCCTCCCGTAAATATAGACAGCGTTTAGAAACGCTGAAAGATGACAATCGGCTAGAATGGTTATACGTGGATGCCGAGACTAACATGGACAGTCAAGGTAAGCAGTCATCCAATTATTAACATTACGTAGACACTGTGAGAGAATAATTAACTGACCCCATACACTATCTCGTTCCAGGAATCCAAGCAACCCCCCAAACTGACGGATGGACCGTAGACACTGACGGATGGACCGTAGAGATAGATGATCTGATCCAGTGAGGCCCACGGCAGGACCGGAATGGTCTCGTCGGGCAGAATATATATCCTGCGGTGCTGTGTGCCGATGGATTACTGCGCAGCAAGCCAATCCTTCAAATGTAACTAGGGCTGCGACTGCAAAATCTCTCGACAAAACAATATGATTTTAGACTACCTCTCTTCTAAATTCTACGTCGAAGTACCTAAGAGAAACTATCCTAATTCTATGCACGACCAAAATAACTTTGAAGATGCCAATAAATTTCAATTCCGGGGTATGCTCTGACTGTGCAATATGGGGGGGCTGTTATCATACAAACAACCCTTCAATACCCCCGAAACGCCATGCAATGCCGTGCTCAAGTTGGCCAGTTGTTTCTTCCGGTCGTTATCATTATCATTATTTAAGGCCAAATCCTTCGCTTTCATTCACTGCTCGCCACAGAGAACTCTCTAGTCTCTCTCGTGAGCGGCAGCGGTATAGCGACAAGATGTTAAAACAGGTCCTAGCCGAGGGAAACCTACCTTCATCATCGCCAAGGCAGTTTATTTTGATGACCAATGATGCCGCACCCATTGCAGGAATCCGATCACTTCCAGTGATGAAGGATAAGAGCTTACGTTGGTCTTTCGGTGTTGCATTCTCAAATGTGTCCCAAAACCAGATGATGGTAGACTCGGTTCTAGGGCTGCTTCCTCTCGGCCAATTTGTGTAGGTGGCGACAGCTTTTAAAGAGGTTATATCAAGAGATTCGTCCGAGCCTCGCACTAGTAACTCGATCTCTTCGGGTTTGAATAGTGTCAAGGCGTTACCGGCACATACCGTGAAGAACCCTCGTTTGAAGGGCTCGAATTGACGAGCGATGGAAGTGTCAAGCAGATATCTCACATATAGGTCGATGTATTCCTTGCGATTGGTATTCGTGACCATCTTTGTTTCTCCACCTGGGCATAGTGGCACCCGAATGCGTGTCCCGTACCTTTCAACATCCACAACAAAATCCAGACAGAATGTTGATTGTACATCACCGTCAAAATTCAACAAGTGGCGCAAGCCTCTTGCGAGAGCAGGCCGAAACTCAGCAAGATCATCCAAGGTGTAATTCATAGTTGGTCGTGAGTGGCCAGGTGTACCAGCCGCTGGGGAGGGCGCAGCGGCAAGTAGTTTTCGAAAGGCGAAAGGAGGAAACGCAACGTCTAGGATTGTGGAGTTATAAATGGCAAGCCCCAACACAACGCCGACGAGAAAGTACTGATCGGACGTTTCAAACGTATTGGGGTTGAAGTAACAGAACTGTGAATCCTCATCATAGACGAAGAGACCTAAATAAAGCGATAAGCTTGAGTGTCATCATGGAGCGAGTGTGATTATGCATACCATGGTCCGGGTTGAAAACCTCCCGCACGAGAAGCAAGAACCATTCCTTCCGAAGCCCGCCACCATCTACACCTTCTTCTCCCTGAAATTCTATACGTAAAGCCTTCTTGATGTCTTCGCTGCCGCTTCCGACAACCTCGCTTACTTGCTGGAGGCTGTCATCCACTAGGCATTCCCGTCGGACACTAAACACAAGATGCTGCGTGTAGTTCTTATGCGTCAGAATGCTATCAAAGAAAGCTTCTCTTGCCTTCCCTGCCATCTGCCGCTTGGCATCAAATTCCAGGATTTGGATCTTCGCCCAGATGCTGAGGAAGAATGGATATTGACAAAATGTGAACTTGCCCCTCCTCGATTCCCAAAGCTCAAAATCTGTCTTGAAATCAATGGTATCAACCAAAGTATTGTAGAAATCGCTTGTGGCGAAGAGAGGCCCAAACATCCGTCCGTCACTTGTGTGCCGCCGTCGCACATGGGTGTAACGATTTGCTGCGAAGATCAACGCCATGAACCTGGCAGCAGCTTTGATCTGCCAGTCGTCAGTGTATGTCGTACGCTTTTGTTCAACAGGCTGCTTCTGCTTCCTTGGTGATTTAGAAGCCTCTAGAGCCGCATGGAGGGTAGCCGGAGTATTGCCGGCACGTGCATTTGGCATCTGCGGAATCAGGCCATCCGTAACATCGACCTTCGCCTCTACTTTCCGCTCGTTCTGGCGAGTCAATCTATGTGTCACGAAAGTACTGGTCATGTCTTTTATCTGTAGCAACAGATGCTCAGGAAGCCTCGACAACCAGGTTATCAGATGATGGTGGCAAATTTCCGAGGAGTTGGCCAAAAGGCCAAAGATTCTCTTGAGGATTCCCGAATGCCGCCCTGCGGACGATCGTTCCTCTGCGTCAAATGCTCTGGAATGATTTTTCCCTTTGTCTGATTGTGGGAAATGTCCTGTATAGGACTGGTATCCGGAAACGAGAAGAGGATTGGCGAGCAGGAGTAGCAGGAAACGGACGTCTTGGGGCTCGACCATTAACCGCCCAGGTCGCTTCAGGATCATCTCAGTGCACTTTAAGAGAGCTCTCTGAAGATGTTCTTGCGCTTCGAGTGTCAATTGATTGAATTGTTGTAATGCCGAAAGTTCCAATTCTTGCATGGGGTCGGTTTCTACCAACTCTTCATAGACTTGCATCCAAGTCTCCGCGGCGTTATTCACAAGGTGGTACCATTCCATTGCCGCGCCCCAATCGATTCGAGGAGATCGGGAAGTCACAATTGAGTTTTTATCCTCGTAACGTCGGGATGATGTTCGCGAAACATTAACCTCGTTCTGGCCACCAGTCCACCACAATCCATTCTCAGCGAAGTCACCGAGGAGGAGAAGTTTCGGATCGAGTTCGGAAATCGGCGCCTCATCTCGCGAGTATTCTCTCTTAGTCTCAATGGGCGGCCGTCTCGCAACTTCAGGGGGTTGTTTTGTGCTGACGCTGACTTGGCGAGGAATAAACGAATTATTGACGCATGCGTGTGACCCAAAGCACGCAATCAGATAATCTTCTACTTTCTTGAACATTCCTTTCGGATCTAAAGCAGACTTTTGCGGACTAATATGGGAGCTGTTTTCGCCAGGCCGTAGTTTCGGAAGACGCGAAGAACCCGTGGCATCAGGATACGACGTCGAGTGAGACCTCGGGTGATGGGAGGCGAGTCTCAAAGGATTTGGCTCCAAGCCAAGATCTGAAAAGTCATCAAACACCGCATTGAAGCGAGAGACCGGTGGTGTACTATCAGAAGAAGGAGAGCTTTCAGGTTTGTTTGAGTAGTCTTGGAGAGTGAAATAATCATCCGGAAATCTAGACGGTGATCGACCGACAGTAATAGGCTGTTGCTGGCCCGAATCCTTTGAGCCCCATTTCTGTAAAGCTAAACGCAAGCAAGCTTTGATCAGATTTCTTGTATGCTCGGTGGAAATGAGGTTCGCTACATGAGTAGTTAGCATTCTGCGCTAAAAACGCTCGGATCCTGGTGACGAACGTGTGTTTGCAGGTACTCCCAACGGAGAGGTTCCGGTCGATTGCCCTCGTGAAGCAGGACGAGGGACGGCCCGTATAGTAGAACGGGGAGCTGGAGTAGGTGGCTTGATATCGTTTATCGTCAAACATTTGGTACATCTGAAGACTAGGAGCTCCCTAGGCCATCGCACAAGGCCGGCACACGTCATACAATTTCCAGTAGCGAAGTCGGCTGGCCCGGGGACTGCCCTGCTCGTATTCGCGGCTTGAGACGAGCTCGAGTATAGTTTAGTGCCGTAGCCATAGTCATCGACGTCGTCGTCGTCGTAGCCTAGCTCGTTGTCGGCAGCGGCATTCTTTTTCTTTTTGCTCGAAAATAGGGAGGGGAATGGGTGGCTCATTGACCGCGAGTGTTTGCTTAAGGCTTTTGGTTTCGAGATAATGTCGTCTTCGGAACTGCTCGAGTCTCCTTGGGTGTACTGAAGGCTATGGAGGGGCGGATTGGGTTCAAGATATCTCGAGTTCGATCTCGATCGCGTTGGTGGGTTGCTGAAGACGGGATCGCGTAAGGCGAAGTCATATTGACCTAGGGAAGGTCGGTTTGTACGGCCGTACATTGTGGTTGCATGGGCACTGGTGCCACGAGGGAAGCTGGAAGACGGAGCGGCCAGAGACGACAGGTCGTGGTTGCCTACGCATCTGCAGTGCCGGTCTCCGAGTCTCAAGTGGACGAGAGTCGCTGCTACCAATTGCGCCTATTTTGGGTGGCGTCGAGGTAGAAGGCGAAGACGAGTGTTACGGGACAGGGCAAGACACGACAGATGAGGTCCCAAGGATAGAGCGACAGTCCCTCCAAGGGACGGCGAAAGTAGCTGCGATGACGTAGAGAGTGTCTCGCAGGACGACGACTGTAGAATTATAGACCTAGCGTAAAAACGGGTTGTCTTGTAAGTAGGTATACGGCAGCGCACGGGGCGATTGGAAGCTGAGGAATCGATCTTCACTATTTACATATCAGACAAAGAGGCAGAGTAGAAAGATTTAGGACGGCGGCTACAGCCCTGAGATTGAAACGATGGACACGGTATAACGTAGTAAGTAGATCGGCAGCAATTGAGCCGTCAAAGTGCAAGAGTCAAAAGTGTTCGGCGATTGGGTTTCTTTGTCGAGGCAGCATACCGTAACCCGGGAGCAATACACATATATTAGGTAGGTAGCAAGTTATGACAGCTTGGTATGGTATCCCTTTAGGATGGAATATGAGCTATCCTCTTGGGTCTTAGAGTCCACCTAGCCTTGGCTAGGTAGGTACCGAGAGGACCGATACAAGGGTCGGCTGACGCTAGCATGCCTATTCCCGCCAGGTACTGTAGGTAGGTAGGTAAATGCTGCTACCAGAATTCAGCGTCGTAGCCTCAACCTGTGGGCAGGACTGTGGGGGTTTGTGTGCCCCATTGGGGGCTTTCATCACCTACCTAAGACGCGCAGCGGCACCTAAGTATACGTACTTAAGTAGGTACACTGGGTACCTAAGGTGTAAAATGTCGGTTACGATGGCCCAATCGTGGTTTTCCCGCCCCTCACAAACCCACTAATTGGTCCTAGGTGACCAAGGATTATCCCCTAAGGCAGACCTAAGGTATGGTAAGTACCTGAAAACACCTCTCTAACCCCCACCACCTGTCATGTACCCCAGCATTTCATCACTCATCGGGAATCTATCAGTCATGTCCATGTGTGCATGCCGTACAACATGACTTATCAGGTTTTCACTTTGCAATAAAGTACAGGCCCGAGTACTAGTTACGTACATCCAATGTATGTGCCGCCAAATGCTGTCTTACTGCACATGCGTCCATAATTCCGATGTACATACAGCTATGCGCAAACACGGCCAGATGACGATTTTTACAGTGTACAACGGAGGGCAGCTGATTTAGAACGTCTACTAAGTTACTCTGTACCATGATAGTGATATGGCACTGCTGCCAATGCTGAACCTGATACTCCTTCGCTCCCCGGGTTACCGGCAGGCAGCCTTGGTTGGGGGCGCGGTGCCATCGCGATGGAAAAGAAGCTTCCTGATTTGCGATGCATATGCAAAGTACTACACCCGGGCTCAGCTCTCTAACAGTCCATGTTGCGGCCCAGCTCTTGGGGTCGCCTTCGGCGGGAATGAAACAGACACAAAACAAGTCAACATCGTATCCCTCAAGAACTAAGATCTGGCAAATAAAGTCCCGTTTGAACTCCGATGCCACCAGGACTCATCAGCAAGAGCGACCACGAGACCCTTAAGCCTACCTAAGCGATAAACTCTGCTGCACTGCTGTGTCCCGTCGCTCTCTGCTCTCCTCTCTCGATCATGTGGTTACACCAAAGAAGCAAATAACAGCTTAGAGCATCTCCGGACGTATTTACATAGTAAACCGCATTCCGCTGCAGACCAGCACAAGGGTCTTCAGCATAGGAGCCGTCAAGATGACGCAGGTCTCAAGTAACCCGAAATAAACTTATGCATATTCTCGTCATCGATACTTCCAACACGTGTCTCTATTTTCGTGCTCTCACCATTGGCTCAACCAATAATGTGGCCCACTAGACTGCTCTGCTAGGACTATCCGTTCCTTGCAGTAGCCAACAATAAGGGAAGATCTTAACTGCTCAGCTCCCCTCAGCTCTCCTCAGCCCATCCTAACAATTCTGTTGCAAAGTAAGGCTGTCATCACCTCCTGTGTGCCTGCTCTGAGTCCTAGTCGAGACAAGTATTTGAAAGGGCGAGTAGGAAGGAGTCTGCAATTGAAGCCCACAGCTGAAAGCGGCCCTCAGACTACAGCCTCCAGCACCCAGCTCACATTGACGCCACCTCGACTCAAATATCATACCTTAATCCCAAGATCGAAGATTCGGAAGCCAGCCGTGTCCTTCTGTAGAGTGTAGTTGTGTCTTTTTTTCTGGCAAGGCTTTGGGGTGTCTATGTGGAAATACCATTAGACTAATCGAGGACATTACCCGATATACTATGGTAAGATACTCAGTATGTCCTATCATGAGTCTACGCCCGAGTGTAACAGCAGAGCTCACCATAACTAAGACGCAGACAGCCAACAAATACATTCCGTGGGCGGAAAGGAAATACAAGCTTTTGTCCACCTCAAAAGCGGCAAAGGTTTGTGAATGGGATTCACCTGCCTTCTGTCAGGAACCAAATCGCAAACGTGACCCAGAGACGCGAGTCCACTGATCTCACGCTCAAGGGTGGTCACTGATGGACCTACTCATTTATGATATCGTGAACTGCTCATCGATATAAACTGGTAGGCAACAGCTTAGGCACGGGGTGTGCACAGCATTAGCATGTGATCATGTCTGGGCCCGGGCACTCCCACATATTTTCCCACTACACACACCTCCAAACACAATTCACAGAATTCGCAAGCTGGGAGACACAGGAACAGTAGAACAACTGTCAACTCACGATTGGCTCAAGTATACTTGTGCACAATTCAATCTATGCTGTGGGATAGGGTGGATTCCTGTCAGCTTGAGGGTAAGTACCAATGGGCGACCATTTCCAAAGATGTTTTCAGTTCTTATCTGGTGATGACAGTGCGTTGTTGTGACTGTCTACGTACAACAAACAGACAAATTGCCTCCTCTGATTCTCTGGAAAACCACCGCAGTGAGTGACTCTGCGCAGGAATAATGGCTAATAAGGCAGTCAGGTGGTCTACTGGTGCTGCCATGGTTTGTACGCAACTAAGCAGAACAAACCGCTCAGATATGCGACTTGTAGTCGCATATTCATTGTAGGCATACGCAATATTATGATTGCTTCAGTGTGACACTGCACCCAAACCCCCATCTTCAGTTTCCCACTGGCTTCACTCTTGACACGCACCCGCCTCGTCACCCTCATTCCACCTCGGTAGTAACGATCTTCAGGCAGACCCCAAACCTCCCACACGAACCAACGGTTGAAATAGCCATGTAACTAAGTGCATACCCGGACCCAGCAAGATGGATTTCAGCTTTCAAGCCCTAGTCCAACGACACAACTCCCAGATGGAAGCCGCCTTCCGCAGCCTCGTTGACACCATTGTGCGGAACAGCAAGTTGAGTATCACCTTGCTCCGCATCAGTAATGTCACCGAAGTGTAAGTCATGAGCCAATCTACCTGATGGCCTCTCCCGTATCATCCTTCTCTCTTCCTAGATCACCGTGCTGACCCTCATCAGCTCCTTCCACGTCTCCCTCGAGGCCCGCATAACCAAGACTGGGCCTGCGAGCGCTACCATCTCACCGATGACGCTCGAGCTGTGTGGTCCGGCCGGCCACTTCGGGAAAGTGACACTGCCCGCGATAACGACACAGGCATACGGCACCGAGGTGGTGGTTACAAACCAGTTAGTGAGGATCATCGACAAGGAAGCGTTGAAGGCTTTCATTCGAGATGTCATTCAAAACGGCAGTGTAGTCCTCTCCTTGCGCAACGGAGTGACCTTCATCACTGCCTTGAGCATGGGATCCCGGGAGATCATCTACGAGAAGGAGCTCGAACTACCAGGCATGAAGGGGCCGGTCGTGAGTGTACACGCGGCAAGTATCGTTCAGAATCCTCAACTAGCGGGATCACCAACCTCAGCAAATATCACGCCGAGTAACGCGACACCTCTCAATTCCAGCATTACTAGCGCGAGCATTTCAAGCACTACCGGGCCGAGTAGCGGGAACACTGTGTCTATTGTGTTCCACGTGGCTAATCCGAGTCCTTTTGAGATTAGCTTCGGCACATGCTCTTTCGACATTCAGAGCCACGAAGGCAAGCTCCTAGCCGAACTGAAGGGCCGTCTCGATATCCGCTGCAAACACTTCCGGGCTACGTTTCAAGGGAACATAAACAAAGCGGTTGCGGCCAAGTTGGCAGCTGACATGAAAGACGCTACGAGTGGTGTGAGTAAGGATGGCAGACGTGCGAACGAGAGAAGCAAGGACCGATCTCCCGGAGTTAGATTGGTGGGAAAGCGCTGTGCGGGTGCTGGCTGGTGCGATGAGACGATCAAGGGTATTGATGTGCCCCTCCGAAAGGCGGACAGACTCTTTCGTGCTCTGGGTATGGATGCTGGCATGGAGGAGCCCGATGAGAAGAGAAGCAGCATTGCGAAGTGGACTCAGAGATGGATGATGCGTTAGCTACTTATGTACAGGCGAAGATTCACCTGCGTCGTCGTGAGAGGACTGTTAGGGTTGAAGCACGCGATGGTATTAAACAGGAAGATACCTATCTAGCTCCGAAAATTCTAGATATAAACAACTTCACAACCTGTCTAGTTTTCAGCAGCCTAATCGTCCCTCTCTCGTTTCCTTGTCAATTCACAAAAGAACAATATCATTTTATTCTTCTGATTTCGTTTTCTGACTACCAATGAGGTAAAATTAATTCCGATCACCAAGTCCCTGAAATGCGTTGACAGCAGTACACCAATGTGAGTGTTGCCACGAATCCAACTGCGGTCGAAGTTGGTATGAGTTTAGGATATGCCGTCTGATACCTAATCTTTTGAGTTGTATTGCGATATCGGCACTCTCCGGTATTAGATGACATTTCAGCAAGAACATTAGAGTGTACATCATAGGGGGGCTGAAGTCAAAGCGCTATATTCACATGCCATTTACTTTTGCTTGCTAAATTGTTGCAGGTGAATTGACCTTCATTCTTGGTAGAGTCAATAAGGATATGTACCTAATTCCAGACTTACTTCATAGCGGTATCTCCCTGCGTTCAACATCTCTACTTCGGCCGAGCAGACTAGCTTAGAAGCTTACACTTTACATTCGCAAAGTTTGACTTCTAATTATAATTCTCAAGTCACTGTTCTTATGTTCACGTTAAAATATCTGGTACATGTTTGATTACGGCTGCTGGGTTCTATGTAGTTGCGACAATTACATTTACATATTACCCATACATTCATTTCCGTCGTCGACTAGTTCACGAAATTAAACATCACGCTCAAGATTTTATGAGATATAAAACTTAAACTTGATTAGCTTAGTACCATATGGTCGACTCGAATACTACCATGCACCCAGTCTAGAAAACCAATGGTTTTCTTTCAAGCTCTCACGGCTCTTCATATGAGTGGATTAAGGAGGTAATTGGGACTTCGTATCATCTGGGAACTTTCTGAACAAATCCTTGAGATGATCTAATGGCGCGGCGAGCAAGCCGGCAAAAGTCTCGAAGGGTGGCTTGTCAGGGGCCGAGGGATGGCTGCGGGTAGGAATAAACATCTTAGTGCGACCGAAGCTCTTCGACATTATCTCTGAATCGTTCTCGTCAAGCGCCTTCTCCAGGGCTGGCAGATCGTTGTGCTCTTCTTCCTTGATGTGTGCGCTGAGATCGGTCCAGAGGGCCTCTAACGTCTTGGAAAATTTGGGATCTTCGGGCTTTAGGTCCTGGAACTGGTATAGGTAATCCTTGACCTTTTTGGTTATTAGTATTGTGTCGTTTCTATAATCATACTGTTAGAGTGCTGGGGTAAACTAACAGTCAAGTGTTGTTTGCGGTCCTTGTCGGCCATCTCCTTACCATTAGGCAGGAGTCTTTCGAAAGCAGGGTATACGACGAGCTCCTCGCCGATGGAGTGGCGTGCAAGCTCCCAGGTAAACTGATTGCGCCATTGAATTTTCTCATCGTTGGTTTTAGCATTCTTGATGTTATTGTAAAACTGTTCAAGCTCTTTATGGTCGTGGATGATCGAGTCACTGATCTTAGCCGTAGTGATTGCGCTTGCGGAGAATAGCCGACTAGGGGAAATAGCCTTATAGAGTTGGCTGGCAGCACAAGGTGCAGTTCTGATGGTTCTGAGCATAGAGGACATTGTAGTTAGAAATCAGCGAAACGTTATGTGTAGATAGCTGAGGCCGGGAACATGAATAGTTTAAGTAGATAGAAGTTCATGCTACTAGATCCCTTTCATCAATCGGCGATAACTGACAGACATAGCACAACATCACGAATTTTACGTCATAATGATATTGAGATGTTAGGTCACGATCGTTTGTTAATGTGTATCCCACATGTGTACACTTTCGCAATATTTGTATCAAAATATTATGTCGAATATATTACCCCGGACGATTCTTCCCATGTCCGACCTAAACATACTAGGGCCTTGTTCTTCGTGGGTGATGCAACACAGTCGATCATCGATGTGGTGCGTAATACATTGAAGTTCAGTGGTCAATTATCTGGGGTAGTTTAGTGCTAAGAAGCACCCTGTCATTCAGACGTGAATTGGCTAGCTGTCAAAGAGCGGCCAACATGACGAGTGGGTAACGTCACGATATGTCTTGCTCTACCTCCCAAACTACCCCTGTGGGCTGCCGCGCCAGGGAATAGTCCGGGGACAACTGCTGATTTTCAAACTATGCATGACGCTTCGATGTTCATGTCACAATAACCTCTAAGACTCGGCTCCAATGTCGCTCCCTACATAGGCGCGGGGTTGGGAGAAATCGGAGACTTCTCTCCGAGAGATAGTATGCTTTGCGTTGTTACGTCTCGAACTAGCTTCGCGACCAGGTTATGACATGGCGCGTCAATATTCAACTATATAGAATGCCCTCAAATGTAACTATTGCATCTGATAAATGGTAGCAGCATCAAATGTCCACATCATTGACCAAGAATGACCGGAGAACTTGATCCTGGGAGCACCCGCTCTCCAAGATCTTCCTATCCGAAATAATTTAGCTCATAATGCAATAGATTCGTTTGCTGTGGTAGTTTTTGAGTCCAAGTCTCATGCATCAGAATTCAGGCAAGATGGTGAAGCCCCTAAGAGAGCTGGTTCTGTGTGATCAATCGAGGACCTCTCAACGGTAACATTAATATGAGTATCGCCGGATACCCTTCACAGCTGCTATATATTCCTCCGTGTGCCGTTTAATAGACCGTCATTGCCGTATACTTCGAAATGCATTGGCAGCTATGCTAAGTACAATTTGAACATCTCCTGATAGCCGGACCCTGATACCCGAAAATGCTGAACATATCGCCGCCTGTCTCTAGTATTGATACAATATTTGAAATCCCCCTGAACGCCTAAATGCATTTTGAAGTGTTGATATCGGAAAAGTATGATTGGCCCAATGACGTTCTTAGATTATGGCATAATCCAGCCCTCATCTTTACATGACGCTTCCATGGCCTCCATAAATGAGCCTATACGCCCTAGTATCCAACCGGAATAGACTCGCTCATCAGATTCTTGCGCCGGAATCTGTTGCTTTCCCAACTTGACGGCTTTCGATGTCTTACAAGTGCTTCCAGCGAGAGAGAATTGCAAGCAGTCGGCTTGGTTCTCACACATCTCTCGGCATTCTACGAACGAGGCGTTCTCGCTTATTTCATCAGCTGAGAGGTTGTCCCAGTCGGATTTCTCGTCCTTTATCTGAGGGAACACCATGTGACGGAAAAGATCTCCGTGGCGCGGAAGACCCTGCTCCTGGAAGTCGGGGTAGGACGTCAGCTTCTCGAACCTCGTCTCGGATACTCAGATGGGGCGAAGAGGAGCTTACCTGTGAATTCCATGATCGATCAAAATCCCAGTACGAATAGATATCTTCAGGGTTCATATGGTGGTAGGTTACGGCATTATAGCACCACAGATGGCGGCCCTTGGTAGATGTCGACTCCATGTTCAACGCAGACGGCATCTCGCCCTCGAGAGTTGGCCAAACTGGTGAGAGCTGAACACCTGCATCAGACATGGCCTGCGCGAGAATGAAATCACCAGCCCATTGGTTAATAGTGAGCTCGTTGTAGGTTTGGGTATTTGCCTCGTATTGTTTTACGAGCTTTTCCATCGCAGCGTTGGAAATAATGATTCCTGCACCACCATAGGCGAAAACCGAGTCCCCGATATTCATCTGGCGGCCAATGTAGTATGGACGAGAAGCATCGACTTTTGATAACCAAGCTAATAGACTCGTCCAGAATACATAAGTGTCTCCCTCGACGAAGACATACCACTTGCTAGCAGGATTCTGACGGTATGCTTTCTTCGCTACCGGGAGAAACTTCCACTTGTCCAACTTCCAGGCAGGCGTGTCCCGACCGAAGCCGGTGTTTGGAGCATCAGTCCAACTCGTGGCCTCTTCTGACGAGGCAATTTCCCTGCCGTATTTTTGCAAGTGACGGTAATATTCAAAGTCGGAGTGATGTTCCAGCAGACTAGGTTCGATCTCGTCGAGCGCATTTCCGATGTGATATCCGGCAAAATCCTCCTCCAAGTCGGACCAGATCCCATAGTGTGGCAAACAAGGTAACGTGGTATTAAGAAACGGCGGAAGCTTCTGTTGGACTTCATTGGACCCTGTCCTAACGATGACAAAGACATCCTCGATACCTTTTAGCGACGCGCATGGGTTCTGTTGGTGCCCTTTTCCGCCAAGGAAAGATGGTATCGTCACAGAATGATCAGTGACATGATGAGATTGGCGAAGCACATGTAATGTTCCCACGACTAATATGAATACGCCGGCATAAATCATGGGCCGCCGTCGATTCCCCAGCCATCCTGGTCTCAGGCTCATTTTGAACATGCAGCAAGATCGATGGAACTATACTCAAAGAGAAAAATGGCAAAATGTAGAATGTAGAATGTAGAACTGAATTTGCTAGATGTACCTAAAAAGAAAGAGAAACCTAAGAAATGATTGTTCGGTAAAGGGGTGGTCTTGAAGTTGACATCGAATTCTCAATAGCCTATGTGAAGGGGATTTTGCATCGCCAGCGACCTTAGTGCTGATCCTAATAGTCGATAACTTAGTCAATATCCGCTTTTCGCTATAATATTATGGCCTCTGGCGTAATGCGAGATTACCCTAAGAAGAGTGCGGCCGATGGAAGAATAGGCAATATGTGTCTCCTCGGTATCCAAGATGGCGACTGTGTGCGCCAATGCGTTCAATTCAAGCATATTTGAGAGAAGGAAGTTACTGTATGTGCTTCGTGGTCAGATTTCTACGATTCCATCGAGCGCCCAAGGTAGCAGTGGCACAGTACGATAGGGATGAGCGATATACAGTAAGGGCCACGCAATTCCGTACCACGAATGAGTCTTTCATGTTCACCCATCGGCCAACATGACTTGTCGATCTTTCAAAAACATATGGGCACCAATTTCGGTGGTTGAGGGCTCCTTTTCGGCCGTATTCCCTTCATTCTACACTCCTTTCTTCTTTCTATCGTACACAAAAATGATCGTAGCACAGTGTTAGAAGAGCAAACTGCATGCAGAATGGCGATACGAGCGCCGATCTCCAGTTGTGGGCTCATGGGTCTGTCATACTGTAGCATGCCACTTGTAAGTACACAACTATAATACAGTGGGTCATAAGAGGCTCGTTTCATACAGTACCTACTAAGTAGCTAGATAGTAGCAGAATCTCATTCATATCCGCGGATCCGACCTGCGTTTCATGGAACGGCCCCTGTAAAGACGCTAGGCTAGTCAGTACAGCAGTGGATACTTTGTCACCAACCTTACTGTTTAAAATAGAGACCCTTGTACATTTTATACTCGCTGATCAGCTCAAATAGGGTTTGGGACGCCGAATTAGTGAGCTTACCAGGTAGTCGGGACTCCTTTCTGCCCGGTAACTCGGAATATCGCCGACCAAGTCGACTCGGTCGGGTAGGAGTTTTGGTTAGTTTTGATGAGTATACTCTCTAGTGATTGCTCAATAAAATGGCCAGTCGTCGCTTATGAATCTCTCACTCAAGCGGCATCGCCAAAATCTCGTATTATATTCCTCAATCTTCTCCTTCCGCTATTGGCGCTCACGTAAGAGCCTAATTAGGCAATTGCATGCATCTTCAACCTCCAAATGGTCAACTTTCTGCGCAGGTATATGGCTATCCTAACTTTGCGGGCATCTTAGGCTGCTCACGAGTTGAAGTTCTGCATAGTACTGAAAGGAATTCGGGTCTATCCGCTAGCGCGTCAGTGAGAATCCCCTATTGTCTTAGATCGTATACCTACCTTAGGTACCGAAAACGCATGGAGAAACGACAAGAAGGACAACCTTAACGACGGTAAACAGCAATATCGGGGGGTTACGGTTTTTTATTGCATTTCATAGCGTCTGAGAAGATCCTTATTGCCGGTATTGTCTTGTAAGGCTTGAATCAAGTCCGCTCAGACAACCACACTCGATCACTTCTGACGAACCCCGGTTCCCAATTGCTCACTATAGGTATGTAGAATCGAGTTGTAACTATACACATACGTATCGTTTCGTTCTAACTAGGGCACGATTTTGAGGTAGCACCCAATATATTTTGATTTTAATTATTTCATCACCGCCCATAAGGTAATCATGTATAGTATGACGTGCATGAGACGCCATCAACCTGGTCGTGGGGCTTATCTATTAGATCCTAAATACCAGATCCTCTTATAACAGGCGCCCTACCCTATATTCGGACGACCTCTATATATACATTCCAACTTTTGTTAATTTGCATCACGAAATATCATTTGCGCTATCGGTTTGCTAATATTTTTATTCCCGGAATTTGGGGTAGAGTTGTCCGCCATTGGCTTGTTATGCTTACATACCTGCATGCTGCACGCAGGAATCATGTGTCACTGCGGCCGGAATTAACAACCTCAAAAACAACATCATCCAAGACCAAAGTCGGCTTTATTGATTGATTACTTGTTTATTATGTAAGTTTCTACTCCATTTAGCTCTTGACATAAATGTAGATATTGCGCCTCTTTGCAAGTCTAGTTCTAATCGAACCCTTCTTGTCTATGTGAGTCTTACCCCGCCCGCAGTGTATTCCCAGCATCCTTTTGTCTTGGTATAGTAGGGTGTAGCGTTTTATCTAACACGTATTCGTCTCTATTTAGTCGAAAACAATAGCAGCCTTGATGGCGGACTTGTTGCGGATGCTCTCGAGAGCCTCGCCCCACTGCTCGAGCTTGAAGGTCTTGTTGACGATACCCTTAGTCTTGACCTTGCCGCTGTCGAGGTAGTCGACCGTGGCCGGGAACATGAAAGTCTCGGAGAACGACCCGATGATGGTGATTTCTAGGCACAGAATTAGCGAAATTCGCACGCCCACGAGCCGGGGATATGTTTCGAGCTTACCATCACCGAAGATCTTGGATGGAGCCCAGCTAACCCGAGCCGCGCTGGGGTACACGCCGTAGCATACCAGCTTGCCGCCGCGGCGGACGTAGTTGATGGCGTCCTCGAGGACCTTGGCACTACCGCTGGCCTCGACGACTATTCCCCTGTCGTTAGCATCGACTAGCTACCCGTTCTTAGAGGACACTCCACATACCGATATCGAAGCCGTAAGGGTTGTCCTTCTTGATCTGCTCCCACTGTGGAGTCGCGTCCTTTCGGTCGAGAGCGACGTAGTAGTCGGCAGCATCTAAGGACTTGGCGAGTTCCATCTTGGGGCCGCCGGGAGCAGCGATGGTGAGCCGGGATACACCGCTGTGTTTTCTGTGAAGCATGATAAGTCAGTCATTTCCCCTCGGCAGCATCGCATCTACACGTACAGGAACTGAGCCATCATAAGACCGGTAGGACCGGCACCGATCAGGAGGGCATGCGAACCGGGCTTCGGAGCGATCTTCTCCAGGCCGTGCATAGCGCACGAAGCGGGCTCGATCAATGTAGCGTCGACATCGCTCAGGTTGTTGATCGTGAACAGGCGGCCTTGGGGATACGAGCACTAGCTGTTTGTCAGCAAGGATACAGAAGCTGCAAGGAGGGGTGGCGGTGGACGAACGTATTCGGCAAATCCACCGTCGAGACCGAGCACACCGTGGGCCTTGAAGTCCTCGCATAGTAGTTCTTCACCTCTCCGGCAGTAGAAGCTATCGGGGAACGAGTTAGTCACGAAACCACAAGTCTTGTCAAAGCGCGCTACTCACCAATGACCGCAGAGCTCGGAATTATCGGCGGCGACTCGATCACCAATCTTGAAGCCCTTCACATCGTCCGCGAATCCTAGGCATGTTTAGTGACAGGTCACTTGCGACTTCTCTATGCACTTACTAACAACCTCGCCGATGGTCTCGTGTCCAGGAATGAGAGGGAATTCAGCGATGAACTCGCCCTCGTGTATGTGCAAGTCGGTACCGCAGACACCGCAGGCCTATAATTCGAGTTATTATTACGGCCGACAAGGCAAATTGCATCTATGTCTGCAATTGACTCACCTTGACCTTGATAAGGACATCACCGGGTCGGAGAGTAGGAAGAGGGACTTCGACAATACCCCACACCTCTGGCTTCTCATATCTACGAGGGGCAACACGGTTAGACAAACATCGTCGTTTCTAGCAGCGGCTGAGCGGGGTTTATGGCGTTTGCTGCGCGCTACACTGGCCCAGATACTTACCTGAGAGCCTTCATCGTCTTAGGAAGGTTAGCCATTGTGTGTGGAGGTGCTGATCAGTTATGTGAAACAGAAGAGATGTCCGACCGCAAAGAGGGGCTTTACAAGAAATATTTGGAGGGGAGTGACGAGAAAGATAAACTACGTGGGCTACGAGATACTTATACGGTCAACATGCCACCCAAACTCTCGGCGGTACAAATGGACAAATGAGAGAGCCTAACTCGGCGGAAAGGCGAGGAGTAAACCCACAGCCATGACGTCCGTCCGAGTTTGCGCTCGCTGAGCGCGCGAGTAAGGAGGGGCATTTTCCCACGCGATCAACCGTAGCCAGGGACATCAACTCTCTGCCCCGCCGGTGCGGTCACCATGCAGGTGAATCCGTCGAGCTAGCGTGAGAATCGTGAGACTGGGTGGGCGGTTGAGAGCACGCTAACCCACAACTTGTGTGGGCTGTGGAAAAGCCAGCGCAACAGTCAGGATGGGGGGCTTGGAACCTCGGAAGTGCCCACTCGGAACTCTAGGATCAGAAACAGCCACGCTGAAGAAGCCTGTATGAAAAAATCTCTGGGTGCCAGATAGTGCTGGTGCGTGGGTTCCGAACGCCGCAAAGGATGGTTATGGCCAGATTCAGTATCTAATTCCGTATTACAGTCTTAAATATGCAGCCTTCCCCGGCTGGGAGGTATGTTCTAATGTAACACGAGACCATTACGTCCTTTCTCCGTTAGCTTGTTATCAACGTCAAGTTGCATTGTGCGGCTTTCTGTCTAGGATCTAGAACATCCATAAGCAGGCACCACTGCACGGGTACGTAGCTAATGTTGTCCCTGAAGAGTAAAAGCCTCAACTGGTGTGTGGGGGTCAATGAGCTCTGAAAGTAAGCCATACATGTAAGCTCAAAGATAATCTCGCGATATAAACCCCTCGAGTTGAAAAACGAAGACACAAAACGATTGCATAATTTCTTCAAGTCCTTGGTCATACTCTGTAATATGCAGGTTGATCTGAATTGCCAGGGATATGCCAGAAGAACCGAAATTCACCTACGCCAACTCAATTCGCATGTGCAATATCTGTTGGCTCGGACGTAACCTCATGTCTCCTAGCTAGCTGAGAAGGCGTCCAATTGGCGCCAATTGACCGGCCATGTATTACATGCATCGTCCAGACCGCTGTTTACACGATAGAAAGGGGTTTGCCAGTCTGAAACTCAACAGCACATGAGTTAAGACTAATCGGTTCAGGATGATGATCCCGTCGTGTCACGTGGTTGATATTAAGAGATGAACAAAATTATATGCTTCCATGCTAGAAGCACTCACTTTGCTGGCTGAACGACTTGGAACCTTTAGAGCTTTAGCTGTTTCGCTGAACTGGAATCTTCAACAGTTAAGTCTAGTGAAGGTTAGCCCAGTACTACTGAAGATTCCCAGATACAGTTTGCACCGATCCCGATGCCGGTTCATTTATTCTTTCGTAGGTCGATCATACACACGGCACAGGCTTCACAGCTTGAAGGATGCGTATGACTCTTTTTGGCAATCAATCGTTTGTTTGGCGCAAAAACATAACCCTTAATTCGTAAAGACGGTACCGAGATTTGGTCTCCTTATAACTCCCACCCGTGCATCCGAGGTTGTGCCCTATCGATTTTCTACCACGCATGTTCCATCACGCATGCAAAATCGCGTGAATTATGCAGGTGCTCATTCCCTAGAGTACATGTCCATTTGCCGGCTACCATGTGCATCGAAGGATTTGTTCAGAGAAAAGAGACTTGGCCCCCTTTTTACTAGGAAGGAGGAGCTCCACGGCCCCGACCAGCTCCACCACGGCTAACAACGACTGTCAGTATGTCTATCCTCGGCAACGAACCCGGGGGCGCAACTCACAATTGAGGGTTGAATTCACCAGGAGCACCACCCTCCTTGCCCTCACCAGCATCCCGTCGTCGGTATCCACCCTCACGATCACCACGGTCGCCACGGTCACCACGGTCACCACCACGGCCACGGCCGAACGGTCTGCGCTCACGCTCACCCTCGCCGCCCATCATGCCACGGGGAGGAGCATGCGATCGCTGCTGCTTGATGTGTGTAGCCGGGACGATCTCGGCAGGGAGGTGCAGCCACTCGCGGAGGTAGTCGAGACCCTCAGGGGTCAGGGTGTAGTAGTAGTATTGCCAGGAGAACTGGGTCTTGACGTAGCCGCGCGAGGTGAGCGACTGGGCGGCCTTGACGACGAACAGGTTCTTGGTGTCGATGTCGGGGTGCTTGGGAAGGTTGAAGTCCTTCTTCGCAACCATCACGCCCTCACGGAAGAGGTACTACGCCAGAGGCAGAGAACGTTAGCTAAGTGCGCGACTCGGGAGGTGTCGTGCATCTGTGTGCATCCGTATCCATGACGGCTTCGCGGGGCCGGTGCATTCGGGCATGGCAGACGAGACGGGTATGGGTTTGGATTGTGCTAACCTCGTGGATCTTCTTGCGGTCGGCCTTCGGAATCAGCATCTTGGCGGTTCGTTGTTTGGCGACAAGATGTTGAGCGTGGGATGATGGGCGTGGTGTATTGAAAAGTTGGCTGGCGCTGGCACACTCTCTCAAGATCAGATCGGGATTGCAATGAATGGGAGTTCCGGCCAATTTTTTGGTGTGTGCAAAAACCCTACGCGAGTGGCTTGACAAGGTAAGTTTGGTGGAGGGAAGTGGGGTTGAGTGTGGACTGTGGCTGATGAGTACAGCCAAAGCCGGTGCGATAAGCGATAAGCCTGCCTCCGTCGATAAGATAAGAAACCGCATGTTCCCCGGTACCTCTTCCCCACATCTTATCAGACTGGGATGTCTTTGATAGCCCCATCGGAGATAACACTTGCATCAACCATCACGTTCTGGCCATCGCCATTCCTCGGACTTCATTCATCGCATTCATCCATCAAGATCCGAATAGTCAACGAACTACGCCCACAACCATCCACGACGTACCACGAGGGTAGGGAGCCATAATATCCTGCGACATCATGGCTACAAGAAATCTGAACGTCTTTGTAACGACGTTCCCCGGATTGGGTCTACCCCCGACGCTATCCTTCCCACTTTCATCAACATCGACGACCTCGGACCTACGCGACCATATCACGGGGAAGCTACCGCGAACCAACGCAAGATTTATCATAACCACTATCTCAAACAAACAACTCACGCTTGGCTCAAAGCAAAACATCTCCGATCTTTGCAGCGCCAACGATGATTTCGTCTCTCTGCGATTGTCACTCCCCCTGTGCGGTGGCAAGGGTGGTTTCGGATCACAGCTTCGAGCGGCCGGAGGTCGTATGTCCTCAAAGAAAAAGAAGAATCAAGGCGACGAGAATGGTTCCAGCAGAAACCTCGACGGGCGACGAATAAGGACTATCAACGAAGCCAAGGCACTCGCGGAGTACCTAGCCATTAAGCCCGATATGGAACAGAAGGAGAAAGAGAAGCGGCGCGCACGATGGCAACAAATCATCGATGCTGCGGAAGAGAAGGAGCACGAGATCAAGAACAACACCAAAGGCCGTGTAAGCGGCAAATGGGTCGAAGACAAGGAGGAGGCCGAAAAACGCACGCGAGAAGCCGTTAACGCTGCAATTGAAGCAGGAAACTACAAAGACAATCTCCTTAGCACATCTCACGGCTCTACCTCAACCGAGGACGTTGATGAGGAGTCTACAAGTGGGGGCGAAGACAGAAGCAAAGAATCAAGCAAGTCAAAGTCACCAACAACGAAACCAACAACGAAACCACCAACGAAGAAGCCACCAACACTTGCTTTCGCCGGCTTCGATGAAGACGATGAATTCATGAGTTCTTCAGATGAGGACGAAGAAGACGAAGATAATGTCAAGTGAAACTCCCAATGCACCATGAGCAAGTATAGCTTGCACCAACATTCAGTTTTGTGGTTGTAGTCGATCATCAGGGCCGAACCATCAAGATGTCTTGAAATCCACGGTCTTCCTACTGGGTAATTATTCCTAGAACCGACGTCATCACCAATGGATTGGTAAGGATACTTCCTAATCCTTAGAACGTGCCTTAGGAATACGATTCTTCATGCCCTTCTATACGCCGATCTAAGGCAAGGGGGGATAGCTATGCGGGAAATGCATGGCGAGAACAGTGTCATCTATCCGGTTGGTGGGAGCAATGACCTACGCCACGATGGGAAATGACAGTCTCGGGGCGTTGGACGTCCAACATTCTTTCAAAGATACCCACGGCTTCCATAACACAACGGCGGGCCAAACAATTGAAACCGGGCTCACCATAGCAATAGCAATAACAGAATCAATAACCTCCGAATTTGAGATACATTGATATCAAGCTGCCATGATAATCATTTGAACAACAACTGTTATCGGAATTGTCTAGTAGCGCCTTAGTGAAAACCCATCCATATGTAGCCGCATAGAGCCTCATATGATATTGTCAGTAGCAAACAGCCTCATGTCTCAAGATACATCTAACAGCGACGGTCAAATACTTGGCTCTAACATCCTTTTACGTGCCCTTGCATGTCCTACACGTGAAGGAACACATATAGCGTATGTATACAAACCCGAAATGTACAGTCACGTAGGTCACTAGCCTGGTATTGAGACGGTTATCACCAGGATTTACCACGCAATTATCGTTAGTTTCTCAACTCCGTTCTGTACTTTAACATGAAACGCTGTTTGCTGTCGATCAATGTCAAAGTTTCCAGGCGGTCACCACAATGTGGATAGACTAGTGACAAGCACGTACTCTCTCTATAGCCTACCTACATCAGAACTAAATAATTTAACAGTCTGATTGCAAAAAGGAACTATTTATCATTCGATCTCTATCTCCACACTTATCGCTAGGCTCTCTTGCAAGTAAGGATGCTGAGATAATTTACAACCATGGGTTTACGCAACACGATTTGCTCCAATGCAAGCACCGCAAGCTTTGGAAGAACACCTGAAAAACCCCACCGGACCATACCCCCTTAAGATGGATGCCATTAATGACAACATTATTTGTCTCATGAAAGAATCCACAACAGCATTAAATGTAGGCCCAGCATGGATTGCCATATAGAGTCGAAGTGACAAAAACGTATTGATGTTCCAAACGGAAATAAAAATCCTTGGACAATCTATGGCTCGCAGACCACCTAGGTGTCGAACTAAAGTGACCGAACTAGGAATCAGCTGGTAGTGTAAGTGTATGTGGCAAGAAACCCCTGTTGGCATGCACCCTAATAGCTATTACCGCCAACTCCATAGAGAGAGATGAATTATCCGCCTAAACTAAAATCATACAAGCAGGAAATTTGAGAGAGAAATAATGATAGTAGTAGCCCAACTCAATCCTAAGTAACGATCAAATTAGCACTTTTACGACGGCGGCCCCTGTCAGGAAATAATATAGATATCAATTTTCCTCTGATACTGCCAAGCTGACTTCGCCAATAAATAAATGAATATTATCAGGGCATTACAATTCAGTTGGAGGAGGCCGACGAAAGCCTCAGTAGATATGCTGCTACCATGGCATATCGGGATTTCTTATTTGTATCGTCTGGCTTGCATCACCGCACTTGCGCCTCATATGACGATGTCACAGTCCTGCCTGCTGGTTGTTCCAGTATTGACTTATTGTTATTGCACAAGGAGGGAAAACCCCTATCTATATAGCAGAGATTGCCCAATCACTATATATATGCGGGCCGTAGGCCCGTGCCCGGTACCCCCGGTCTCCGGGGGTTATTCCGTAGCGTTCCGTGACAGACGAATAATCTAATATGCAGTATTGTGTCAACATGTCCCGAGTCAACGACACCTACAAAGACTTGAGGCTGAGCTAGTGTGGCAAGTAGTTCGAGATTCAGGCCAGGAGATTTATCGATATAGAGTTGTGGGCAATGCGTCAACTCCTGCTTCTGCTATCTTGTCCAAACACTCCTATTCCACGTATCAGCATCGCGATACTACATCAGGTATTTATGATTTTCTCCTTCTAGTTTGCCGCGGTCAACCTTCGGATAGCAGCTCGGACATGTCTAAGGGAGAGCAGATATCGGGGTTGCTCGGTATTCTCGCCCGACGAGGGGGGCTAGCGGCCGTAATATGGTAGATGGGAGCGCCCATATGGAAGTGTGGAACGCGGTCGGGAACCGTACGTCGAGGAATCGAGGCCACGAGTGTCTGTGAAATATGTGTCAGTGAATGTACTGATAGATCTTCCAGCTACACTTATTGAGTTATTGATGACGGGTCAAGGATGCGTGTCTCGCGCGTAGCCTTATCAATATAGGATATATAAGTTGCAGGTTCGTTGCGTGAAAAAGGAAAAACAAATCTGAACTGTGTCTTTTGCAATCTAGCCAACAGGCAGGGGAGGTATTGCTGGCAGTATGTACCTATCTAGGTAGGTACCAACAGCGGCGGTTCTGGATGGTGGATGTATGCACAACCAAGTCATAACAACACATTCTGGTGGGAAACAACCTTAAACCAAGGAGATTAAAAAAAAGAAAATAAGGAGAAGATAGGTCTTATTAAACAGAATAGAATATCCAAAGTAACTATCCAAGAAAAGAAAGGGGAAGGGTGGATTGCTAAAAGAAAATGAAAAATGAAAAAAGTTTCAAAAAAAGCTCGGACCGGGAGTTGAATCCCAAGTCTTACGAAAAACCGCACAGTCAGTGAATGCTAGACGTCAAGTATGGGCGCCGCTAATTCCCACTCCGATTCGGCAAACACCTTTGCAGTTTGTTCATACCATCAAGTCACCCAGGGTACGTCCTTTTTGCGGGGTCTGGTTGAAATCTCCTGCCTTTTTTTTAAAATATAAGGTCCTTAACGGCTCACCTCGGCAACAGCCACGATATGGGTTGCTACCTAGGTAAGTACCCCCAAGAGCTTCCAACTTGTACCTCGTAGGCTAGTTTTGCCTGGGAGTGTACTCCCATCCGCCTTCTTCCTCCCTTCTCTGCCTTGTAACTATCTAGACACTTGCGCCACACTCACTCAGACGTGAATACAGCGTGACTCTATCACCACCAGCACACCTCGTCAGCTAACTACGTCATCTAATATCAACAAGCTTGGAAACTTCCATACAATTCTGTTAGATTAAACGCATTTACTACCCCCTTTCCACTTGTCATTAGTAAACACAACAGCTGGACTAACACAAGGTAATCAATACTACGATAACTCCACTGGAATTGTTGGTATCTACAGCCCCCAATAACACGTTGGAGGTGTAGTTGCTACTTAATTTATCCAATCCATCTCTACCACTCCCGTCCATCTCTCTTCGAGCACTTTCTAGCAGACGCTGGTTCGTCCCACGGGTAATGCCAATTTACAATGAAGAGCGGCAACAGATCCAGAACCTCCTACAACTATATTTAGGAATGTTAGGTTTCCGGTAGCCATCGGTATCCTTGATTGACCCTAGCGGCTTCCTTTAATGAGACATTTGTCTTCGAGGTGAACTATAGAATATTACATTCAAGAGTACTTGGACATGACTGAAAAGGAAGCACAGAAAAGCTCTGCTAATCTTTACTTCGGAATTCTTCACTAAACCCATCAATTCGAGGTTTCGCTTGCTCTCAAGAATAACCGCAACTAACACAAGCTGGAGCGTTTAGTATTTGTAGTCTCCACGGTACTCATCATAAAGATCTATTTTAAATTTAAGGTATTGGTTAACGTTATTTCGTATAACCTTATTGAAACGAGCGACTTCTTAGAGTGGTAGAGCCTGGGTTATCCTGGTCCCGAGGCAGGTAGTCCAAAGAGGAGACACTCCGACCCCACCCGGCGCCGTAGCGTACAGTACTGCAGTCGCTATCGATCCCGCGACTGACCCGCTGTAGGCTTGGCATTTACTGTTACACCACCCACGGCGACTTCAATTGCAATTGTATAACGTTTGTCCTCATTCATGTAGCTGCAACTCGGGCCGAAAGACAATCGACTATAATACATACAGGCAAAACGGAGCTGTCCTCAAAGATGCGATACACCAAGTCCCCAGGGCTCCCCAAGCCTACCTACAAGTGTTCGTTCAAAGCCGCCTTCTCATCACCGCCCATGGCTCCTCCAAAGGACGTACTGAACTCCTTCAACTCTTCCAATTCCTTCTTCACGTTCTCCGCCTCAGCGACGACACACTCCCACGCATCGGCGCCCAGAGGTACACGGATAGGAATCTTCTGTCCACGGGTAAGCAACTCGCACATACCACGTGCAATATCATCGGCGGAGCTAAATGTCTTCAGCAGCGCCTCGTTCCCCAGCAAGCCCAACATGGCGTTCGTCGGCATGTGCGGGGCCGCGTACGCCGGGTGGCGCGTCGCCATGCTCTTGAAGCTGCGCCCTAGGTACTCGGTGGTGGTGCCGCCCGGCTCGAGGATCGAGAAGTGGATGTTCCACGCCGGGTCTAGCTCCTTCGCCACGCTCTCCGCGAACCCTTCCATTGCGAACTTTGACGCGTGGTAGAAGGCGCCGCCCGGGGTGGTGATGAATCCGCCCATCGAGCTCACGAATAGGATCGCCCCGCCCTGCTGGCCTGTCTTCGGGTTTTCGTCGCGCAGCACGCTCAGCGCTCGCTTGGTCACGTCCACTGCGCCCCAGACTGCACGTCGGATATCGGTCAGCCGTATGTCTTCCTATATAACGGGTTCCTCTTGGGGGACTACGCTAGATAGGGGGTGGGCGGGGTTGGCTGCTAACAGGAAGTAGGTCAACACTCACAATTCGTATCAAACAGATCTCGTCCTTCTCGCGCCGTCGACGCTTCCGTGTCGCCCATGACGGTGTACCCGGCATTATTCACGACGACATCCACACGCCCGAAGCGCTCCACCGCTTTCTTGAACGCCGCATCGATCGCCTCCAACGATGTGACGTCGAGCGCGACCTTGAGAACGTTCGGCGCGTCGTTCGGGAGGTATGAGAGCGCCGAAACCTGCCGTGCCGTTGCGACGACGCGGTTCCCTGTCTGGGTGGCTAGCCGTGTCGCCAAGGCTGCGCCGATGCCGGATGAGCAGCCGGTGACTTTAGAGTAGGTGTAATGTAAGCTTTATGTACCAGGAGGTGTTTGACATTGGTCACGTCCGGTTAAGCACCAGGGCTCCGATTGGACAAGGAAACAGAGTGTATATCAAAGACGGGGTGAGCAAGATGTAGACGTAGACTTACTGAACCAGACCGCATCGGGCGGAAGCGAGTAAAGACTGTTGTTTGCCATTTGATAGGTAGGTATAGGGTGTGAAGTGGTATGTTGCAAATTTGCTTGTCTAGTCTTGAGATAGATAGTTTGCTTATATCCTATCGCTGCTGTTCAACGAAACCGACATTTGGCGAGAAGGCAGACCTCTTTATATCAACCCGGAACCCTCTATCATAAGTAGACCTCCCCTTCCCGCGTCGGTCCCGAACCACAAACCATTTCTAAAATCTGTAGGTTGGATGGAAATTGTCTAAGTGCGACGTCCGCAAGTTAATCGACATACCTACCACCCTCACAGCCACTATGCTATTCTCAAAGGAACATGATTCCATAGTCTCTATCAAGCACTAGGTCCAGCCACCCAAAAGACCAGCTAGCTTACCGTCTAATGCAGGTCAGTAGAATGTTGGTTCATACGACGTTGTTTTAACCAGGAATACCTTATCTGCGGCCTAACTCCTTCGCTAAATTCCGCAATTCCCGGGATCTTGCAGGAAAACGGGCCTCAGCCACGAGGACCCCCAGTTATTGCAACGCCAAAATAATTGGAGACCCCGGGCCTCTGCCGAGTTGACGCCATCAAAGTACTTGTCTGACGTAAACGTAGCGTAACCTGGCCTTACTGACTCTCCGTGCAGTGGGACAATTCCATTGTGCGAGACTCGCAAATTACCTAAGCAATGGGTTTAAGCCTTCGGAGCATATTGATGACTGCGCTTTCTATTGTTCAACTACCCTTTATTTTGGTGATCTAAATTACGGGTTTCTGGCTTTCTGTGGATATTGTCGTACGCTTGGTTCCTACTACATGTTCAATCGCCTACTAGGCAACGCCTTTTTATGATGATTTAGTTTACGTAGCGACAATGTACATCACTTTTTAGTTCGTGACCTTGCTCATCTGCACCAATCGCTTAACACCGACCTGCGAGTTGTTAGCAAACGGTGTAAATGTATGGGCAAGGATATATCAGGCTCACCATCCAGTTACCGCACTCCTCTGTCTTATCTCGCTGAATCTCTACTTGAAGCCTTTGAGCTTCGGGATAGTCCTTGCTCTCTAACGCCAAAGCCAACTTCGTCAAGTGCTCCATGGTATCTGGTTTCACCAGTTCTCCGTTGTTCAGATGGTCGAAGAGTAAGCCCAATCGCTTCTGTGTATCTTTTACCTGTGGTGCAAATGAAGCTGGGGCTTTCGCCGCAACTCGCTGCATGTCGCGGCTAAAGACATCGACTAATTGCTGGGCATTAGGGGGGATATGAGAGCGGTCGCCTGGTGGATGTCTGGGCTTTGGCGGGGGTGCAGCTTGTGCAGCTGGGGGTGCAGGAGGTCCTGTTGGCGGTCCTCCACTGCCTGGTGGCGGCGGCCCTTGTTGAACTGGAGGTACCGCATAGGGAGAGGGCGCATACTGGCTTTGAGATGGGGTTGATTGCGGTGGGGGAGCGTAAGGGTTGGGGGGAGCACGATTGACACTAGGCGGTGGTGCCATGCCAGGATGCGGAGGTGGCTGGCTGGACTGCTGTAGTGTGGGAGCTGGAGCATACCGGTTTGAAGGGGGCCCTGCTGCCGGAGGTGGGTTATATGGTGAAGCTGTTCTTGCAACGAAATTTCCTGCCGTAGGTGGAGGCGGCAACCCAGACCCACCACCCGGAGTTGGTATACCAGCCGGCGGTGCGTATGCACTAGAGGCGGAAGACCCAGGGCGAGGCGGCGGCGGGAGTTGACCGGCTTGTGGAGGACCGCCTAAGGGAGACATTACGCGAGCCATTGGGGGACCCTTGGGAGGAGGAGGTGGTGTTCCTGCAGTTCGGTGACCGCCATACGGGCTCTGTGGAGGCGGCACTGGTTGATTGGCCTGGTTTAGAAAGGGCGATGCAATAGGCTGTGTGCTTGGCGTATGTCTCCGTGGAGGGGGTCTTGTTACCACTGGCACATCGTTCCAGTTGCCCACGTCTGCATTCTTGGGTGGGGGAGGCCTCAATGATGGAGTTGAAGATCGAGGAGGCCCAAATGATGGAGGCGGGGGGGCACCGTATCCCGAGGCAGGTGGAGGGATCTGTGAGGCTTGGCCAAGAGGTGCTTGAAATCCCTGGGGAGCATAAGGATTCGCTCCAGTAGGGGCGTATGGATTGGACACAGGAGGAACAGGAGTTGCACCGGGGGACGGAGCGTACGGGTTAGCAGTGGGAATTTGAGCAGTGGATTGCCCGTAGGGATTGCTTGTGTTTACGGGTGTAGATTGAACTGGTTGATATCCTCCTACGGCTGGCTGCTGTGCTCGAGAAGCTACGCGTCCAGACGCTACTGGGTGTTGAGCTGGCTGTCGGGACGCAGGTTGGACAGGAGCTTTCTTGGTAGCTAGTTGGACTCGCGACCGAGCTATATCAGCAGCTGGGTATTTTGTAGGCAGGAGGTCAAGGTATTTCTGAGCGACCTCCAACTGGCCATGGGCCGCAACGATGTCAGCATATTCAACGTACTTATCATACAAGAGGGCCAGTTTCCAGCCGGACGTGAGATCAGTCTCGTTGTCTTGAAATTTCGCGACGTGGCGGAAGACCGTAACCTTCTCGATGAACTGTTGCAGAGCTCGGGCGTGAACGGAGAAGGTAGAGTCGCTGCTTTCGGCTAGACCAGCTTTCTCGGCCTCTGTAAGTTCGGCAACCCAAATATCAACGACCTTTTCCAGCTTGGAGCCGACCAAGTAGCAGAAAGAGGCATCTTTGCGGGAGCCTGATTCAAGAATGCGATCACCCAATGCTTCACAAAGGTCAGAGAATTCGGTTGGGTCTGCGAATGTGCAGAGTGTCACCATAGTCTCTTTCCAATCAGCTAGATCAGCGTTATAAACCACGTCCCAGAGATTCTTGACAATGACAGAGCCTAGAAGACGGAGGTAGCTTGGCATGCCTGTCTTTTGGGAGAGATAAGCTGACTGGACCCTGTCGACCAAGTCTTTACCTCCACAATTGGCAATAATAAAAGCATCGGCCATACGACCCTCGTCCAGGCAAATTCCTGTAGCTTTCTCAAAATTGCCCAGCATCAAAGCTTTAGTAATCTGCTTCTCAACGGTAGAGTCGCCCTCACCAAACAGCTGGAAAGGATTGTCGGTTTTTGCACCCTTGGTGGCTGACAAATTAGCCAAGAAATCTTCTTCATCGGCATCTGGCCCGTCGGCAAAGAAAGTCGAAATACGCTTCTTATGTGTTTTCGCGTTGGAAACGGGCTTTTCCGGCTCTGTTTCTTCCTTCTTCTCATCCTCGTCAACCGCAGCGCCGTTTGTAATGTCCTTTTCATTAAATCCTAGGTAGTCCACAATTCCTTTCCGTGGGTTAGCAGACAAAAGTGTTTCGATGACACACCAGTCGGCCTTCTCTTCCTCTGAGTGAGCTTGCTCCTTGTGCGACCCGCAAATGGTCGCCAGATCTCCAGATTTGATGGACTCTTCGAATTTCTCAGTGGCTGAGGTGATATCTGAATCCACTGAAAACCGAGAAATTTGGATTTTGGATGAACGCTTCTGACCAGCTTGGGAAGGGTTCTGGTTAAATATCACGAGTTTCCCACCAAATCCAAATGAAACACCCACAGGCGTCTCAAGCCATCTGGGTGCCTTTGCTAGGGAGAAAGCAGCACCTTGAGGCTGGGTCTGAGCTTGTGTGAAGAAATCCTCGCCATCGAGATGACTTTGCGTAGTATTCTGCACAGCCGAGGGGTTGGTATTCTGCAGCGTCTGTATGGTGATCTTGCCATCAAACGCAGCCGTAGCCGAAAGGTTAGGGTTATTAGGGTGAAATCGCGTCAGGAAGGTCCAATTCGTAACCTCGGGAAATTCTCCGTAGCGCTCCCCTGACTGTGGATTCCAAATCAAGGTCTTATTATCCTTGCCGGAAGAAATCAAAATATCGCCGTCCTGCTGACACCATGAAACCGATAGCACGCCTTGCTCGTGTCCTTGGAGAGTTCTCTCGGGGGCGTTGGAGTTCCGCAGGTCCCATAGAAGAATGACAGGTGTGGCGTCGTCAGGTGTCGCAGTCAGTAGTTTAGTTGAGTTGTTCGGGTCCCAAGCGATAGCGCTGACGGGCTTTCGGTTGTTATTAAGTGTTAAAGACGCCTTTTTTGTCTTCAAATCCCAGACGGTTACGAAACCGCCGGTACCACCGGTAGCCAGGATATGGGAAACCTTGGTGTTCCAGGCTACACATTCTAAGTCGTCAGACCTGGCGGCGACCGTACCTAGTCGGAAAGCGCTCTCAGGATCATTGACATCGTAAATGAAAAGCTCGCCCTTGGCGCCAGCCGTTGCTAAAATCTGGGGGCGCAGAGGATTGAACTGCAAAGACTTGATTGGGCCTGTGTGCTTTGTCGTCCTCTGGATGAGGGCGTCAGAGTCGCCCGAGATGAGTTTCTCGGCATCCCAGAGGTCAAGTGATCCATTCTCGAGGGCGCCGGCAATGATGCCTTTGGGGTAGTCTTCGGAGGGCTGGCCCCAGGCTATATCGTAAAATCTGGCAGTGATCCGTCAGCAAAGCGCCGCAAGACTGAAGACGATGGCGTGGACTACCTCGAGTCGGCAGCGAGGCTCGCAATGGGCTGGAGCTCAAGTCCTTGGTCTTGGTTGTCGAGATCTAGGTCCCAGAGTTCCAACTTGGTCTCGTCGGAGAAGTCGGCGTCGACAGCGCCAGCTCTCGTCCCCGTGACAAGGATTGGCTTCGCGGCGTCCGGCGACCAGGCAAAGGCCGCCGTCCGAGCAATCTCGCGCAGTCTGACCATGGTTCTATGATGTAGACAGACCGAGGAAGGACAAGGTGGCTAAGGAGGGTGGAGAGGGGAGGTTTGAGAGAGGGCTACCCAGAATGCCAGCTGGCATTGAGCACTCCAGGCCAGCTAGGGATGATTTGGGACAGTTCGACAAGCTGGCGGGAAGGACAATGTTGCTGAGTGATGTGGTCGGCGAAACTGAGACAAGACCATGACAACGTAGGCCTAGTATAGGTTGTAGTTGATGCCAGATAACGCCCGCGGGCAGTCGCAAATCGATGAACGCCCCGTTATTATCATGAGCTGCCTCCAGGCCTGGACGGGAGTGGGACTGGGGTGGGGCTGGGGCGGGCCAAGCCAATCCCAGCTACGAAGTACATACCTAGGTATTGAGGTCCTGGCCAGTGTCCCGGCCATTGCATTACAGGTTAGGGCATTCGGCGACATGACATAATTTGAGAGCGTGCCAGTCACTGCAGAGGGGCACGAGCCACCTGCAGCTGCGCAGGGCATTCCGAGCCGAGTCGCGTCACCTCAGTCGGTCTTTTACTCTATAAACGCAAACCGCCAACCCACTGCACACCGGTACCACGTGACATCACGCAGTTGCTGCGATCCGTCTATCAAGTTGCGATATCTGCTCGAAGCATCCACGGCCAAGCCTGGGTTGCCCGAGGTCTCCGATACTCTTTTTTCGCCAGCACTCGCCGACGGTCTGAACAATCTGGGTCGGAACCATGACCGACTTGGCTCGTTGGAAAGCTACCGTCTATGTCGGTGGGCTTGCCTCGCTGGCCACCACAACAAATATTCATGACGCATTCATCCCATTTGGTGAGATTGCCGACGTATCGCTACCTAAGAATGATGCGCCCAACGCCACAGAGCCTCACCGAGGTTTTGCGTATGTCGAGTATGAGGACGCCGAAGACGCCAAGGAGGCTATCGACAACATGGATCAGTCCGAGTTCTTTGGCCGTATATTGAAAGTATCGGCCGCCAAGCCCCCCAAGAGTGCGGAAGAGGGCCTGGGAAGTAAGACAGCGATTTGGGAGCAGGTGAGACCTTCTATTTACTGGCGATACTCTATTATCGATATGCTTACGAGTTCAATAGGAGGGATGGCTTGCTAAACATGTTGTGAGTGAGGAGGATCGTCTGGCAACACCCGGGGGCGAAAAGGCAACTCCAGACGACAGACCGGATGACCCTATGCAAGGTCTTGAAGGGCTTGATGTAGCAGGGCCTAAGCCCGAATAAAAGGGGGATTTTACTTGGAACTGGCTTGGAAGGACGTGTACTCTCTCGCATAGCGTTGGCGTTGTGGACGGTTGGCAGGGCCCTTATAGGCACAAGGCAGAAAACATAAAGGATCTTTGAGACTGGAGTCTATACCATGATTGATATCACATATTCAACATTTCCTTCCGCTAGCCTCACGAGTTCCTATCATATACAATGTTGTGTTGTCTTGACAAAAGGGAATATTTCGTGGTCACACCGGTATGTCAGTGCTTCGCCCATGCTCCTCCTCATGCGATGTTAGCCCTTTTAGTGGTGCTCCTCGGTAGGCTCATCCTTGCGGTTTTGGCGGGTGAGACGGAGGTTCTTGTCGACGAAGAATTTGCGGAAGCTCGAGTAGCCAGCGGCGAAGACGGCGAAACCCACGACGACACCTGTATTTCGCCCTCGCAATCAGCCCTGTGAACGCCATGACCCAGGTTTCTATTTGTTAGGGTATAGACTAACCGAGGGGGATCAATTCAGCGGGGATCGATCGGAGCTTTCGTAGACGCTGGGAAATGGTGTGCGCTATATAGTACCGGCAATGTCAGTCGTCCTTCGTTATGTGTTCTCATCTCTTTGGTGGGTATGCGGTCGGATAATCGATTGGGTGTTTCCCGAAGCTCAATAGCCGAAATACAAGCGTTGACATACCGCTCTGGTCCTCCTTCTGTATGAACCGTTAGTAACGTCATCAGACCGCACAGGAGGAACTACGGGGAATACTGACGGGCATACGCATCATGCGCTTTGTGGGCACCATGCGAAGAGCTCGAGTGGCGTACATCTTGACGGAATTGAGGGGAGATTGTCACTGAAAAATCGACGACTTGGTGATTGGTGGTATGGAATGAAGCTTAAACTTGGGCAGCTCAAACAGGAAGCCTTTTGCAATTGGAGGTTTGGTTGGAGGAGATGAGCTGACCCGACGCTACGCAGCACCGCAGCCGCAGCAGTCGTTTCCAGTGGTCCGTGGGCGTGGGAATAGCCGCCGCAGCCATTCAGCGAGCTGCCTTTAGCAAAAGGTGGGGCACGCAGCCAGCTATCCCAAATTTGTCAGGCCACCAGGCCAAAACCGCCCTGCAGTGATTCGACAATTGCCTGAGAGCTCTCTCGCACGTCTTCCTGATCTTCGACATCATATCGCCCTCGCAGTCATCTACCGTTGAGCATCTCGCCGCCCTCTTCCCTCAAAGACACCACCACCGTCTCCTTAAAAAAAAAACACTCAAAATGTCTGACGACGAGCGCGAAACCAAGCCCTTCAAGTTCGTTACCGGTAAGTTTAGTCCTTAATTTACCTCATCTATTATTCTTAGCCGATGATGGTTTGATGCTGACTACTTCATCTTTAGCTGGTAAGAAGCTCCTCCCCCGCTCAACCCAATCGGCCTCATGAGGCGACGAAGATGCGACTAGGCGACCTATCGACTTACCGACCCGTTCCCCCCTTTACGGTCGCGACAGAACAGCCCTAATCCCAAGTCTTATAGGTGTCGATGCCCGGTTCCCCAACCAGAACCAGACCAAACACTGCTGGCAGAACTACGTCGACTACCACAAGTGCATCAACGCCAAGGGCGAGGACTTCGCACCTTGCCGCCAGTTCTTCCTTGCCTACCGATCTCTATGCCCGAGCGGATGGTACCAGCAATGGGACGACCAGCGAGGTTCGTATAAGCACACGCCCACACACATACCACTCACTGGCCAACTGGCAGCCATTGCATGGATTATCGCAAAACTAACAGAGACCACTGTAGAAGCTGGAAACTTCCCCGTCAAGCTCGACGGTTAAGATGTACATCAAACCCGAGGAACGACTATGGTAGTAAATAGGGGAGACGGGATCAATTACACGATGTAGCATTAGGGTCTTGGGTCAGACCAGCAATTAGACGTGTTGCCAACCATGTGCGCTCCTTATTGATATATGTTTTTCATGTTCGTTTTACTGAGTTCTGGTCTCTTCACCTGGTGATAGTACATTAGGTTTCCGAATAAACCAATGTTTCGTGAAGACTTATTGGAGTGTTATAAAGCGATTGAATAATCCATTTCAAGCAACAGAATGCAAGCACATTGTGGTGTGTGCTTACCAACATTGTTGGTGAGTGAGCACTTTCATACATGGCCCTTCCAGTTAGCTGCTCTTTTAAGGTTGCCGCCTCTAAAGGAATATTCCTGGAGGCAACTCCTTAGAGAGACTGTTTGAGGGTCAGTTACACTTACTAGTATTCATTTTCACATGCCGCCTCGACGCTCTTTCCATGACCGCATTTTCACGCTTCGTCTTTGTCTCACCAGCTAGAGTCCCAATACGGAGATCTGCAGCTCTTTAAACGAAGAGTGTCGAATTCCCAGCCAGCAAGAACATCATCAGCTACGCCGCCGTAAGAGCCAAGAATACAGCTCACTATTATTGCCGCTATCGTATCGTAGCATATCATCTTCGTTATCGTCATCTTCACTCCATCCACCAGCCTTCAGTCTCGACAAGGTTTACTACACGATGTCCACACCCACTCCCAATCCAGCTGTATTCCACCAATTCAGCAGGATGCCCTCAGAACTGTGCGATATGGTGTGGGACATAGCCTTACTCGTCGAGGCGTACAATCGGATGGTCCTCGTGGACGTAGAAACTCGTGCGATATACCCCACAAGACTTCTTGCTTCGCCATTTTTGCGAGTCTGTTACGCAAGTCGTGAGCGGGCCAAGCGTACCTATAGTCACCAAGAAACTGTCAGAAAGGCGGAAGAACACAGGGGGATTTTGGAGCTTGCCCAATCTGGAGTTGGCGTCAGGTCGCCGCTTGATGTAGGCACGGTCTATTTAAGGTAAGCTTAAGCTTCGTGGCCTATATGCCTATTCGGCACTTATCTTTGACTAACATGGTTTCAAGTCCACAATATGACACCTTCTGTACCGGACCCCGTTGGGGTGTGTACACTTACTTGATCCATTTTCGCCTGCAGAGAGTCTCATACTATAGTACCGACATCCTGGCTCCGGACAATCCACTCTTACTAGGTGCCCGAAAGGTCTGCTCTTTCGTGCAGTACGACCTAACTATAGATCAAACTGCGAGAGATACAGAATATATAGAATATCCACAATGTCCGCAAATGGATATTCGGAGGAACCAAGACATGGTTTTTTTCCCGACTGCTCATCATTGGTTCGCAGTGTTTTATCCAGATAAAGACTCTGTGTGCAATGTACACTGGAACCAGCAGCAGCAGCGTTGGGTCGCTGGTGACGAACCCTACAATTTGAGCCTAGATATCCAGGTCATAGCCGATAGGGGCTGGGAGGGTCAAATTTTGCTCATGGACCTACTCTCCTTCAAATACCGTTTAGCACGATTAAAGCGAGCGCCCATTAACACACAGCCTTCCGTGAGCTTCTTCCCTTTATCATACATCCGTCTAATAATTAACCTTTACTAAGGGGTAATAAGTTGTACCTACACTTATAGATAATAATAAGGAGTACGATATAAATAAACAAGAATAACTTAAATATTATATAAGCAATTGCTTAGTTATATATATTCTTAATAAGTGAACATTTGATTTTATGCTTGTTTACCTACGGTCTTTAAAATCTTCCAACTTGCATGATTAACGACAGGCAGGTAATAGTTAGCCCTACTAGGTATTACTCGAAGTTCTGTTGCTACCTCCAGTAGGTACCTAGGTACCTACCTACTAAGGTACTGGGATTAAGTGGGGCATGAGGTCTCGGAGGTAGCAGTCGGGCCGCCAATGCAGCAGGATCCACCCGAAATTTATCGAAGCATGGGACTCGGGCAGCGCGAAGACGGCCTCACTCTCGACAAATCCAGTACTCCCCTTTCGACGAAGTAGCGAGCGTAGAGGCTCGCGGCCCGTCAACATGGTGAATCCAGGAAAGCGCATGAACATATTACAAGCCGTGAGCCGCCCAGCCCGCCGAACAACCTCGTATCTCGTCAATTAGCTAACATCGAAGTAGAAGGTACATCGCACCCATCGGACCATCAATGCGGCGAACCCGTTCATGCGTAGCAGAAGAGACGATCTGACAAGACCAACCCCATAGCTTTTGGCATTACGGCATGGCCCCGGTGCTGCGATACTGCCGCCCGAGATAACGAGGATACATCTGGACTTTGCGCTGAAATGGAACGACGGACATTTTGGGCCAAGGTGCGCCTCCTCCGCCACCTGCGAATCTGGGGGCCGGCCGATCTTTCTAATTCTATGGGCCGGTTTCGATGCTGGAAGTCTTTGAAATGGTATCTAACTTACCGTTAGGAAATTTTGGAAAACATGTCTCCCACGCCTTAAATACTGGAATCCAGCAATCCCAATGCTGGTGAACCGATCCGACAACCAAGCCGGTCCAGCGACCATGTCTATCTACTTCCGACAGACCTCCTCATCCTCAGACCCAGCCTCGACGACAGAAGCCGTGCGCAACATGCTGCCCCTGGCCCAGCAACCGCACTCGAGCACGACGAACGAGCACCCGGCGCCCCCGCCCGAGGAAGGCGAGAGGGTCGTGGCGATCGACATGAAAAACGTGCACTCGGACGCTATTCTCAGCGAGTTCCTGGCCAAGACGGGTGCCACCCTCGTTCACCCCACCCCCGACGAGCAGGTCGAGATGCGCCAGGTCGAGGAACGCATCGAGCGCGGCGCTATAGATCGCGCCATCGTCAAGAAGTTTGTCGACGACAAGCGGCGCGATGAGCGTATGCTGGCGATCGCCAAGCAGGAGGCCGAGGCCATCAAGGCTGCGAACCAGTAAAAATGTAAATCTCAAGGCGGAACAAAAGCCATGACGGAGCAAATAGCTGTACGAAAATAATACTCGGAGGAGGGATCTACGAGAACGAGCAAGCTGCCCTAAGAAGGGTAAGGGGGAGATACCTGACAAAGCTTGACTGTACATATACGTGTATTGTATAGAACGGAGGCGGCGTGGAAGCAAAACCCACTGTCTACGTGGTCGTGTATATGAATGAATATTAGCGCCGAATAAGGAATGGGCGAATACTCCAAAGGGAAATTGTCCCTCTCGCGCTATCGTGAGTGTGCAGAACGCAACTTTATGACGTTGCATTCTGCCCCACGCGAATACAGGTACGTTGAACGATCCCTTGCTCACCTCATTCAAGATAGACGACTTGATTAGCTAACAAGATGAATAGTATCTATTTGACCGATACGCTCCTCGTGTGACCAAATCATCTACTACCTCCCGTCACAATTCCATCCCTCTGTTCTTATGAGCCTTTAATACCACTCCCATATACAAGCAGGTGTAGTAGTCCAGAACCAGCCCCAACCCAACCCAATCCTTGCAACACTCTGAGATAAGCCAGCAAGTTCCATCATGGCCTATTTCAATTTTCAGTCAAGGAAAAGCAAAAGTGAATTTTTTACAAAAAACATATGTCTATCTGTGTTTTTGACCAGGAGAGGAGTTACAGATTACTTTTGCATTCCCATTGTTTTATCTGAGCTTTTCTTAAGGTCGACATTTTCGTTTTGTGTATGCACTGCTTGCTTCACCAGTCAGACGCGGATGTAGTATAGAGCTACTTGAGTACGACGAGGGGGATATGTCAATACTAATAATAGGGCATTGGTTTGGTATAATTAGTTCTGGACGTGCATCAAATTCGATTTCGTACTTGAGGCTGGAAAGGGATCCCAAAGTATGGCTATAGTAGATATAAATATCATTAATTAACACTGATTATACTTCATAACTCATTCTGCCTTACATATATTTACTCATACAAGGACAAAAGAAACCCACAGAACCGAACCAATCCAACCGAGCACGCCGCATTCTCGTGAATCATATCATTCCCTTTCCCCTCTCACTTTTGAGTGTCATTTACCCCTTATCTAGATCTCCGTCTCCACATCCGGCTGGCGCCCGCTCAGCGAGCCAACCTTGGTCAATCGGCGGACGGCATACTTGGCCTCGTCCTTGACAAACTGGACGTTGCGCATGGGCTGCCACTGCATGAGACCCCGGTGCTGGCGGTGGAGGTCGCGGCTGCGGGTCTTGTAGTCCTTGTATTGCGTGATGGGGTTCTTGCTGCTGCCGCCGCTCTTCACCGAGACGCCCGAGTCGGAACTCCCGGGGCCCGTAGAGCTGGTCCTGGCCCGTCCGATGGCATCCTCGTGTGCGGCGCCAGATGTCGTGGCGTCTTTGATGCCTAGGTCTGACTCTTCGTGCTTAATGCCTTGCGAGGGGCCGTCGGAGTCGCTGTCGGACCCATACTCGTCACCCTCGGACGTTGTGTCGCCGCCCCGCGTCCCGCTCATCACTTCAGCTGGGTCCTTGCCAAAGGCCCCCGTCCAATCCGTCCCATCTTTCGCAAGCCATCTCTGCTTCTCCTCCGGCGACACCGTGGCGAGCACGTCGCGGCCGTGGGTCAGCGATTCGTCGTGCAGCTTCTGGATGATGGGGGGCAGTTCATTGGAGACGTCTTCCTGTCGAACACCCTCTGCGAAGCACGCTTCCCAGGTCTCGATTGTCTCACGCGAATTGTTGTCGCTGACGAATCGGAGATGATCGAGATCCGTGCCCGCCTTATATCTGCCTCGGAAACGCAGGCGACCGACCTCTTCGATCTTGATATCGGGGATGGCTCTGAAATTCTCCTCGGTGATGTAGTTCTGAGACAGACGCGTTGCGTTGTCGCATTTCCAGATAGGGATATCAAAGTCTACTTCCTGGTTGTCGACCAACCCCTGCAACCACACGACGGCAAAATGCTCGACGTGACGCTTTCCAGGTAGGTGGAATTCAATGAAGATAGGTGAGCGATAGCGGTATCTGACAGGTAATCGAGGTCTGGGGTTATTTGTGATTCCATTGATATCCCATCGCACGGTATCCCCTTCAGCAGTGCATTGTTCGCGCTTAACGGTTGCAGAGCTACCGCCGGTCCTCATTCTGAGCTTGATTTTACCCTTGTCGGTACCGGTGAAAGTTGAAGTGAGGCTGTCAGACAAGAATTCGAAGGTGCCGACGTCCCATCCAAGTTGTGGCGGGGGTAACTTCAATTCGACAGAGCGGAAAAGGAGAGAAATTCGAACCCGGCCATAGCCGATACCACCATCCAGAGGGTACCATCGTGTCGACTAGATACAAGTTAGTTGTTTGATTGTTGGGCGTCTTGCATTAATCTGACTCACCTGGCTGCTGGTTTGTAGGATATCCGAGAGTTTAAGCGGCACTACGCCAATGATTGGATCGTGCTGTCTGTTCCTAGAATCACGAACAGTGACAGTGACAATGGCAGACCGCCAGTCTCGGACGAATCGCTCCGTGCCAGCATTGAAGATTGGCTTGGAAGAGACCACCTTAGTTCTCGTTTTGTAGGCCTACATGTGTTGTCAGTTGAGATTCATCCCTAGACGAACTTGTCTTGTGCACATACCAATTCGTCGTTGAGGCAGATGGTGCAATAAGCACTCGGCAATGTTTTGGCGGCTTCTTCCTTGATCTCGCCAGCATCTCTGGCCGGCTCGTACTCTTTGCCACCTTTGCGCTTGCCACCATCAGAACCCTTGATCTGGGCTAGTTCCAAACTCACGATCTGATGTACCACAACGCTCAGGATACCCGAAGGCCACAGGGGGTCGGGAGGAGTGTGCGTAACCGCATCTTCTTCGGAGTTCTCAATAGCTCCCTTGTCATCTTGCAGCTCCTTCTTGTCTCTAAGTTCCTTGGGCAAGCTGTGGTCCTTACCATCAGTTCGCATAGCAGCTCGGAACTGAGTCTTGCCAAAAAAGCCGACTTCCCAGTGTAGTTCGCCGGGCATCTCACTTCCAGCCTTAACGCCACGAAGCTTAGAGACCTGTTGATACATCTTGCCTGGGTGCTGGATCAGCTTCTGTAGTGAAAGCTCAACCTTGCCGACAACATCATCAGCACTTGAGCGATCACTGTCCCAAAGTTCCATAGATAGTTGCTCATCGGCCTTAATCAGGTCGGAAGTAACCATGAGAGCGCAGGTTTCCTCAAAGACAGGGTTCAAGTCGTCTTGAATGACACGAGTGCAGTACATAGGTTTGCCGAACTTGGAGAAGCTGACAGTGACGTAGGGATCAGAGCCGCCACCTTCGGAACCACGTCGATCTTGCTTTGATAAACCGACAGCTTTGTGAATACGAATGAAAAGGATTCCCATGGCGTTGGTATCCTTTTGGATATCGTCGCCCTGAAGCATCTTGCCAAGATCGAGCGTCATACTCTTGGGCGCCACATACATACTACAAGCGGTTTTAATCGCCCAGTTGACGAAGTTGGAAATCAGGGGCAGATTTAGGATGTTGACACCTCGCTCGACCATAGGCGTGCAACTAGCTTCGACTTTTGGAACTCCCATCAAAGTAAAGGTGACAGCTTTCAAGAACGGCGGCTGGGGAGACATCTGTAGTCTAATTCTCACGGTACCAACTAGACCAACAAGTTCTACCCCTACTACTTGTTAGATTGGTACTGCGCATAGGGTTCATGATCACCTACATATGGGTAATGGAACACCGAAGAGGCCTTTGATTCCTAGATAGAAGACCAACTGCATACCCATGTTGGCGGCCTTGGCGGACACGGATTGTGAAGATGGTTTGGCATGGTAGGCGAACGACGCTTCGAGGTTATAATAGTCACCACCTTCTTCGTCGGCTGCAACTTCTTGCGGGTCTTTAATTTTCTCGTTTTGTTTGTGCATCTCGTCTTTGATCTCTTGCATGTGTGCATCCGGGAGAGCCCGCAGGCTCAGGATACGGATTGGGTTGTTCCCTTGGTTAATATCGGCGACTTTCACGTTCTCAATAACGCCGGGGACTGAAGCTTGCATAACATCCTATCCCTGTTAGCATTGGAGTGAGAAACTCAACTTATACGTGACATACCTCAAGTGTGTCAGCTACTGAGGCAAACATCTCAGGGTTTACCAAACCCCAGACAATGCCAAGCAAGGAATTCATCCACTCGACAGACTCGGGAATGAGGTTCACAACGGCGGTTTCACCTCGCTTTTGCTCGCTCGACCATTCTATGTCGCGACCTCGGCGAACCAGATCCTTCATCCAGAGGAAGATCCCGGAAGCAATGCACATTGCTAATGGTATCAGGCCGAGAAGCCTGCCTCCAAAGAATTTGCCAACAAAGACGATTGAAAAGAATACAGTAAAACATAATATAGTAGCGCGCTGCTCGATAGTGTTGTACATGGGTTCGTAGCTGACAGATGGAGTTGGGTGAAATAAGACGTTGGTCTTTTCACCATGGATGGGAACGTCCGAGGTAGAGCCTGTGGCCACGGGATCGGGGGGCGCAGTGATATCTTGATTCTTCCGGTACTCCTCGCCCGACTGGGTCGCCTCGGTCTTGACTGAAGTGTCTTTGCCTAAGTTGGCGTTTGGTATAGACAGCTATGAAAACTCACGGTTAGTAGACGTGACCTCGACTTTGCGAAAATGATAAACTTACGTGTGGATTCTCAACAGCTTTCTTGAAATCAAGTCTCTCATCATCTATCTGAACCTCTTTACCCGTGACGGGATCAGTAACAACCCTTCCATGGCCGGCAAGGTAGGTGTCATTCTGGTGCTCTTTAATATTGCCATTCTTCTTGTTCGCTTTCAACTCTGAGTCGATCTTGGCATCGCGCTCTCTCTTGTCTCTGTCAAGTGCGGCAGCGAATTCTTTGATGTTCGGAATGCGATTGAACCCGGAGTAGTGGCCCCCTCCCGGGTGTACATGTTCTTTCTCTGCTGACATGGCTATAATTACTGGTTCATGTGTATAATTAGTCTAAGTGAGCAGATAGCCGCGGTGGTATGATATGGAGCTGCTGAGTCGAGAGAAGCGTAATGATGGGGTCTCTGACAGCCCCGTCGTCACGGGGTTTGGTAGGTGGATGTATCGGTAATGTCCAGTATGGACAGTGTCAGATATCCCGAAATTCGAAACAAGAAGTAAGGGAAAAGAAGCAGAGGGAAGAGATGTCAGGTTTATTGAATTCTAGGTACAGTATCTGGGTCTACACTAGGTACTCTAGTGGTGAGGTTATGATGCAGTCCTACCTTAGCCTGTTATTCGAAGTGCCGATAAGCAAGCCTAGGGTTGGACTAGTATTGCTTGGTCTGGGACAGCCTTGCATCATAGCTGAATGGGATTTTCGTCTCTGTGCATGGCCAGGCGTTGTGAAGTAGGATGCGTGTCACGATAAGTAGTATAGTAGTACCTGGTGGACGGCATGCCTATAAGTGTCCATGACGTCAGTGGAACCAGGTTGAAAGAACCCACTGAACCTAGCGTGGTGGGACCTTAAACTGAACATTCCAGGCCCTCTCTACCCTGTAGACTGCATGCAATACTCTATCACCATGCGCTTATAACACCTCTCGATGGCCTTTTAATAACATCTGAGGGGGACAAATAAATCATTGTATTTTAACGATTCATGATTCTGTCACTAAGAACCTGGCGACAGCAGTGTTTCGTTCGGGAATTGCAGTTGAGTTGAGAAGAGCTGCCCTGGATCTCTTACGTCATCGGGCGTCTACGTACAACTGTTCGGCTTTGTGTCTTGTTTGTGCTACAAGCACTTCTTTTCTCATTGTTTAGTATCTCACACCTTGATCTTCCATTATTTACTGAATCGATCGATGTCATAATCCTTGGCCTCATTCGCTTATCGGATTTTCCCTCGAGTTTCTGATTCAGTCCAACCCACAACACCTTTCTACGCGGCCAGACTCTCAGACCAGGTTTATAATTAAGCAGGCCAAGTATCACTTTCCGCATAGTGTGTATACTAGACCACACGATATGTAGCTAAATATGTCTATCTGCGTTGTCCCGGCGTTTTGGTGGGCGTCGTTACAGAAAAAGGACAAATGAAGACGTAGGTATTATTGGCCAAGCAAGTAGCTTTGACTTCTATAGTGCGAGGACCCGGGGTAGCGGGACAATTAACAGTGGAGGTAAAGCTCCTTTACCTGACACAGCGAAATGTCCCAGAAGACGTACATAGCCAAAACACCACCATGTTCCCGAAGTCATGATCATCGTGTTCTCATTCAAGCATATACTAGTAGTTAAAACAATTATAGAAAGCACAACATCTTGCATTAAGAATCAATGCCCGGCATTAATCGTAATAGCGTTTGACACAGAGGCGCCCGCCCCTCGCCTGATTAGAAACCTCATTGATAAACCAGCCAACAATCGCAATCGCAATGCAGCCTATTCCTTTTGGCCTTGCGGTCGGTATGCGTGTAAAACCCCCAAGATTTAAAATCTTCGCTGAAACTTTAACTCCCTTACCCATGGCACCCGAGATCTAGACTCTGAGTGCGGCAACACTGCATATACAGTCGGCCATGATCGTGTCATCATCGTCAGGCCTGGTGTGTTTCCTAAGAATCCTTTACGAGGTCTGGCGGAATTGGCGTGTCTCGCTGACTGCTGGCCTCGGAATCGGTCAGGTCTTCAGGGGCGAGGTGTGGTGCCCGTGCTGCGGATGACTCTGTCGACAGCGGGTTATGGTTTGCCGTTGGCGTGCTGGGATCAGCGTCTACATTATAGGGGGTTGTGGCCCTGCTCGAGCGATAACTGCTCGTTTCTGACATATCAATGTCCATGTCATCTTGGTCGGTCTCTACCAGTGTGTCCGAGTCAGATCCAGTCTGTTCTACGCTGGTCTCGATGGCAGCCATGGGTTCTGCTGTATTAGTTCTGTTTGTGTAAACAAGCTCGGATGGCGTCGTTGTAGTAGTGGCTTTGGGGGTGGATGGCTCTCCGGCGGCAGCACGGAGAGCTCCAATTGCTCCACTCTCACTCTCGTCATCGTCTTTCCCAATTGTCCAAACCCACTTCCGCTTCTTTTCCTTTATTTTTCGCTTACGGATTCCATCCGGTCTTGGAGAGAGGACGGATGTCTCCGTAGCAAGGCTCGTCATCTGCCTTCTCATCTCTTCAAATGGCCCCGGGGTTCGACCACCATCCTTAATTTCGTCTCCGGAATAAGCCATAGCAAGGTCAAGGTCAACGTCAGAATCTTCTGGCATCGGGGACGGCGTGTACGGTGAAGCCTCCTCGGCCAGCAGGTCGATGTGCGACCTAGTATACTTCTCAGTAGTAATAGTTCGCGTCAACGGCGACTCGTATCCTACTCGTCTTGCTGCCTTCTTTTGCCGCCGAGTTGATTGTCTCCTTGGAGAGCTGGGAGACATTGCATTTGATGACTGCAGAGGAGAATTGCGCAGTATGCTGTGGAGTGCTCTGTTGCGGCTATATGGTGCCTTGGTAACGGGATTGACGTCAGCAAAACTGACACGGCGGCGAGTCTCGACTGGCGACAACGGTACTGTCCGGCGATCCATATCCATGGGATTGAAGGTAAACATTGTACGGTCCGGGTCGACCACTCCAGCCGATAACGGTGGAGTCGGTGTCATCGTGCTCGGATACACGATTCCCATCTGTTGAGCCGGAGAGGCGGGAGTTGGTGACAAGGGAGTACCTGGAAGAGCAGTGAATGGTGTTTGGACCTTTTGCTCATGACTCCGGAGTGTGTCCGCATCAGTTTGTATTTTAAGAGGCTGGTGTAACTTTATCGCCGTTAGAGGAGTGCTCTGAGTAGGAGTCGATCTCTCGATAGCCGTAGTATAGACATTTGACAACGTATTGAACGCTGTTGGTGACCTGGGATCCGCATGGTCAAAGAAGCTCCTAGATCGGATGCCCGGCCCATGATGTATGGGCTTCGTCTGAAGAGACAACCTAGGTCTCCTTGAGTTGGCCGGTCCTGCCATGCTTCCGATCAGGCAACCACCTTGTGGCCCAGAGTTAGCCTTGGCGGGCCAAGAGACAATCAAGAGTCGATGATGCGTATAGAACGCTGGTACAGTTTGAGAATCCGCCTATTCCGTGCCACCGGACAGACCAAGACCCAGGCGATCTCCTAGCAGACTGGGACTTGGCACTTAAAGCGACACAAAATTATAGCAATGTAGAAACGAATACTAGTCAATAGAAGGAGACTGAGTATATAATATTATTTAGACATCGGGCGATGTGACTCGACGAAAAGGGAGGGGAGAGCAAGTCTTAAGTGAGTCGAGCGCTTGGAGAGATGGCGCTAATGCAAACCTTGGTGCGTGGGGAGCAAAGAGCATCTAGTAGGAAAAAGGAAGGAAATATTGGGAAGGGAGCCTGGGATTGGGTTGGCTTCGAGTACTGAGACAAGAACATGGCGAGGACATGGGTCAAGAACTTGATAGATGTATACTGCGAAGCTGTGGGAGTGGGCCAAATGTTGGTTGGCTATAAAAAGGTGACAGCGGCGTGGAAGGGATGCGGTTGAAAGGCGCAAGCGCCGACTGACCCCGGCCACGATGCGCAACCCCGGTCGATCGCAGCCAATAATACACACGGCGGCGTCGGCTAACATGCCTCACCGCGTGTGTGTGTTCGTCAGGCTGGCTCTTATGGCGTCTATTCCTTCCTACGATCCCCCGCACTCGAGAAAAGCGGTTAGTCGTGATGCTCACCGTAAGCCACGGCGAACTAAGTACGCCTCGCATCGAAATTGATCCCAATTTCCTGGCTTATGATATGTAGTATTGTGACCATCACGAGCCTAAGACTCCTAACCGTTCGCCTTAGCGACAGAACCGCTCGTTCCGAACCGATTTGGTTCCAAGCCTAGGCGAAAATGAGACGACGGAATCTTAGCAATCTTACAAGCGGAACGACGGATTCAATATGAGAGATGATAGTTCTTGTACTATATTAGTCTTCATCCCAGCCCGAAGGCGTTTCAATCTGAATCATTAATAGAAGAACGTATATGTGTTTAATTGTTGGTGGCTTGGCCAACTTGTCAATTCCTTGCCTGCCGAAAGGTCTCAGCACCCATGCTGGCTCGGCGTAATACTGTAGACTCAATTGTTGGATATAGGCAAGGAAGCAAACTTGCAAAGTCCGAAGCTAACAGCCGTCGTGTGATGCAAACAAAAATATCGTCGAGAATTTTGTTGCCGTGGCATGTTGTCGCTAACTATTACGGAGAAAAGCGTGGCCGGAAGGAATTCACGACACACCTGGTCAGTAATCAAAAAGGCGATAAAAATAACTTGTACAGTAAACTACCACACAGTGCATATGGTTATACACTGTCCTTTGTTGGGACTTCCGCGATCGTCACCTCATTGAGCTTCAACATTTCACAACCTCACCATACGATTTGCATCTGCTCAACCACGAGCTATAACAGTAATAAGAGACATGAAGAAGGGAATTTAGGATTCTGAGACGGTTGACTTGCTCGAAGAGGCATCATTTGGTGGACTGGTCCACCCACCGCGATCGGCTATTTTTGATCATGGAACAAGATGAATACGACAAGCTTGACACACGACATTGCGAAATCCATCAAGATCCCGAAGCGAAACGATGAACGCGTTATCCTGCATTTCGTATGTGACACATTCTTTTCCACAACGTGAATGAAACTATCTCATTTTATTTCTGTTCGTCCCCCTGCATCGCCCCTTGCATTGCGAATTCTATTTTTCCTTTTTCTATATCGAGTCTCACACATCTACGTACCCATCCCATACTATTGCATAAACATCACCTAAACTGATCAGGACTACGACTGCTTCTACGCAAGCGTCTTCGAGAATGAGAACCCGTCTCTGAAATCGCAGCCCCTGGGCATAAAGCAGAAGAGCATCCTCGCAACATGCAACTACGTGGCGCGCGCGCGTGGCGTAAAAAAGCTGATGCTGATATCGGAGGCGCAGCGGATCTGTCCGGATCTGATCCTCATGAACGGGGAGGATCTGACTCGGTTCCGCGACGTCTCGAAGAAGCTGTGGGCGTTCCTCCGCGCACACTCGTGGAACCACCGCGTCGAGCGTCTGGGGCTCGACGAGGTCTTTCTCGACGTCACCGACGTCGTCGTGTATAATCAGGAGACGCTCAACGTCCACGCGCTCAGCGACTCGTTCTTCCACCTCGATCGCAGCGACCCGGTGAAAGGGTTCGCGTTCGACGGGTCGGGGTTCTCGGGATGCGTGGCACCAAAGGCTAATGATGGGACTGTCCAAGTGGATGTCAAGAATCCGCTTTGCGTCCGCCTGATGCTCGCTTCCCACCTCGCGGGTTACCTCCGCCATAAGCTCGACGAGGACTTCGGATATACCTCGAGCGGCGGGATCTCGACCAACAAGCTCCGAGCGAAGCTAGCCGGCAGCGTCAACAAGCCTAATAATCAAACGACGCTCCTAGAGACGAAGGATGACGGCGACGCGGTCAGGATGTTCATGGACGCCCACGGCATCCGCAAGGTTCCCGGGATCGGGGGGCGGATCGCGCAGTTGATAGAAGAGTACCTACTGTCAAGACCAACCAAGCGCCGCGATCGCGAGAGCACTAACGTGACAGTCGGCGAGGCTCGGACGCACCTAGGGATGTCGGCAGACCTCTTGGAACAGATCCTCGATCGGCCCGGCGCGGAGCGCGGCAGCGGCGAGAAAGTGTGGAACCTGCTGCACGGCGTAGACCCTTCCGAGGTCAAGGAGGCGAGCGATGTGCCGACGCAGATCTCCATCGAGGACACGTACATGTCTCGCCCGCTGCAGACGCCCGCCGAAGTCGTGCGTGAACTGCGTGCCCTCGCGACCTCGCTGATTCGGCGCATGCGCGTCGATCTCACCGAAGTAGACGCACACCCGCTTACTCCTGCTCCTGCGGATAATACCGCTCAGAAAGCCACACCTACCAGCGGAACCACCGTAGATGCAAGTGCCTCATCCAACACACCGCGCTGGCTCGCGTATCCAAAGACGCTACGTCTATCAACACGAACAAAACCCAAACAAACAGGCCCTCCCTCAAGCACAAGCAGCAGCGCGATCGAAGCCCCAAACTTCAGCCGTTCGTCGCGCAGCGCAGCACTGCCCAATTTCGTCTTCCAAATCTCCGCGCCATCGCCCTCCTGCGAAGAACTCGCCGAGCGCCTCGTGACGGAATCCCTCCTCCCGCTCTTCCGGCGTCTGCACCCCGAGCGAAACGGCGGCTGGAACCTGGCGCTGCTGAACATCTGCGTGACGAACATGGTTATCGTCGCTAATGAGGCTGGCAGCGTGGCGGCGCCTGGACGGAACATCGGACGGATGTTCCGGACACAGGAAGATAAGCTGCGTGAGTGGACTGTGTATGACACATCTCCCTTGCCTGTACCATTGGCCCCCGCCTCAGTCGGGGTCGATGAAGGGGCTGGGGAGTGTGTACAGCAAGATGTACAGAAAGACCTTATCGCAGAGGAAGAGGAGAATGAACAATATGACGGTGAGATCGCGATGAACAGCAGCAGCCCGCTTGTCGATGAAGGAGATGATGATGGTATCTGGGACGGACGTGAGGAGTCAGACTCGCAGCGATGTCAAATTTGCGGACACGTGCTCCCTGCATTCGCAATGCTAGCACACGAGCGGTTCCACGCCATGGTAGAATAAATGGTGCCTGGGCCAAAACAAAACCCGTTTTGTAGTTTCGCTAGTTTGATTTGTAGATACCCCTTAAGTACGCTCAATGATTTCTAATTTGTCAGTCTGCTTTGTCGTGACAAATTGCACGTCGATATTGATTTTATATATTTCTATCACTATCGCGTCGCAAAGCATTCACATCGTAATGGTACGCTACACGTAGAAGCGGAAGGTTTCCCCAATATGGTTTCCTCCTTCCTGCCCACGCCTTCCTCTCATCGGAAAACCACTGACACCGCCCTGAATGTTAAAAAGGCCTGGGTATAATAGAGACGAATGTGTAGGAGACCACCCAAGATCCAACCTAGTTGCTGAGACGAATATCATCGCGAATCTCATAGGTTATGTTCCGCGTTCCCCCCTAACGAACCAGAACCATGCCGTGCGCCTAGCCATGTACCCCCTTAAACTCCGGTAAAACAGCAAATATGGGCACGTCTCGCGACGTTTTAAGAAAATATACCATTAAACCGCATATGTTCGTTCCGAATCCAGCATTTGGTTCTCTTTGATTAGTGATTCAAGCCAGTCTCCCGCTAGGTTGAGCATGCTGCTTTTGCTATAACCACCATTTTGCAAATTTGGAACGATGAAGACGAGGTCATCGAACCCTTCCTTAATGGCACCTCGTCTTTTTTGCTCGCTTTTGATGTGGTTTTCCCTCTTCTGGGCATCGGTCAAGTTTTCACGTGGTGGCTTAGGCTGGGTAGGTGCGGATTTTCGTCGTTTTCCGGACACTTCTTGTGTCGCCGAAGATGAGTCGGGTGATCCATTGAGATCGCCTTTGGATTTACGCTTTCTTGCCGGAGCCTTTGACAGTAGCTGTGCTGTATATTCTCCATCTTCTTCGAGCTCCATCTTAGCCTTACTTCTCCGGCGCTTCTTAAAAGACGTTGCTGCGTTCTCCTCCGCGTGTATATTTCCATTACCGTTCTCAATGGCTGTGTGCGTAACTGCTTCCTTGTTCCGTACCGGGCTCGAAGGCTGAGTGTTTGGAGTACTGGTAGTATACTCTAAGGCTTCCTTTACCGTGTTTATGCGCTTTTTCTCGAGGGCTTCACTTGACTCATGCTGTGGTGGCATAAAACCCTGACTCCTGTCGAAAGTCGGATCAGACCCGAATTGAAACTCTGGCGGCTCTGCTAGACGTTGAGCAGTCGATCCTCGGCTTCCGACTAGCATATTAACAAATAGCGCATCGGTCTCATTGGACCTCGCAGGTGGAGCAGAGCTAACGGGATTTTGGGCGGAGATTGGCTGTGAAAATGAACCTCGATGGTTACCTGGAGGCTGTACGTTGGGTGGCGAATGGAAGCTGTTTAATCTGCTTGTAGGAGGAGACTGGTGGATATTGGAATGACCGGACTGAAGTGCTAAGAGTGCCGCGGCGTGTGCATGGGCGTCTTGCTCGATCGGTATGTAGGAACTTCTCTGGTCGTGGAAGGCGTGAGGAAGGTGTTGATGAAAGCGATGCAACGTTGGCTGGGATTGAGGCCGGTGTTGTTGTGGTGTTGGCGGTTGAGGTGGACGTGTAGGTGGAAAAGGAGGCGGAGGGGGCGGCGGCATCATGTCTGGTTCAAAGGTGAGGACGTTGTCGAAATTAGCTGAAGGTAACCCCGATATGGCCGTCGGAGTCATGTCAGGCTGCGGTCCGAACGACGTTGAATGACCAAGTAAGTTGGGTGCAACCTGGGTGAACCACTGCTCACTCAAGTCGACCCCCTCACCCAAGGACCACGTATTATATTCATTGGACTCCAGGCCAATGAAGAAGTTTCCTAGCCAGTTGTTGTCGTTTGGACCCAATATGGGTTCGCCGTGGGGTGACGGCGGAGGTCTCAAGAGGGGCTCGTCTGAGAAATTGTCTGTCATTGCAATAGTTAACTAGAGGAACGTGTATGTGTACGCCTCGAGGCATCGGCCAGCGGGCATAGCTACAGCGTTGACACTCACAGCCAAAAGGAAGGCCGCCCTCGGGCAGCCGTGACGACGAAGCCATCTTGGGTTGGGTCGTTGTACACACGCGGCGGACATCGAGTGCTTCGTCTGTGGGAGTTTATTGCGTGGAAGACACAGACGCGCCAGCCACGATTATGCTCGCAAGCCCTCCCCGCAGAGACCGGCACACTATGGGCGCGGGCTAAGCGACTACCGACTGCCTTGTCTCTGCGAGAATGTTTTGTAGTTGGATACACAGTAGAACCGCAAGCAGGTGGTTCGTCGTTGAGAGCCGGAGGGGCTGGTCGTACGGCACTTCGAGCTTGTACGAAGCGTGACAATGCGGCGAGCTCGGATACGTTCTGTCTTGTGTGCAGTATGTGCGGGCAGTTGATGATGGAGTTGATTTGTGACGGGGCAGAGCTCGGATAGCAAGGCGCGAGCGAGCCGGTGCAACAAAGTGGGCGGGTCGTGTGCCTGTAGTTGGAAAAAGCTGTACGGCAGTCTGGGGTGGGAGAGAAATAAGACGTGGGGTCTTCGAGCGAGTGGTCGAAAAAGCCGCTGGTCACCGAGGTCTACAATTTATCCGTGTTCAAGGCAAAACCGAAGGCTACCTGCCACCAACCTCGAGGAGAGGGACCGTGGAAGAAGCGTTGCTGTTGAGACCGTGGGTGGACTTCAGGTTGTGAGTACTAGTGAGTTGCGGGCATCACATAGTATGCCTAGGTACTTATTAAGGTTAATAAGGTACATGAACTAATAGAAGAAAGGCTAGAAGAGGAAGTACTGCTGCCAAGGATGGTCCGGAGCAGGGACTCTGATGGTAGTCGACCTGGGGTAGTGGGGAGTGGACGAAGGGGTGAGAGAGTTAGCAGCTCGCTCCCTGTAGCGTGGTGTGCACTAACGCGGTGGATCTGCGCCAAATCTCGGCCCCGGCGGTGCGGCTGCAGCCTGTCAGGTTCCAGGGAAAAGAGAACGATGACCTTGGACCCCTCGAACAGATCCTGCGCATGTACTATACCGTAAGCCGCCCGCCCACCTCTGGTTGCCGTCGGGTTACGGGCACAACTTCTTGGTGCTACCGTAGTTTTGGGCGCAACGTTCCTTTTAACATTCTTTTCGACTTTAACTTTACAGCGTATGCATATGTTAGCGGAAAATATATCTAGAATAGGAAGTTCTTGTATTATATAAGTAAGAACAAAGCCTTTCTTTGGCCCCACAAATGAATTCAGGACAGAGATTGCCAAGTGCGCGCTCAGCACGTCCACTAGTTAGTCTCCATTCTATTCTATTCGAGTCGGGTCAAATCGAAACAATAGGCAACATACATGTAGGCTCATAACCAAGATCAAGAAACCTTTTGCCCGAGTAAACGAATCAGAGCAGTCGCGACGCCGCTCTAACGTCAAGTTGCAGTGAGAGAACCTTGGGAGGAGGGAAAGACTGCCATGTGTGCTCATGCACCCCGCGATGGATATGATATGGTTGCGGGCCACAGCAGCGCTTATCCTCGGTAAGCAGCAGACGCATGCCAGTATTATTTGGTCGTGGCTGCTACGAGTAAATAGCAAATAACGAATTGACTCGAGCTTGGATGTACCAGACACAATGGGTAGGTAGTATCCTGGACTACGCAATCAGCACTCAGGGGCGATCTTTAGTGATGCCTGAAATCTCTACCTGCTAGATTATCAGTTAAACTACTTACCTAGGTAGGTACAATACTCGGTAACTTTGAGTATCGAGCTCCCGGAAGATCTGTAGTATTTGTTTTAAATGTCTATCTTGTGTACTTGTTATGGCCGCATCCACGGAAGTAATTTAAACCCCTAAAGGAAATAAGGCCGATGCACGCTGCAATCCATCCTGGTGGCGCGGGCACATTCAGGTCCAGTTTGTTGCCTCATGTTGTCAATGTGTCTGTCCTTTCATCTTATACGCTCGGAGGAGTTTTATAGCCGCAGCCCATATTCTATTCTGCAGCGCATAAACCAAGGACGCCAGCGGGGTTGAGTTAACTCTGTAAGACAATGCGTTAAACCATTTTGTTTTCTCTGAAGTCGGCTTAGAGTTGAGTTGACTAATTTTGGGCATGGAGCTGATTCCATCTTTTTGGCACTGACGTATTGAGGTGCAATCACATGTCAAAATTGTCGGTCCGGGCTCACTCGTCGGAAGGCGTAGAACACGGCATCTTCCTGTAAACTCAAGAACCTCTAGTAACAACCTGTTTCTGAATTTAGTAACCTAAGTGTTGTATGTGTTGTATATTAGTTTACTGTTCTCAACACGTGTACGGTGCTTTGCTTAGAAACAGTAACTAAAACTCACTCTTCTCTTTCTAGGAGCATTCGTCATACGAAGATGACTCCGTGTCCGGGCGCAGACCGCGCGCGGGGTAATAATAGTTACTTCTAATACCATCATTTCTCGACGGCTGGTAACAACGAGAACTCAAAGCATCCTCGTGGAGTAGTTGTTACCTCCAGAGCTTAAGGTAATTAATTATATTTACCTATACTTTCAGCTGTCGCCCTACCTAATTATCAATAATACCACTAGTAACTGCTGTACAAGACTACCTACCTACCTACTTAAGTAGGTAGGTAGCGTTTGGGTTACAACATCCTACCTAGGTACGGGGACGTTACAGGCTACAAGTCACAGACGACAGCTGATAGGTTACAACTAATTTAGCCTTATTAGATACCTAAGTACCTTAACTGCATTATGTAAGTCGCCGCATACACAATAATTCCTAATTAACTTTCTCAGACTCCTGTCCTGCAATGTAAAGCGTAAATAGTGCCCAAGTAAAAATGCCTCAGCTCTTTTCAATCCCGTACGCTGACTATATTACTTTCTCTTCCAAAAGACAGCAGGATTCCGTGCACCGTTAATCCTCCTTAACGGCGATCGCCCTGCCGCCCCAGTCGAGACCCACCCCCTTAATAACTTGCGAAGGACGGAAGCTAGACAACTAGCAACAAATGAACACAAAAAGTTAACGACAGCTAGGCCGAGGTTGGTGATTGACAGACCAGTCAAAATAGCTTGTGAGACAGTTAATTGCCCAGCTTTACTTTGCACAAACTAAACTCGTCTGGTGCTTACGTCAATTGTCTTGCCGCCTGTCTGTCTACCTGTCTTTCTATATACAAATAGCTAAGACGCGTTGAGACAACGCGCTATCGTCATTGACATCATCATCGTGGCGACGTAACTAATGACCTCGTCAACTCCTCTCCTTCAGAGGCCCCAAGCCCACGCAAGACTAGACAAGACCATTCTACCGATCTTACGGCCTGTGGTCCGGGCCTATGTCCTGGGATATGCGTCTGCTGTCGCACCTAGAGTTCTGACGTTGGTCCTTCAGTATGGGGCGAGGTGGAGGAGGAAAAGCAGGGGGGTCAATGGAACCCAACCACAAGACTCATTCATTGAATCCCTGCGACGCATACTCTGTAGCGGACTAGACCCTCAGAGATTCCCAACCTTTTGTGCTACACTGATTGGTGGTACGACCCTTCTTGACGTAAGACTTCTTTTTCCAAACAATTCTTCTAGGTGTCTTCGAGTAGACCCTGATGAAGAATACAGGTGCTCGTTCGAAGACTAATAAATCGGTTGAAACCCCAACTATCACGTGTAGTTAAGCGGAGGTAAGATAATGACTTCTCAAACATATATGATACGTCCTCGTCGTTTGTCCTGGGACATCTCTAACTTGGGTGCAGGCTTTCAATATGGATCTCGTCATTCATTGCTGGCTGGCTGAGCCTGCGGCTGCTCCAGTCCAAGAAGACCAACACATTCGCCGAAACAAAAACGGTGGATGGCGATAAAAAAGAAACAGTTCGATATGCCGGGCGAACGCTGGATCTAACCTTATTTGCGGCCACCAGAGCTGTCGACGTTATAGTTGGCGAGCTATGGTCTCAGAGACGGCAGCGCCGGGTCGCTGCCGGTCAATGGTCGTGGGTGAGTGCCACCTATGACTGTATAATGCGGACCTCTCCAGCTAACTCACACAGCTCGATTCGTTCATATCAAATATGGCCGATCCATCAATATTTGCCGCCTCATGCGCCTTTATCATGTGGGCGTGGTTTTACACGCCTTACGCTTTACCTAAATCATACACCAAATGGATTAGCTCGGCGGCAGCTGTAGATTCACGCCTGATCGAAGCCCTACGACGCTGTCATAAGGGGGAGCTTCGCTACGGCGAGGAGACGGGCCAAGCACCCCTCTTACAGTCCATGTGCTCAGATTACGGGTGGCCTCTTGAATGGGGTGACCCCGCCACTACCGTCCCGTTCCCGTGCGAGATGGTACATATGGGCTGTGGACCGTCCTGCGAATACCATGCTCTGTCCCGCTTCTTTCGATCGTTCAAGTGGTCTATGTTGACCTACCTACCTCTGAACATACTGACTCACAAGAAGAACCCCAAAGGTTTTCGGAAGGCTCTCGTGTCTGCTGCGCGCTCCTCTTCGTTCCTCGCTACGTTCATCACCTTGTTTTATTATGGCGTATGTCTCGCACGGACGCGGCTCGGACCCCGTCTCCTCGGAAAGGACACAGCGTCCCGTCAGATGATCGACTCGGGCGTCTGTGTTGGCTGCGGCTGTTTCATGTGCGGATGGAGCATACTTTTCGAGGCCGCGTCGCGGAGAAAAGATATGTCGCTGTTCGTGGTGCCGAGGGCGCTCGCTACCCTCTTGCCTCGACGATATCCCCTTGACAAGCAGTGGAGGGAGACATTCGTCTTCGCTTTCAGTACGGCTATCGTGTTTACTTGCGTCCACGAAAACCGGAAAAGGGTTCGTGGTGTACTAGGAGCTGTTTTGGGATCTGTTCTTAAGAATTGATTTCGAGATAAGGGGTTGTCTAAGAAAATATATACAAATGCATATATGTGGGGAGTAGGGAGGCCCCGGTTCCATATCCCCGAGATATGCGTATTACATGTAGCATATTGTACAACAATATGATAATAATACAATGTCTAATAACCATGCGATGCTTACAACAAACTAGCAACGGGCTATTTCAGCTGTAGTTAATTAAGTACGATATTTAGGCCGTTGGTCCTTAGCCGTTTTACTGATCATCATTTAATTATGCGAAGATGCCTTTGATTCATTATCGCATTACTACTAACTAGTACTATTGACTATTGCAACACTAAATGTTTAGCAGCAGATGTCGCGCATACATTATATCTCCTCCGGGCCTGCTGACAGCTTCTCCAGCTTCAGAACGAAACTCTGGTAATCCATACCCGGCCACTTCAGGCTAAGCCCGGCATTCATGAGCGTAGATCCAGAGAACGTAGCATTATATGCGTCGCCGGTAATCTTGTACTTAGCACTTGCATCAAGACCCTTCAGCTTCACGGGCGGAGCGAGAGGCTTGGTTCTGGAACGGACCTGGAAGACGAACAGAACGCCCGCGCTGCCGTCTGGCAGCACGAACATGGCCGCCGGCCAATTCGACTGGTCGGGGAGCGCGAGACGGTAGAAGTCGCCGTTGACCACGAGGGGGTTGACCTCCTGCTGGAGCGCGATCAGGCCAGGGATCGCGTCGAGGTCCTCCTGCGTGAGGTCCTTGGGGTCGAGCTCGAGCCCGTACGAGCCGCACATGCTCGCGACCGCCGAACGGAAGGCCAGCGGGGTTGTGCGGCCGACTTGTCCGTTCGGCACCGCGCTAACGTGACAGCCCATTGCCGATGGCGGGTACGCGTATGACGTCCCGAACTGGATGTGCAGCCTTTCCAGCCCGTCCGTGTCGTCCGACGTCCAGCTCTGCGGCCAGTAGTGCAGCAGCCCCGCGTCGAAGCGGCCGCCGCCCGACGCGCAGCCCTCCCAGAGGATCTCGGGGTGCGTCGTCGTGAGGTTGTCGATGACGCGGTACATGCCGAGGATGTAGGCGTGGTTGGCGGCGGGCGAGGAGAGCTCGTGCTGGCCGCGGTTGTTGTCCCATTTGATGTATTTGATGTTGGCCGAGTCGAGGATCTTCTCGATCGTGGTGATGATGTAGTCTTGCACCTCTGGCAGTCCGAGGTTTAGAACTAGTTGGTTGCGCACCAGTGTGCGGTTGTGTGTCCCCGCGTGCAGGACCCAATTTGGGTGTTCGGTGTAGAGGTCTGACTCCGGATTCACCATCTCGGGCTCAACCCACAGCCCGAAACTCATCTTGCCTGATGAGTTGGCCACAGTGATCGCGTTAACATCGTCTACATAAGGACCCAACCCTTCTGGGAACTTCTTCTTCTGCGGCGTCCAGTCGCCTAGCCCTTCTGTGTCGTTGTCGCGGGGGTAATCGGTGCCGAACCAGCCGTCATCGTTTACAAACAGGGTACAGCCGAGATCTGCAGCTTCCTTCGCGAGATCCACCATGGCAGTCTGGTTGTAATTAAAGCCCAGTCCCTCCCACGAGTTTAGCAGAGGCGGCCGTGTCTCCCATGTGTGCTTTGAGCGTGATAGTTGGTTTTTGAACAAGGAATGTAGTGACTGCGACATTCCGCTGAAGCCGTTGTCGGAGTATACGGAGACAACTTCAGGAGAAACGAAAGTGTCGCCTGCTTTCAGTGGCCATGATAGGTGCAGTGGGTTGAGGCCAAGAAGTACTCGCACCCAGCCCGTCGACCATCGCTCGACGTTTGCGGCGAACGAACCCGTGTAAATGAGGGAATAGCCCGTTGCTGGACCTTGAGACTCCGTTGTGCTGGGGGGAGCAAGTGCGAAGAATGGATTATGAAAGTGCGAAGAGTAACCCGCGGTTGATCGGAAACTATAGGATGGATGAATTAGTCAATTATCAAGGCCAAATTGACGAGGCCGAAACTTACCCTTGCTCTCCATATCCGACTGCACGTCTATTGATGTGATTTTCAGCGGCCCAATCTCCTTGGAGATCAATCAGATCGAGCTCCTCATTTGGCGTGTCAATGCTCCAACTGCTCGCTCTTAGCACAGTCACGGTACTGTTGCCCTTGTTTATGAGACGGAAGCTACGGGCGATCGCGTCGTGCTTTGGGAAGATTGAATAGTAAAGGTCCGCCGAGATGGCAGAATACTCATCATGCAAGTGGACTATAAGCGTCGAGACGTCTTCGTCATCGCCATATGTGGCGGGAAGTCCGGGAAGACTAGGTTTACCCGCCTTGACCTCATAGCCTGTATACGAAAAGGAAGAGACGGTATCCCCTGAAGAATGTTGGATATGAATCGCCGGCGTCCGAAAGTCGCCTCGACCGGAATCAGGAAACTCTCGAAGCCGGTAAGTGCTAGCTTATATAAATATACATTACATATATGATTGGGGCACCCGGGGTTACTCACTAGTCACCACCCCAACCACCCGTGTTGCCGACATCTTGAGGAACAGTCTCCGCCGCGTACCCGCCCCAGTGGTCGTGAATCAGGTCTAACGTTAAAGGGTCGACATGGAACTGATATGAGATACTGGACGAAGCCAGGGAGAAAGAAGGCGCAGGACCGTCCTCAACAGTGATCCCTGAAGTCAATTGGTGAGAATTGGACTGTCAATTGAGCTCGACACAACATAAATGCGTGCCCCTAGAAATATTAATGGCAAGACTGCGAAAAGTGATGCTTACATTTCGCGCTGCTTTGGCCTAGTGCCCATGCCGGGAACAGGCACACGGTTAGTCTTGTGATCATGGCGTACTCCACAATGGCCTGAATCCTTTCTCTCAAGCTGCAAAAGGGTCGAAGGAAACTCCATTCTCCAAGGAGAGCAGCGGCCCATTAGGCTTTTAAATGTATTTCCCCGAGTGGACGGGAAATTACACGGCACCAGGCCGACATCACCGGTTCATTGCGTCACCGTAAGCTGGACCGAGGACGGGGTCGCCAGGCCCGATTCCCCTTTCCCCTCTCTGACCACGAAGCTCTGCGCACCAAATCGAATTTTGGAAGGTGAAGTTGATCCTTTTAGTAGCCATCGTCGTCGGATTCAGCTTGAGCTACCCCACCGCCTCCGCATGGAGCTGCGATCCGATGGCATTACCCCTGCGCGAGAGGGGAAGATGGCGTGCGGGGGAGCTTTTTCACGGGCCGAGTCCTCCGAAATGCTTCACGCTCGTAGCCGCTCCTATACCGTAGCAGAGGCCGGCAGCGTAGAAGTAGGACTTCAGATTCAGAGTGTTGGTGTTTGTTGCATTGAAACTTGCAGTAAAGGCAAGACACGCAGCTCGACTCTCATATACGGAATGAGACGTTGGAACCGCCATATACACGATGCTCAGCGTTGGTCTAGTCCTTGCAGTAAAAGCTAGCGGAAATAATAAAATAGAGAAGAATGAAGAGAGTGGTGAGTAATTCGGTTGTGTTCGAAGTATACTAAGTTGTATCAGACAGCTATGAGTTGTATTAACAACGACGGGCACTCTCGTGGTAGCGCGTCGTGCGCGGCTCTAGAGCAGATAACGTAGATACGCGGCTATATACCACAACGCAGCACATGCTCTTCACAGAATAGGAAGATGATATCCTGCCTCGATCTGATATTCTGCAAGTCATGATCGCTCCTAATGCCTAGCGCGAGGAATATTGACTCTAGGCCACGTACAGGGAAGTGTTCTGCCGGACTGGGGCTTGATCGGCCGGTCCTCTTCATTACTCAAGCGGATAGGGCGCGGGCAGCACGGCAAATTTATTTTTCCTTCTGTCTTTGGTCATTGGTCTTTCTGGCTACTGGGACCAGCAATGGCGTCAGTTGCTGTTGACCTATCTGACCCGCACATCTTGTGTCTGCATGGCACTGTACACCGGGTCGAATTTGGCGGCTCGCCGCTTTTCCTATCGAACGTAAGAAGTCACAGAGCGAGTGTTGAGCCCAAGCGTGCCTGGGGCATTATCAGATGGGCATTATCAGATGGGCATTATCAGATGGGCATTATCAGATGGGTCTTTTCGTTGGGCGTCAAAGAGTTCTTTACCGTTGAGTACCACAACGTGTCAGGGGAAGAGTGTGGGTTCATTTTCCTGTCCTTGCAATCTACTTAGTTATTGATTGCGTTTTAATCGACGCTAATATCTCGCTCCTTAATGTAGGGAAATAACCAAGATAGATTTGGACAAGGGGCCTGTTCCAAAACTGATGGATACGTGGATGAGCCCGGATGACCACGTCGTCATCGCGCGCAAGCACTTCTCCTGCTACCCAAAGAAGCCTCTCAGTGAGCTTATTCCTGCTTACTACGTCGTCTTCTTTAACTTGGGATAGGGTAACCGAAAGTTGGCATTGAGGAAATGTAAGGGGTTATGGGGCAAGGACCGGCCACACGGCCATTGAGATAACCGCCCACGAAGATGAGCAGTTAAAACACGATATATTCTGCAATTTATACCGTATAGGTCTGTATAGACAGCCGGCTTTCGCACTGGATCCCCAACTGACATGTTCCCTCGTCTTCGTCTCTTGACTCTCTCATTTCAGTAATTGGTCCGCAAAGGGGGGCATTCCGCGCTTGGGGGTCCTCCCGTAGTATGTGTAAGTGGCAATGGTGGATAGTTATGGGAAGACACCCAGTTCACTTGAAACCTACAGTATGTAGTTGCATAGATAAGAGAGGCGGCCACGTGTGGTTGCTATGGTCCCAGAGGCCTGCAGAATAAAAGTGAGTCTCGCTGGAAAGAGAAAGAGAAGGCGAGCTGTTGTTCGGCTTACCTAGTTTAGACTAGCCGACCCTTCTTGCAAAACACCATGGTTCACCTTGATAGTGAGCGACATGCCACTGAGGTCAGTAGAGAGGCTAATTAACGATCACTGCCAGCAAGGGGTATTGAGCCAGGACTAAAGAATCAATGCTCAATCTCATTCTTGAAGCCCAACCCAGAAGCCTGGTCGTTGGCACAAGGGGAACTAGGGTGTTCGAGACTGTTTTATCACCTCCACTACACCAGGCCAAAGTATACTGTAGCCGAAGTATAGCGTGGGTAGGTTCCAAATATAGGCGGTACCCACGCTAGCATGCCGTTGCCGGACAGATTTTTCGAAGACCTTGCTCATTCTCACGATGGGTCGTCGGGGTCCGCCCTGCTAGTAACATCACAAGCGTGACCAACTTTTTTCTTTCTGTTTTGCTGTGATGGGACCTCGCGCCACTTCGATTTCTAAGTGGGCTGCAAGCTATTAGTACCTAGGCATGTAGCTAAAGCCATGAATATACTTAGCTTGTAGGGACGAGACACGTTTTATAAGAAACAGATCTAGGCCCGGCTACCTAGGTAGGTTTAGGTATAGTTTAACAGCGCGGAGGGAACGGGTGGAAAGCCTACATTGGCTTAATTCCCGAGAGCATTGATAATGCAAGAACATATCACACCTGTCAAGACAAATTAATAACTCGAGCGACATGCTCAATATGACCAAGAAGAAGAGAAAAAAAAAAAAAAGACCGAAGTAGCTATCACGCCGGATGGTTGTATATGAAACCACGCAATAGTGATACCACATGACATGGCATGACCGCTTAATTATCCTATAGGCTGTTTCTGGATGTGTATAATATCTAGGCGATCAGGTCTTTTCCGGGCAATAGCAACTTACCAGGCCGCCTGGCAGCTCTTAGAGACAATGTGGTTTGCGGCATGTGAAAAATCCGTCCGCACTTCTTATCAATTACAGGGGAAGAAAAAAAAGAGTATCCGCAGAATTTTTATTTATTCGCCCACGCAGATATATATATTATATGTGCACCATCTTCTAGAATATTGCCGAGATGTAACCATGGTGTGAGTAGATTGCGCGGCCAATAGCAGGCTACAGATGGCCTCGTGCGGCTAGGGACGCCACTGCCGTGTTCCATGATCAGCAGTAAACGGACCTACGGCATGCATATGCTGCACGTCCGAGCAACCAGCTGCAGTGTTCCGGTAGATCAGATCGAGTGGGGCCCATTTGAGACCCGTTTGGGACCCATTTGGAACCCATTAGCAGGCCCGTTAGGGTAGCATAGAAGCTCCAAGGTGCACGTAAGCCTGCCTAGAGCACAGCGGGACGTGCTCGCAGCGGGAACCTGCTGTAGATAAGGACGTCACGGTGCTTACTTGTACAGTATTGGACGTAGTGGTGGTTCTTACTCTATCTGGAACACTGCCCCTGCATCTGTCCTGCGGCTCTGCAACCAATCCTACGGGCGGACGACCAACACACCTGCTATTACATGCGGAATACTACCGACTCCATTGACATCGTTCTTAGAATATAACTTCGAGGTTGTCGATCGGACACTCCTGCCGTGAAGAGCCAGCCCCTCCACCCGCCGCTATTGCGTGTATCGTATCTGGAGGCTACCTTATCTCCAGCAAGGCGTGAGGTACACCTGTTTTGCCTGAGCAAGCTTCAAACCCTAAGGAGCACTATACAGACATGAACCCTCCGGCAAGCTGTCTGAGCCTCGCTCGCCTCGTGGAGAGAAACGCCAGAAGACTCTTTTTCTTGCCCCTCGTAACAGGCTACGACCGTTCGAGCTTGGTCATCAGTATCAAGCAGGTAGTTCTCCAGTAAAAACGGGCCAGGCCATCAGAGTTTACCATGCGGTGGAGAACGCCAGATAAGGCAGAGCCAGCACGGCCGAGTCCGTACTAACACCAACACTAGACTATGTGACCGCCAAGCACTCTCGTACACTATCTCGAGAACTCCTTCGCTAGAACCCACCCTGGAAGCAGAGCATCCGGCTGCCAATCGTCTTGCGAATGTCCCGGCCAGACTAACACGGCGCTACCGCTCCCGGTACTACACTATTTGGGACCCGTCTGCCGGCCCACAAACCCATTATCACGACATTGCCAAATGACCGACCAGGCGAGCTTGGTCGGGTAGCTTGGTCGGGATGGGGTCAATAAAGCTTTCCAGTCGACTCAAGTCCCCATTAGTCTCCAGTTTAAGTATCAACTGCGCCCGCAAACCGTTCCCAACAAGTTGCCATTCCTTGTTGGCCGCGTATTTGACGTATAATCAAAATCATATCCCAAACTCTATCCGCTGTGCTCTGCGTCATATCCGTTTCTTGCCTCCTACTACTGCTCTGTATTCGTATTGCACTCTTAGTCGAACCCTATTGCGCCCTTAAGCCTGCGCCTACCTACCTAGAACAACCAACTATAAGCCCCCTTGTCCGAGGCCACATAACCTACGTTACAACCAGGATCTTGTCCTTTGGTTTTCGTCACTATAAAATCTTTATTGTTTCCAAACGAAACAAGTACATTACAAGGTCCTCCACGGCATGGACAGCGGACAGCAGCCTTCTCCGGAAGATAGCCGCCCATCGTCTGTCGTCACTTCAGAAGCCCAGAGTTCTACGGCCCCTGAAATCGGAATCACAACCAAAAAAGAGAAAGGACGAGTACGTTTCAACAGCACCGCCGATGTCGAGCCACCAGCATCTATACGACAATTGAGCACGTCGCTGGCGAAGCCTAGGCCATCTCTCTTGCGTGGGAACTCTTATAACTCGACAACTAGTCTTCCAGACGATGATGAGAAGCCTGATATAGCAATGTCTGCCGCCCAGGAACGTGCTCGACATGTCGCTGCCACGGTTTCTGGATCTCGTTCCGCACCAGGTTCAAGAAGAACCTCGCTCGATTCCGATTCCGAGACGGTATATAGCACTGAGGAACATCGACAAAGACGTCAAAGCATTCGTTTCCTCGATCTTGACGCTCAACTGGCCAACTGGGAATTTAATGACGGACACGGTGGTGACAAAGAGAATAAAAGTTCGGAGCAATCGCGCGCTTTGAAACAGGAGGCCTACAATCTTGTCCGTACTCACACTCTACGTGATGCGCATTTTGAATTTCATCAACAAACTCCGAATCTTGCTGAGACCTATTCTGTTCCGGTCACTCCGACAGAAGAAAGAGATGCGGTGCTTTACGTACCCCCGCCCCAGCAGTTCCGTGGAAGTACACTGGCCAATCTCTTGATGTTATATAAACGCGACGAGTCCCAGCCTCCCAGCTATCACAGCCCAACTGGCTATCACAGCCCAAGGATAGACGGTTCTGGCACGGCTACTCCAACGCGGAAGAAATGGTACGACAAAAATCGTTCGACTGATACGCTCGCCAATCTCGTGGAAGCCTCTGCTCGCCTAGCTACCGTAGCAACCGAATTGTCCACCTCGGAAAAGTCCACCTCAGAAAAGTCCACCTCAGAAAAGTCAGCCTCAGAAAAGTCCACCTCACAAAAACCGCCGAAGCGAACGAAGTACAAACGAATTCCTATGTTGAAGCTAAACCGTCCACGGATAGAAGACGAAATTCGTATCACGATCAACATCGCGGAGACTTTGAGCCGCCAAAAGTACATCATCAAAATGTGTAAAGCTCTCATGATGTACGGGGCTCCGACACACCGCCTGGAAGAATATCTAACGATGACGGCAAGAGTTCTTGAAATCGATGGGCAGTTCCTTTACTTGCCTGGCTGCATGATTATATCCTTCGATGACAAACAGACTCATACCACCGAGGTCAAAATTGTGAGAACAAATCAGGGAATTGACCTCGGGAAACTCAAAGATATCCACGAAATCTATAAGAATGTGCTTCACGACATTTATGGTGTCGATGAAGCCATGGACAGCCTCTCCGCTATCATGACTGCGAAGGATAAATTCCACCCGTGGATTCGTGTACTCGTCTTCGGCTTGGCCAGTGCAGCAGTGGCACCCTTCGCATTTGGGGGAAGGTGGATCGATTTGCCCCTTTGCTTTCTTCTCGGATCAATGGTTGGGGCACTGCAAATCATTGTGGCTCCGAAGTCAGCTCTGTACAACAATTTGTTCGAGATCAGTGCGACCATATTGACCAGTTTTCTTGCGAGGGCACTTGGGAGCATCGGAGGCGGAAATGTGTTTTGTTTTTCTGCTCTAGCGCAAAGCTCCATAGCACTGATCCTTCCGGGATGGTTCGTCTGTACGTTCTCATCTTCTACCCCCATTGCATGGCTCCCGCTGACTCGTATATAGTAAGTTCGGCGCTCGAACTACAGTCTCGAGCCCTGGTACCAGGGTCAATCCGTCTAGTCTACGCCGTCATCTATTCGTTATTTCTCGGCTTTGGTATCACAGTGGGAACCGTTCTCTATGGACTTTTCGACTCGAATGCCACATCCGCGACCGTTTGCAACAATACCATGAATCCTCACCTCGCATTCATTTTCGTGCCCCTATTCACCATCTGTCTAGCAGTTGTCAATCAAGCTAAATGGAAGCAGCTTCCAGTCATGGTGCTTATCTCTTTCGCCGGTTATCTAGTCAACTTCTTCAGTTCCCCGAAGTTCAGGGCTGCTCCCCAGATCGCGAACACACTTGGTGCCTTCACAGTCGGTGTCCTTGCCAACTTGTATTCAAGATTGAGACATGGAGTTGCAGCAGCAGCTCTGTTGCCGGCGATCTTTGTACAGGTGCCTAGCGGGCTAGCGGCGACAGGAAGTCTTCTGAGCGGTCTTAACGCTGCCAATCAAATCAACAACAACACCCAGCCCGTGGATGGAACCCCTATCGTAAGTTTAACAAGCCCTATCATTGACAGATATCTCGGTCGCTAACACGAATCGCACAGGTACCTGTTGATGGTAATAACAACATCAGTAACGTTGTGTTCAACGTCGCCGGATCCATGATCCAGATCGCAATCGGGATTACGCTGGGTCTATTCTTGAGCGCACTCATTGTTTATCCTCTCGGAAAACGTCGCAGCGGACTTTGGACGCTATAATCCTTCTTCCCATAACCACAAACCTTTCATTTCATTTCATTCATTGCATCTTCCAAGCACGCGTGGGCGTTTCGGTGTCTAATGCCTTGACTGGCGGTTTCGGACATATATTAATTGAAAATAGAATAATAAATTACATAGAGATAAAGTATATCATAGAATTAGACGGTAGAGGCTGGATGGACTCGTTCGCAAGGATACCCTGAATAGCACCACAACGTTGGAATCGAGCGAGCGCTCCCACAGCGACATGCGCCGCGAAGACCTATCAAAGCTCAAACACATGGCTCCTTTGTCGGTACAAACATACATAATAAACATCAACACGGTGTTAGTACTTAGTAATATATTTATCTTCCTTTCACACTATTATAAACTTGAAACTGGATTATCTAGCAATCGGTACCTTCCGTACGATGGACGGATATTTCCTCCTGGTATATTGTAGCTGCTGTAGGCACGTACAACGGACTGTGCCTATATAGCTACCCCTCGCGATGGTTACCATGTCAATTACTTAGATTGATTCTACGACATGAATAACCATTTTGCTACCCAATAATTATTATCCTAAATCGGAATGGCTACTTAGCCCTCATAGTAGGGTTACTGACAAATCAGGGACCATCCATCGCCTTGAGAAGCTGAATCGAGACGCTCATTGTTTGTGTAAACAAGGAAATAGGGCGCGATCGTTGGCGATTGGGGTTTCTCCGTCGATCGTAACGAGTCGGACGGTTACGTCAGGCAATATCTAAGTTTTCAAATGAGGTCTTCTCTTAAAGTTCATTTATGTGGTTATAGGACGAACTCTGGAGAGTAGGTATCTAGATGGGGCTTGACTTTAACTTATATGTAATATCTTCTAACAGATGTCTCGCTCTGTGGTGATAAGTACAGTATCGGGGATAGAGCTGTTACCTTGTTACCTCGTTACCTCGCTACCTCGCTACCTTTGGATTGACCATAGTGTCTAGGGAAAGGGTAAAGAGGGGTTTTGGGTTAAGAGAATCGGCCCCCGATCTCGAATTAACTTGGGCTATGTACGTCGTAGACTTGTACCTTTAAGATGGAACTCAATGCCGCAGGGAAACAGGTATGGTAAAAATGTAGAGGTCAGCTTTACGAAATTACTGGGTTCAATCCACTTTTTGTCTAGATCCTTTCACTGCTCTCTTTGAATGGTAATATAGATCAAAAGGGCAATACTATCTTGGCATGCTGTGAAGTACATACCAGATGACTCTATAAGAAGTGCAGACAGTGAATATATCATTCATCACTATCATCGTCATCGTCATCCTCGTCATTGCTGTTATCGCTATCCTCTTCTTCATCGTCATCCTCATCACTGCTGTTGCCGCTATCATCTTCCTCGTCACTGCTGTCGTCGCTATCCTCTTCTTCATCCTCAGTCTTCTCACTGTTCCCAGAGCCATCTTCGCTATCCAAGACCAATCCCTTACGGACCCTCTGGGTTGTTTCATCAACATGCAGCATATCACCACCACTGACAATGTCTGACAAGTGAAGTTGCCGTCGCTAGAATCAAAGTAAACCCGCCGGAGATCAAGGTACCGTACATATCATCAGGAACGAAACTGATAATGCCTTCGATGACGGCCTTATTGTCTTCAATTATACGAAAGCATCTTCGGACGAATGCTTTGTAGGGCCTTTTCACGTCTGTGCGCTTTTCAATCTGGTCGATAATCTCAAGTACGTAAGGGAGATTGAAGTCCTTGGCATCTTTGATCTCGATGCGCAGCTCTTTATCAACATTTCTGTCTTTGAGCATGCGAGCAAATCTTTCAAGTCTCTGTTGAAACTCAAGCTTCCTCCTCTTCGACTCCTGATAGAATCTCGATGTGCTGCACTACGTTAGACATTTGTAACTCTTACAGTGGCAAAGTGACCTTTACTTTAGAACCGTGTCTTTAGGCACAAACCCCCCTAAGTCAGGCGAATACTCCGTGATATTCTCCAAATCTTCTAAGTCCTCCAACTCTTCAGGAGGTTCGTCAAGCTCAAGAAGCGCCATGAGAGCGGCGCCATTCTCCACAAATTCGGCGGGTTCGTTTGTGAGCCACCGTTCCCGCCGGACTAAAGTGCCGGACGGCTCCATTAGGAATACGTCCGTCGTTTTATAGGTTCACTGGCACGACACATGTCGAAAGCTCAACGAAGTATTGTAGAATATACAAGACTCTTAATATTCGCACAAGCCTTGCCATGGTTCTCGTAATTGGGGATTCGAACTAGGCGTCTCGCTTTGGGGGCTATTATACAGTAATAGTCCCGACTAGTTACAGCGTAGAAATTCAGATTAACTGCAGGCAGGCAGTGACACTACGCCTGCCAGCAACCCACACTTGAGGAATCTGGTCACCTATCTTATATCACGCGATGGATAGCATTTCTGTATCCGGAACCTACTTCTGACTCGACAGACTGGACGCCACATAAGGCTGCTGCAATTGGCTTTAGTCATTTGTTTTCAGGAGAAGCAATGAAACTGGCTGTCATCATTTTCCTGTTAGATATTGTCTCTAATCACGGACGGTTTTCATTTTTCTATTGGACCGATATCTCGGCTTACCGACGATACAGAAAGCCATGGCAGTCACACTGTGCAATTCCAGATACGCCTTCAACGGGGATTCTTGCCACGTCATTAACCAGAATCTGCATATTCTACCTTCATTTGTGTTTGTTCGCGTTTTACTGGATGTGCTACGGTCTAGAGCCTCGTAGAAGCTCGCACAATCAGGGTTCATGCTGCGGAGTGTGTTGAACATAATCCCCTCCTTGCATGTAAACAGGGGGAAACGATGTAGTTGTAATATCATGGATGATCGGTTTCATTAGTCAGCCAAATACAGCCATCCTCCATTCGCAATCATGTTGCAGAAATGACTGAAGCCTGACGCCGGCAACGCCGAAATCCGTAGCTTGCTTCACTAGTCGAAAGAGGTTGCTGCAGGATGACCGTTGTAGAAACTAATAATGTAACCATTTCCGTACGAATTATCCTAGCGAGGAATTTGGAGATTAGCTATGCACCACTATAGATTCTGTCAAGCGACAGCCTGCTTCGGAGTGGCGATACTGAATCGGTAGTCTCATTTGTGCCAGAGCCAGCTATTGAGGTGCCTAGCCTCGTTTTTTAACTCCTGTTGCATAGGAGCCCGGTCTCTCGAGAAGTACACCAAGCTTATTCTACTCAACAACATGAGCGATAATTAGCCAATGTAGTGTTCGTTGACGGCTACGTCTCCGGTGAGCATTTGGTATCTTGTCCAAAATCTTTAACGGGGCCCTAGATTTCGCTGGAGCGCTACCATAATCACTATTCTCAAGAGCCGATCTTACTTGTCCAGTTCCGTCGATTGAACAGCGCTTCGGGGTCGGCCGGTATAACTTACCAACCAACTACGAGAATCCTCCAAGATGGACACGGAAACAGATAGTGGTATGACTTGCTATCTTGAAAAAGCGTTTAAACCGTTTCGAGACTGATATGTAATAGGATCGCAATCCGCGCCCGACATGCTGGAGTTCGGTGGCTCAGAAATCACCGTTCCGACGATTGATGGCTCACATGCAGGCTTCGGTTCATCTGATTTCAAGGCGTCTTCCGACTATAAGGCTAAGGCAATTGATAATAACATTCTTACTAAAGTGTACCCCCCTCCAGTAAATACCGAAGCGAATGAAGTTATGGCGCAGGCGAACATACAGGATACCTTGAAAAAGGCCAGCACCCTTGATAAACCAATCCGGTCTGACGATGGCACCAAGGATAAGACACCAAAAAGGATGCTTAGGACATCTGATGTTGATTCTGAGTCGGACGAGCCTGATGAATCTGACGAGCCCGAAAAGTCTGATGAATCTAGTGAGGCTAATTAGCGAGTCCGACGATAGCTCAACTGTTATGATGATGGCAAGAACATATAACCCAAAGACTCTCTTTGCGGCTTACCAAAAGAGCGCAGAGAAGCAATATGCAGGCAGAGAAGAGTCGAAACATCAAGGGTCAAATCTCGTCCAAGGACTGATGGATTACCTTGGGGTCCTGGAGAAGCGTATGGGCAAACTGGAGGTCAATGCCGGCTTGTACTCGGCTCCGAAGCAGGAGGAATTGAACACTGATCCGAAGCCTATAGAAGGCGATGAAACTACTATCCTAGGTGTCCGGTTTTTCAATTCTGGTAACCCCAACAAACGTTATTACCAACCAGCCCACGCACAAACCGAGAGAGACGCCTATATGTGCGATCGGGGCCCCAAATACCTCATCCGGGTTCAATACTCATGTGTAAATGAAAATATGGATCAGCCAAGTGACCACCTAGTATCCGAGTCACCACTCGCGAGTGACATCGACATTATCACATTCGGCGTTCAATCTAAACCCATTACCGCCTTCTTTAAGAAAGTGCTCAAAACCGATCTAGGTACTAGCCACTTGATTCGCTTCGAGAAACCCTTCAAGGCGGTGATTAGGAACTTTAGGCATATCAAAGAGCAGCTTTTGAAGCTTGAAACTAACTTCGTGTCAGTTTAATTCTTACATCTGTAGTCGGCAAATAATAACAATCATATAGAAGTGTGATGGAAAATGTGCAGCAGTTTCAGCCAAACACGCCGGGGGCAAATGCCAACCAAGAAGAGGGCGGCCCACTACCTTTCTCGCCCAATCAAGAGGATAACACCGAAGCTTTCGATAGAGCTGCTGCTTTACCTCACTTCCAGAATTTTGTGGCATTTCTCGACCAGTACCTGGGTAAAGAGATAAAACTTTTCAATCAACTTAGGGAAGGGAAGGAGGAATACGTGGCCTTCGAGGACCTCTGGATGTTGTTCGACTCGAGGGATACAATCTACTGTCCCCTTCGTGAAATCGTACAGAACGAAAAGCTCGAAAACATGGATGGGCCGGACCATCAGCTAGTGCGAAGGCACACACCACAAGCTTATCGTGTGACTGCGACTAATGGAGGCTCACCGTTAGCGCGCCCTCCGACCTCAGAAAACGAAACAAAGATTGTTAACCCTTCTATCGCTCCTACGACTGAGTATCTCACAGGTTTGCCAATTCTATCAGAACTAATCACATCGTTGCCACCGATTTCTAGAAGAATCAGGGACAGCTATGCAGAGTTACAAGTATACTGTTTCTACATTGACTTCGACGGCCTTACATACGGGATTGTTGACGAAGTTTTCATATTCAAACCTTACGAGGGAGAGGTAGATATACGAAGTCTACAAGCCTACCCCATCGAATTCGCCACGGATCATACTTTATTAGATCGTGGGAAAAAGTTCCTTCAGTTGACAAGAGTTTTTCATAAACAGTACGAAGGATTGACCACCGGTCCAAACAGGGAAGAGATCAACAACCCAGTTATCGTGGATGTCAAACTGGCCTTCGAAGGTGACCAGAATCTTGAAATCAAGGTCCCAGAATTGCGTTCACGCTCGAATCTTTGGTTAAATCCGACCCGCCTAAATTATTGCATTTACGACGTTTTGCGGCAGCCTTCATGCTCCAACCCGTGGTGCCATGATGGGCGCTGTAATGGTAATTTCTATCCGTCCTTGCAGAGACATATGCAATATACCATCAAATCCGAGGCCAAACTTATACTGGAAGAGTATGAGAACCCAAATCAAGGTGGAAGTGCGGAGAGAAAACGGTTTCGACACCTCATGGAGAGTAAGGATATGGTGAGGCTTCTACCCGGCGCTGTGCCGGGCTTCGCGCTGCGAAACCGCAGATGAGGTACGTGGGCTTCCTTATCGAGAGATGTCAGGATTGTCCCGGGCAGATACAGGCTCCGATTGTTAATGGCTTTGTGAACAGTGCTGCTAGACATCAATTTAGTCAAAGATGTCGGACAGGATAGCGAATGGAAGAATCTTTTTCTTCCTCCCGGCCATCAAGTAATGGTTCAAGCAATGGTTGAGACCCACACAAGCGACAAGGAAGGGAGAAAGGGAATGGACTTGATAAGGGGCAAAGGTAAGTAGCAGTACCAACGGAGCCATTATATTTCTGATCACTGAGTCTCGTTGAAGGTAAAGGATGCATCATCCTTTTGCATGGCGTTCCCGGCGTAGGCAAAACTTCCACTGCGGGTGAGCGCGCTTTGGCATTCTCGACATGAACTGTAATAACGTGTCTTTAGAATGTGTTGCTGCACACACTAAGAGACCGCTTTACCCAATTACTTGCGGTAAGTTTAGTGCGCAATTTCTGCGCGGCCCAGGTTCTAATATCTTGAATGATTCGACTAACTCGTATGAAAACAGGTGATATTGGGTATAATGCCGAAGATGTTGAGAGAAACATGGAGACTCACTTCAAACTGGCACATAGATGGGGTTGCGTCCTCTTGCTTGACGAGGCCGACGTATTACTTGCCAAAAGAGATGTACGCCGTCCCCCATGTTACCACAACTTTCCATGCTTACGCAGAGTAGCAAAAAGATGTGCAGAGGAACGGCCTTGTATCGGGTAAGTTGGACATCTCTTTGATGATTGATCATGCTCTAATATCTACCCCTAGTGTTCCTACTCATCCTAGAGTATTACTCAGGAATACTGTTCCTGACGACGAACCGAGTTGGAGCGATTGACGACGCATTTAGATCCCGTCTCCATCTCACTCTGTATTATCCGAAGTTAACCAAGGACCAGATAAACCACATCTTCACCCACAACTTCGCCCGTATCGCTGACATAAATGTCGACCGAAAGAAAAAGGGGTTACCTGAATTTGAGTACACGGACACAGAAGACAAAATACTAAAATGGGCCAGGAAAAACTACAAGACTCTCAGATGGAACGGTCGCCAGATTCGCAACGCATTCCAAACGGTGCTGGCACTGTCCGAGTTCCAGGCCAGAGGGAAAAAGAAGAAATCGAAGAATCATGACAAACAAGCGAATCCAGTGGTGAAGCTGAGGTACTTTAAAGTCGTCGCCAATGCCGCGACCCAGTTCAACGAGTATCTAAAGGCGACTCATGGCTACGATGAAGAAAGAGTAGCCAAAAGAGATTTTATCAGAGCTGTAGAGTTCTCTCCGAAGCCTAATCTGCTTTTAACCGAAACTGAAGATTCCTCGGATCAGAACTCGGACGAAAGTGACAGCAGCGAGTCAGACTCGGATCAGTCGAGGAACAAAGAGAATCAGGATCATTCTGGTGACTCTGATTCTGACCATGAGAAAGACAAGAAGAAAAAGTCCAAGTCCAAGTCCAAGTCCAAGTCCAAGTCCAAGAAAGAATCTAGCAAGAGTGCAACGAAGAAAAGTAAGAAGACTAAGGATGATAAAGTGAAATCCGAGAGGAAGTCGAAAGACAAGAAAAAGGAGAAGAAAGAAAAGGAAGACACTGATGACTCGAAATGATTCAATTTTCCAGATTCATATAATTAATGGGGTTGGACTTCCCTTTTGTAACCTTTCTTTAAATGTTTGCTATCGGTCTATTTCATCTCACAATACATACACTCCTTTACAAGTCAGCTGCTTCACAAGCTATAGGAATCGCTTGATTATTGCTTGCCAGGACCTCTTCAAGGAGTCAACTACGAGGGTAGCTGAAAGGCTAGCGTTATGGTGTGAAGGGGCCAGAACCATATCCGTGGGCTAATTCTGGTTATATCTATGTGTGTTCGAAGAAAACATTGAAATTTAGGAGGGTTATCCTCATTTAGCTGTCACGGGGATGGTATCGTGACAATCTGTCTTTGAGGTCGCAGGACGTGAGTCGGTATTAGTATGAGCTAGAGTATAGCACATAGACCAATATTGATGCTCAAAAAGGTCAATTAAAAATGACAGCCGTGCTGTAGTCAAGAGTCGTCTATTGCGCTCCCTATGTCGTGGCTACGATAGACTTTTGGTCATTTTATGAAACCCTTTCTTAGAACTAAGCGTCGCCAGAGTTCGAGAATATTCATAGGCTTGTACCTAAGGTAGGTCGATAAAGCTACCTCTGGATAGGTATGTCATGCCTTGTACAAAATAAGGAGAAGCACTCGAAGTGGACCTTAGAAGCATCTTTTCGCTACCTACATGTACCTAATAAAGTAAAACACCCCGGAATATAATAACCGGGTTTATGATTTTAGACATAAACACAACAATTAGCATATCCATGGATCTTTGAGGGTCTTAAATAAGCTTGTCTAAACTCTTGAACTGGTATATAACATGGAATTATACATTGTTTTCCGACCTATAACCAGAATTCTATGTGGAGTATATTAATATTAGGCATGTCCTACTACAATTGGCCACGCAAGACTGAGATTATTCCTTATTGCCTAGTTTAAATCGTATTCTTCCCGATCTCATTTTCAACTTCAATGCCCTCTTCTGTACACCTGGCAGGTACAGTTACTGTACTTGCAGCTGTCTTTGTTCTACGTCGTATTATCAAGAAGAAAAAATACAGATCCAGACGCGTCCAACCGACCGAGGAGCGTGTCCTTATCTTGGGAGCGTCTAGTGGCCTCGGCCGCACCCTAGCGAAACAGTATGCCGCGCGCGGCGCCCAAGTCTGCGCCGTTGCCAGACGGAGCGAGCCGCTTGCTGAATTGGCACAAGAATGCGGTGGTCGGTGTCTCCCGTTTGTAGCCGATATTACTGAGGCGACGGACATGGAACAGCTACGGGGGCTGCTGCTACGACAATGGGGTGGTCTAGACACACTCCAAATTTGCGCTGGGGTTTCTGCCGTGCAGCCTGTGATGGCGCTGACCGGTATTAAATCCGGCAATGAGGATCCCGGTGCGGCCGGCGTTCAACATGCGGCTGAACTCGCAGGCCGGGCAGCACAGGGCAATTTCTTTGGACCACTTATAGCCGCGATGACATTCATTCCAATGATGAAGCGCACTTCGGCTTCGCCTGCTATCTTGCTCGTTTCCTCAGTCGCCGCCATCGTGCCGGCCCCTACGCGGGCGCTTTACGCCGCGACGAAGGCTGCCTCGCTGCTATTATTTCAGTCTCTTGCCATTGAGCACCCGGAGATCGCGTTCACGTGCGTACTACCAGCTACGATCGAGGGCAACTTTCGGTCTTCAGCTATTGACGCGGACCCGAGTCAGAAGGCAGATGAAACGAACAAGAAGGGTCTCAAGCTAGAATATGTTGCTAGCAGATGTGCCGAAGCGGTGGATCAGGGGTCACGAGGCAACATAGTGATACCTTGGATGCCTTATGCCATTGCCCATCATCTTTACTACATATGGCCCTCGTTCATCGAAAAGCAGGCAAGGAAAAAGTACAACTTCACGACGTGAAAACAAAGCCGGCAGGATATTGCGCGGTGGACGGTCGCCCCATGCTTGCATCGCAGAGACTCCAAATTGCAACTTTGCCGCGCATAAGTATGTGACATCGGAACCTGGTTTTAACGAAAAATACAGTACGAGGTAGATTACGCGAGCGTCACGCTATATCTCCTCACTCGATAGAAGCGATGCTGGGGGAAATTACAACACCGGTCGTTTTTGGTAATGCATGTGATAGAGGATATACCGTAAAAATTTGCAAATATCCCATTCTGCAGCTCGTAACTGTCAAAGTGACACCGGACCAGTGCCGCATATGTGGGTCTGTGAGCCTCAATGGGTGATATTTGTAGTTCCAATTTGCAGCTTGCCGTGAGCTTGGTGAGCTCGCCACTAAAATGGCTCTTCTCCTAGCGGTGTAACGACGAACATCGGGTTGACATGTGAATGTATCTAAGTACAGTAGCAACTGCTAGGCCATATAATCTTTTTTGGGAGTAGTGAGATCTAGCATCGGAATGGTGGGGCTTCCCGCATCCTGCCACCTACCTAACAGTACGCCAGATCATCAACGCTACGGAGTACTTATGCGTTATACCTCAGCCTCCATATGTACCTAGGTAAGGCAATATGATAGTAAAATGATTGACACATCATGTCTACTGAAAACAATGTAGATACTAGTAGGCCGTAAATCATTCGCACTTCTTTGTGCGGGAGATGCAAATTGTGTAGGAACCTCAATACGTTCGAGTGGCGAAGAACCACGTCGGCACCCAGCAGAGGCGACTGAGTCGATGCGTTGTTGGGACTATTGCACAATTTAAGCCACGACGGCTATGATTTTTCCAATAATCCTGAGGCTGCCTAGCGCCTAGATATTTGATCAGCATCCTTGGCTTATGGGTCTCCCAGTATGTCTCTGGTTGGTATATGTTGGCCGTTGGGTTTTTTTGCGCCGCAAAGTTTGACTAAAGCCCTGTCTCAGTAAGATTCCACTTATCAACATGGACGAGTGAAGGGAGTAATAATGATAGGGTTTTGATGTAATGGTAAGGTATTTGTGCATGATATTAATTTGTCTTATACTTGAGGGTAGCGAATCATAAAGCTCCATCACGAACGATTACGGCGCATTTGACTTGTCTAATCGAACCTGAACGGACCGACTTGCTATCAAAGAATTTCTTATAGCGGATAAGAATTCTGAGACTTAAAGTAGTAAGAATGCTGTAACCCGTTCAAAGGCAATCTTGTCGTTCGAAGGGAAATTTTTGGCGACGACGGTAGGTATTACACGTGGCGGATGTGATTACAGTATGTGCGCATTTGGACTTTCACATGCCAGACAGGGGTAATGATATCAGAGCCAAAATGTGGAGACGCTAAAATACGTCCTAGGCCTATCGGTGTCCTTGAGCGTTAGGTATCTCAGGTAGGCTGTTCCTCTTGGCTAACCAGAACACACCGATTTATCTTAGGAACATACGATAGCACCTGACACTACACTACTGTAGGCCAGGCGTTAATGCACCCGGCAGTTCAGGCCAGTGGTGTACTGAGGTACTGAGCACGTAACCGAGCCTGCTTGCGTGCCTGCAGAGACCCACTGGAGCTCTGCTATCGAACCCCACTCCAGCATGGCCTTACAGGGGACCACTGTCGGATCGCCCAGGAGCGCTGCCGAGTTCCAGCCAATGACTTCATCGGTCGTCCGGATTGCATATCGCCCATCGCAAGGGGGTCTTCCCACTATCACAAGTTCGCCATGCCTGAAGAGACAGAGAGTACGTACAGGCAGGACCTAACTTGCCGACTATCAGTGCTTGCTCGCTGATCCTCGGAGAGGGAAATGGCACATGCGAAACAATCGCGGGTGTTCCAGCCAACCTACCTAAGTAAGGACTAGGTGAAGAATGCGAACCGTTTTCTTCTTATAAGCCACTACTGTACCGCTTCCGTCCTAAATACCTGACATTGTTCCTTCTCCTCTCTCCGTGTCTTGACCTACATACCGAGGTGGGAAGATAGTAAAGTAAGTACACGGTCAATCTCTATTTCGCAATTTGACGCACATTCCATCGTCTGAAGTCGCTTCGCGCTCCCTTCCTCCTCCCCTCGAAAGTTCGGGCTTCTTGCTGTCCTCCCTCTCATTTGTCTCAACCAACACCTTATCACGACCATTGCATTATCTGCATTTATTTCCCACACCGTTTTATTTTCTTGTTGCTATGCGACTCTAAGTTCTATCAACTACCAACATTAAGCTTCCAATCTCACTGTGTAAGCCTGCTTCGGTACCTCTCTGAGTTTGATTTAAACTTTCCGGCTTTCCGAAATCTCTCTCTCTCTCTCTCTCTCTCTCTCTCCTGTTCATCCATAACTGACAGATGATCCAGTCTCGCCAGGCCCCCTGATCAACATCATTTACGTCGAGTCTCCTCTTTTTCATTTGAGATGGCTCCTCAAGTTAACGGCGAGATCCCGCCCTCGTCGGCCACTCTGTCGGTAAGCCCCCAAATTTCCCTCGATGAGCGCCTAGCAATGGACATCGAGCTAATATGACCTCGTCGCAGCACATTACCGGCTATCCAGTCATCAATGATGGAATAGCCTACTTCAAGAAGAACCCCTATGGCCAGAGGTCCATTGAGCTGAGCGATTCCGCTTACCAGACCTTCGCCAAACCCTTCTTGCCCTACTTCAACAAGCCGTACCAGTATGTTTCGCCTTACGTCAAGAAGGCCGATGCCATTGGCGACGATGCACTGAGCAGGATCGACGAGCGTCTTCCTTCTCTCAAGAAACCCACCGACGAGCTGGTGTCTGACGGCAAGGCCATCATCTTCTTTCCCGTTCGTAAGGGCTTGGAGACTAAGGATCATGTATTCGACGTCTACAACTCCGAGTATAAGAAGGTCGGTGGAGAAGGGCTCGTGACCTCCGGCAAGGCTTTGATCTCGGCCGGTCTTGTCGTCACATCGGAGGCTCTGACTTGGGTTGGAGATGTTTTCCGCGCTGGTAAAGTTCAGGCAAAGGAAAGCGCCAATGAAACGTCTCGCCAGGCCACCAATTGAAGACTGCGTATACACTGAGAATAGGCGGACTCTCTTATCTACTGGACTTATATGATACCTTTGGGGCAGTTGGGTCGCCCACCACGAGTCTGAAGGCTCAACCGACTGCAGTGACCATCAAAAGGATACGTACGTTTGCAGCATTGGCCGAAGCGCAAAAGCCATCACGTGCAATTATTGTCGATACGGGGAGTAGCGAGATGCGCTGCGGCTTGATGTTTGGTATTACTATAGAGTGGACACTTGGGCGTTCGGCGTTGGCGTTTCTTTTCCAGCTCATCCTCTCGGCTTAAGCTGTTCCTGCTGTTGAAGATGCATCGACAGCGCTCATGTATGTACGTTCTAGTAAAATGATAGCCTGGCGGGCGGCTGGATTCATGGGGAGCACTCAATTCAGGTTCTTACCACACTTTTACATGGGTCATCCCGGACCATATTTCACATCATGCGGGAAGAGTGGGCAGTGATTCACACCAAAGTCAAATTTTAATCACGGTTGCCGGATCAGTCGTTATTTTTACGCACATGAGTAATCCGTAAACTCGCCGGTGGTCCTCGCTTCTTCGGTGTTTCACTTTCAGTTCGGATACAAGGGGACTTGTTCATGGTTCAACAATCGAAGTGCAATGCCATGTCTTAGACAGCCTGAAATCTGACGATAGATAGCCCCAATTAGTAAGAATGATCTGCAGAGCTCAGTGGTAGGATAGTCGATTAGGTATCCTAGAGACTCACAATGCACCTGCGCATTGAATTGAATTGTCCGTGGCAAAAGTTAAAAAGGTGGGGTTTAGCGGGGAGATATTCCGGCAGCTGCTAGCAGGCACACCAGCTGCCACAATTCTGGTATCCATTGGCCCGGCAACGCAGCCCCCACGTTGGCAGTAAACATGGGCACCTAAATTAGTGGTTTTACCAGTGGACTCCAACATTGTTTGCGGAAGCACTCACAAACCTATAACACTGCAAGTCCGTTGCACACTTGTATTCTACTACAACATCGAATCATCCTTTGAAATTGGGATTTCCACAGTTTCTAACCCAACTACATCCTCGTGCGAGTGCCCAACATATCAAGATGGATGACGTCGGGAGCTTGCCCAGCTCGCCCGGCGCGAATACGACACCCCTTCAGCCCATTACCCCCGACCGTGCCAACCACCAGAATCCCATGCTCGCCTCGATCCGAAGCAGTGCCCAGCGCGACAGCGACGTGCACGATAAAATCCGCCAGTTCAACAACCTGACGCATCTCCCGCCCCACGCCACATCCATGTCGAAGCAACTCGAGAGAATGACGGCCGATGCCGCCCTCAAGCGCGCCATGATAGGCAGAGAGGAGGCTGAGACCGAGATGCGCAGATACAGAGAAGAAGCCCGGGTTCTCCGCAAGCATGTAGACGAGGGCCGTGAACGGGAGCGCAAGGTCGGAGAGAGACTGGAAACTGTCATGGTATGTTGGGTCGCGCCATGTGAGAAGCCGCCCCGTATTCGTTACTAACGTTATGCAATTGTTATAGGAGAGCTACGGACGGGCCAAAGAGACCTATTCGCATACACAGGCCATATGGGAGAAGGAAATCAGACGAGCGCGCAAGGAAACCTTCAAGTCGCAGTCGTCCATCCTCAAGTTACAAGAAGAGCTCAAATCTGCCCGACTCGCCACCAAGTCGGTGGAGGAATGCCTCGAGCGCGAGAAGGAGCTGAGTAAAGCACGCGAACAGGAGGCCTTCGCTGCACGCTATCAACTAGTCGAATTACGGCAGGAGTTGGACAAAGCCCAGGAACGCATCATATTCCTCGAGGAAGAGCGGGATGCCTTCAAGGCCGCTGCCCAAAGCGAAGAGATTGCCAGGATAGCAGCCGAGGGACGCCTACCGCTTCCCCCAGAGGATCCGGACAGCGAATTTGCCTCGCCTAGAAAGAGTTTCCAGGGCCGGGAGTCGTTGTCGACATTCGAGATAGTATCGTCAGCTGCAACCGAAGCCGAGATCGAAGAGCTGACGCGGCTCTGGCAGTGGGAGAAGCGGAGAGCAGACCGAACACAAGACCATCTTGAATTCATTGAGGCTGAGCTTGAGTTGCGCGCTCTCCAACGCAAATCTCCCTTCCCCCCTCGCCGAAGTATAACCTCATCAGCACGCAAGGAGCGAACTGGTCCAATCGAGATCGTCGATCCATCAGACCTTGTGATACTGGGTAAAGACACCGAGTCCGAGTCCAGCAAATCTTCACCGCCTGCGGCGACCATCCAGCCAGAGTCAGAAGAGGAGCCTAAGGTATCTACAGAACCCCAAGTAATTGAACTGCCAACGACCGATGCCCAAGAGGAACCCGAAGAACAACCAAGACAGCCAGAGCGGAAGGAACCCCGTCGTGGAACAATATTTGTCCCGGCAGAAGGTATTTTTCGTACGCTCTCCCAGCAAGAACTAGAGGCAATGGAGCAGGATGAGGAGGAGGAGGCTACAATACAGCCCCCTACACCTGTAGACCCACAGCCCGATCCTCCTCGTTACGCCCGAACACCCTCCGTTGAGCCGCCGACATTTGCTCTTATGGCTCAAGAACGAACGTCTCTGCTTTCGCTCCTTAACGCCCCTCGCGAAAGCGATGCAAACCTATCGTTCAATATTCCCAGCACGAACGGCGATGTCTCCACATGCGCTATAGAAGACGACGATGACGGCGATGACGACGCCTCAATAGTAGAGACGAACGACTCCCCCGATTCCCCCATGGACGCGGAGACATCATCCGACCCGCGGCCCCACACATCCGCGGCCTTCTACACGGTGACGACAACAACGACGACAATTCCCATCCAAGACGAGAACGTGAAGCCGCACTCGGCTCCCTTTGCCTCAAAAAGTGGACACGGCCGCACGCCATCCTTCGACGTCAACAACCCGGCGCTGACGCCGACCATGACCCGCGAGCAAGCCCTGGCCCAGATAAGGGAACGCCGGGGGCGCGCTAGGAGCGCCATGCAGGGCGCCATGACGCCCCGCAGACAGATGGTGACCGGCGTCGCGGCGGATCGTAACGTGAGCGCGCCCGCTGGTCGCGCGGCTAAGGGCCGCTCTTAGGTTGAGGCTTTCTGGGTTTTGCGATTCATGCCGCGATGATTGATTGATACGTGGGAGGGGGTGGGAGGTGGTATTTTGATGGTTGAGGGGCAAATCAAGCATGCGTCGTTTTTACTACGAATTTCAAAGCCCTTCGCATCGTTCATGGTTGCTTGCTCACAAAACGGCATTCCCGGGAATTCTGATTTCGGCGGCATTGTTTTCAGCATGGACCGGGCAAGGAGTTCAGAGGCGTTATCGGAAGGTATATATATATATATCTCTCTACCTATACATATATATGTACTCTCCGATTGATTGGGGAAATTGGGGGGTATGATTCATCATGGTGGACTTCACATACCCCTTTACAAGCGTGTTATTTTCTTTCCTTTCTGGAGACGACGCGGGACGTTTGGGATTAATCAGGCTACCTATCAACCTACCTAGTTAGTTTGTTTAAAAGTAATGTGAACGTTTCAGTCTACGCTCTAATGAATGGATTCACTGGTCTCGGTTAATACGCTGTCACAAGTACTGTTATGGCTCTCGAGGAAGCTCGAAATTAGTTGCATTCTGTAAATTTCGGAGCGTGGTAGGTGGGTTTCAAGTGCTCTATATCTATGTGTGTGAGCGGCTAATGTGTAGCCCGAAGATCACCTGTATCGCTTACGTCTCACCTACAGGACGTAGGTAGCCTTGCGAGCCTTGTTGCCTCCCTTCGCAGGCACTAAAAATGCAGTGAAGTTTGGCGTCCGGGCGCTAGCGGGCGAAACTACACCGGGCCGGCTCCGGAGACCGGGTTTTTTTCCCTTTGCGCAATAACCAAAGTCATTTTGCTAGATACACCAGCAGCTACAACTGTAGCACCAATCATTCAAGTCCGAGCGCCCCTGGCAGTAGGGACATACTCGGTATTGAGACATGTCTGCGTATACACATCTACATATATGCACTTGGGGACTTGGACGTGATGAAGAATCTCTTGATCAATTTAAGGATGACACAATGAAATAACGAAATTCATCACTAGTAATCCAGATGAGTAGAGAGGTAGGTAACCAATAGTCCTCCATTTCCCTCCATTTCTCATACCCCAAGATGCCATGCACTTCCACCGACACCACTTCACTTGCTACCCCTATTCATGACGGAGTGAAAGGAAAGCTGACAAGAATGAAACCTATCCTCCGGCCTCCTAACTCTTTCTCTGCAGAGAACCGATATCAGGGCAAGTCGCCCCATACCCGGTGTGAGCTTTCGTCGCGTGTGGTCTACTTTTTGAGAAACCAGAGAGCGAGGATCACACACAGGGCAACGACGAGGTCGCTTGGCTTAAAGGTGACCAAAACGTGTCCGTAACCTACTCCCGTCTGGCTGCCTCGATGTGCGCCTACACTTCGTCCGTACACACCAATGTTTAGTCCCATCGGGCGACTAGTGATGTCTCTCATCCTGATTGTAGTACTACTGTTCGAGTAGTGCATCTGTACGGTCGACTGCGGCCTCTGTTGCCGCGCCGCATCCCCGAATACGTAATTGGGGCCCTCCTGTTCAACCTTCGGGCCGCGCTCCGCTCTCTCCCGGTTGCGGCACGGTATCCTCTCCTCGTGTCGATCATCGCGCCGTGACAATTCTGCCGCCACGGCGTCGGTGTTTACCGACATATTGACTAGGCATGTGTCGTGCCTAATGTCGATATGCGGTTGCTCGCTATTAGTGGAAGTGGCACTAGTGGGAGCGGAACTGTCGGAAGTTGCAACGCTAGGAGTTGCAGTGCTGGGAGTTGCAGTGCTGGGGGTGGTGTTGGTGGGAGTCGCGAGAGTCTCCCAGATGGAACCAATAGTCCGTGCCAGATTCTCACGTTCTTCTTGTTGCATGGGGTTCGCCATTATGGGTTGTCTAGGAGGGAGGTAGATGATGATTAAGTATGTAAGTATGATAGTGATAGCGGCGACGGATAGGTGCTTCTGGTTCTTGAGTAATGGTTAAGCGATAAGAAAACATACTAATATATATATCTACGTGGAGCCTATTAAATTGCTTTTTTCTGTTAAACAAGCGCGGGAACGTTTCCTGCGTGACAGAGTCGCGAAGCCGAGGTAGCACGTCTACTCCTAACCCCGTATAGAAGGAATGCAAATTCTGATATTATCCCGATTCTTTTCACTAGTTAACTGGGGATCCTATGTCTTGCCGTAGTATATTAGATTACTATAGCGTTCTGTGCCTATCGGCACTTAAATCTCACGAATAACTAGTCGACTTGAGTTCTTCAAACAGCTCACTCAATCCCCCCTTGCTGCTAAGTCTCCGTATCGCAGGAGGCAGATTCGCCAATTCTCCCCATCAGCTACACATCCAGACTAATCCGTGCCATTGTGCGACTTCATATACTTACACAAAAGCAGCCAAGACATATCCATCGGCAAGGGAGCGTTTCGAGCATGTGCTCCAACAAGCTCGGCAATATTGATGAGTAGAAAGGTAGGTAGCCAATAGTCCTCCGTTTTCCCCCTTCCTCGTACCCCCAGGCACTTCACTTGCAACCCCTATTCATCACCAAGTCGAAAGGAAAGCTAGCACAAAGAAACTCCTCCCCCAGCTTCTTGGCTCCTCCGCTCTAGAACCGATATCGATGTAGGTAGCCACCCTACTTGATGTGAGCTTTCATTGCTTGTAGCTTATGACTATGCGTAGGTAGTCCTCATCGAGTGTGGCATGTCGCCCTTCGTTGTGTATCGACCTAGTGTCTGAGAAACCAGGCCCCGATAAACACAAAAATGATAACTGCGAGAATGGCGAGAACGTCTCCATCAATAGCCAGCAACGAGGGTCGGTGACCCGCCCCTAACATAGCGCCTCCCTGACCTAGACCTAGACCTGTGCCTATTCCATTCATACCGAGGTTCACTCCCAGCGGGCGAGTAGAGTTGTGAGAAACAGTGATTGTAGTGCTGCTGGTCAAGTACTGCACCTGAGTGTGCTGCAGAGGCCGCTCCTCTTGTCGTATCTCATCCCCAAAAGTGAAATTTGGCCCATTCTGTTGAGCCCCAGCTCCGGCCGCCGGTCCGTCCCTGAAACGACAGGGAATATCCTCTTCATGCCGGTCGTCACGCCTTGACCATTCCGCCGCCAAGGCATCGGTATTCACCGACATATGAACTTGACACGATTCGTGCCTGACTTGAACATGTGGTTGGGTAGGAGTTGGTGTTGCACCAGTAGGAGCTGCGCTGGATTGTGCGCTGGGAGGAGTTGTTAGATTGGTCCAGATATGTCTGATGTCTCGTGCTAACTTCGCAAAGCACTCAACCCACTCTCCGGGTTCTTGACGTGTCGAGTGGTTCGTCATTCTGAATTGGCTAAGTGTGAGGTGAGGTGAAGTGTGATTAAATATGACAATGATGGCGGTGAAGGATACGGATACGTGCTTCTTGTTTTTGAGCGATGGTTGAGTGATGAGAAAGGTACTAATATATATATCCACGTGTATATTATTAAACTGCTTTCTTTGCGTTGAACAACTGCGGGAATGTTCCCTGCGTAACAAGTCCCGAAGCCGAGCTGACACATTCACTACGAACCCCATGTGGAAGAATGCAAACTCTTGATAACGTCCCGCTTCTGTTTACCAGTCGGGAGTGGGAATGCTTCGCCGTAGTACACTATGAATTCCATATCACTCGCTATGTGTCAATCGACATGCAAATCTCAAAGGTTTTTTTTCTCAGAGGTTTTTTTTCTCGGTAGACTTGCGTTCCTCGAACATCTTGCTTACACACCTCCTTGCTGCTCGCTTTCTGTGCCCCGAGATAGAGAGATTGGCAAGCCCTCCATCATTAACCAAGCATCTGGATTGGTCCGTGTCATCGTCAGGCTTCACGTGCTTACACGAGAGCATCTCTGAACTCTCACCGCCGGCAAGGGAGCGTTTCGTGTATAGTCCCACCAACTCGGCAATTAAACAAAGTTACTCAAGGGCTATCAAGCCCCGTCAACCGCCTACCTCCGATTAACACGTGGACCAGGATCGGGTCACCCAAGCGTATGTATACAGTCGCGCAATGTGAATAGCTCATTGGCGCCTGTGCTCCAGTGATTCGTCTACCTACTTCGAATGACGGCCTCTCAGAGTTCATCACTGCCGATAATCGAGAGGAAGAACCAACGACCTCCCCCATCCCCCTCCACATTTCTCCTAGGTTTTATATTGTGCTATGTCCACCCATATACTCTGTGCCATGGAATTGCAAATCTGCCCTCTGCAGCACGTCGGGCCACATATCCCAAACCAGACATGAGCCCCGTTCACTGCCTGTCAAACGTGACACCATCCATGCATCTATACACGAGTAGGGGATAGTATAGCATTTGTACGCTCGTCTGCCTCTTCCCATGTCAGTGAAACTTCAGGGTGTCACGGTCAATGGTACACGAGCAACTTCAACTCTTAGGAGGGCAGCACAGAACCACGGCATCCAACTACACTCTGGACTTCAACAACCGCATCACCAAAAGCAACAGACCAATAGTCCAGTCCATTTTCGTTATATTCGGACTGGATTCCTCGTACACACGCCGAACACAAGCCCAAAGAGGGGGCGCGGCCAACAGGAACGGTTTCACTGGCTATCACGTACGCCTTCAAGTTTGATTTGGGAGATATTTCCGCAAAGGTTCCATACAGTAGGCCATTGAGGTAATGTAATACTAAGAAATAGCCTACCACACCGCATGCCCTCCCACGGCGCCGAAGATACCATCATTGCTATCATGTCAGTATCTCATCGAGTATTCAACTATAGGTATGATTTACGATAGCTATTATAAACGACAACGTCTTCAATGGAATGAGTCAGAATGTTGCATAGTATTAGCCAGCTGTTGGCCGTTTGATTGATAGGTTTTTCCCCTGGTATGTTCAATCCCGGAGAGGGCCAAAACCCCCAGACCTCCCTAATGAAATGCGGTGTGCCACTTCCCAAGCCAGCGTTGTGTATGATGTAGCCGGTGCTTTGCGAGAATGAATTGTTAGCGTGTGCCCCTGCCGGGGGGTCCCGAGTGTGATTCTGTGTAGTCTGCCCAGGCGTTGCAGTCGCTCCTGTAATCCTAATCGGGAACCGGGTATTTTGGTGTTCTCGCATCCAAGAACTATTCATGGCGTACCTACAATCTAGCCCCGTATAAAACCAATAACATGAACCTGACTATTGTTATAGTTGCGAAAATAGTTGCGAAGCACCTTCGCCGATAACTTCCGTCTATTCGAATGTTTGTTATCTTGTTCCATAGAGGCAGTCTCACAACGTTCCAGTCGTGACATACACATGGCACCAGCGCAGCTGTTCCCCTCTCAGCAAAACACGTATTTCTATCTTCGACGTCAGACAGATACATAGAATCAGTCTTCCAAAACGACCTAGTCTCCTAGTGGCGAACAAACCTTCCTCACGGACGTAAGATAATTCTTGTGATGCTCTTGTCAGTTTGTTTGCGGTTTAGCGACATAACACCACTCGTCCCATCTTCCTATACCATCACATCCGTGGAACAAAGAAAGATAAGAGTCTCGTGTGTTGGCAGAAGCTATCTGTTGAAGCGTTCTGGGCTCTTCGCACAACCACACTTATGTCCCCTATACTACCTTGACAACTAGGGCGGAAAATACCGGGACCTCAACATGCTTCATGCAGCCGCACTTGTCCTTGCGTGGTAAATGAGCTACGCGAACGAATAACCATGGATCGAACCTAACTCATTACACATATGCACCTGTGTTGTATCGGAGATAATACGATCGATAGTATTGGCTGCAAGATACACCCTGAAACAACTCGTTGTTATTCTGCTTACTCGTTCTGCTAAATACCGCTTGATTGATGCAGAAATTGTCCGCGTATAGATAATGAAAGCTAGAGATACAGTAGATGATGGAGTGATAGCACTCACTAATAGCCTAAGATTTTTGTTTCTGATGCGAGTGGAAAAAAGAGGCGTCCGAATCAACTGGTTACTTAGCGCAACTCTATCTATCAATATACTCTAACGAAAATGTATTGTGGTCCGTCTCATGCCGATTACCCACGGGATGTCTGAGAAGCCTCACGTCAGGCTGCAAACTCTTCGTTGATTTTTTTGCCTTTTGCTCTTTAGTAATATCGGTCAGGTAGATAATCCCATATTCCCCATGCTTGAAGAGCAAAGCCAACCGCTTGTGTTTAAGACCCGAATTTGCACCTCGCAACGGCGAGATTACCAGGATATGGTTTCTTTTAAACAGATCAGGCTATATTATGTGTCTAGACTCGTCGTGCCCAACACCTTTCATGTTGCTTGCCGCTACGATTCATACGGCTAACAATAATGAAACTCCCAGGTTGGTTACATGAAAATAGTAGCGACGACCGAACCACCCATGAACAGTGAGAAATAGCATGACAAAAAATCAGCCCCGGCCCATCGTCCTAGCAAAATACATCTCTAATGCAATGGTATATGCAGTACCGCACTTCAAAGCAGAAAAGACCGGACTCCGAATATGAACTACCCTTGCACCCCGGCCCCGTGACTCGTTTAATCCTCTGTTAGATCTATTAAATCCACTTGTGTGCCATCCTGGAGGCGTGTTTTCTTAGCGACCCGAGGCGCGGGGGGGTCTATCGTTAGGTCAACGACCTCGCCGAATTCGCGTTTAATCGTGCGGCTTCCCTCTCGCTTGATCTTGATATCCTAATAGAAAGCTTGTGAGATAATCCATTTTATACAGGGGTGAGAGGCTGTCACTTACCCGTAGTTCTTCCAGCCGTTCTCTGGCTAGGCGGTCCCTCTCGGCCGGCGCCAAATTCTCAAGAGTGGGCGACGGGCTGCGCGGAATGATAAGCTCACGCTTCAGAGCATCTAAGTGACTGATTATTAGTTGCTCTGGTACCCTTGTGCATGTGTATAGGACTAAACACACCTCTAGATTTATAAACAAATCTAATGATGAGGATCGGGCCGTCGTCCTCCGCTAAACTGCGAACATCAACAAAATGGGGCGTTCTGATAGCCTCGCAGTCCCCATATCTGGATGGTGTCAGCTTAGTTGTTTCGCAAAAGAGAGGGAGTGGGGGAGCCGTACGATGTACCGTGCGAAACGCCTTCGCCCTTGATCGACTTCTCCGCCAGTTCAAAAGCACCCGACTTAGCGTCGCTAGTGCCACCATGGTAGGAAATAGAGCCATGCTCGATTTTTCGGGTAAACCTAACCTCGATAGTACCTAAATTCTTTGCGACTTTGAGGTCTCTCTCCACGCGCTCCTTTTGAGTATCATCAACTGTTGAGATGGTTAGTAAAATGAATATCGAAATTTTGAAACACGGCGCCTACCTGTCTTCACGGCGGTAAATTTAAATCTCTGTTGAGACCATAAGCCGGTGCTGCTAGAGTACACCTCCCGACCTTTGACGGGGAGTTCGAAGCGACGACCATAATCCGTGTTTGTGCTGCGGATGATATTCCCCTGGACGTATTTCCCGTCTACATAAGTTGCGGCAGACAGGACATGGTTGCGATAACCCCATTGGTAGTCGGAGCTGGCTTGAATGGTGACGTCGAACTCGGCATCATCGATACACTCGATATACTTGGTTGTCAAAGGACAGGTGGCTGCGTCGTTGTTGTCGTGGGCATTCGGATCCTCATATTCTTGCAGTGGTACCTTGTTACACCGCACGGTGACCTCGACTCCGGGGACGTCGTTGTGGATGGCCATCTTCGGGCAGATGTGCTCGTATGTTATCTCGAGTCGCTACACGATCCTTGGATTCTGCACTATATGCCAGCTCTCTGGGGATATGTGATATGAGGCGTAAATGTGAAAATGAAGTGTAGGTCCAGCAGGAGGTGAAGTGCATAGGCAATTGCGGCGCGTCGCCACGTTGTGTCTGCGGTGACCGCAGCTAATGTGCGCCCGATTGACACGGCAGATACCTAAGGCAATACCTAAGGCGATAGAAGCGTGTACTTCTCAATTGGTTTGGGGGAAATTACCACAAACGGGGCGTGAAGGGCGTTTTGCATGGTAAAGTTGAGGCTTGTGCGTGAGTTGATGTGACCTCGTGGGCTAGACAAGGTGGAGGAGGAGCCTTGGGAAGGGTACTGTAGGTTAGATAAGATGCCGACTAGGTAGGCTCTTGCTACCCGGGGAGCCTGTGCGCAGGAACCTACTACTAGGTAGGTACTGGTACTTATTTAACTACGCAGTACAATACATAGAGGTATCTATCTGTAGGGATCATTAAAACTCAACCTCACCTGAAACTCAAAGCCAGGTACTTACTACCTAACCTTAGGTACCTACCTAGGTAGGTAGGCTCTGTTGGAAATTTATTCGTATTATTGGCTACAGTTTTTCAGCTCTCATCCCCTGTGTGCTTTCGGCGCCTCGCTAGGCAGATTACTTAACTAACATGGGCTCTCACGCAAGCATAGCACTCGACGGCCCGCAACTGCCTCAGATGTATAGATAGTAAAGCCGAAGTTGAAGTTGCTCCAACTAGGTATTTCCTAGAGCTGTGCAAAGAGATATATCCCCCCAATAGCTCTAAGAGGGTAGGTAAGTAGGTATAAATGCTGCCCCACTCTTTTCATAATACAGAATTGCCAATTGACGTGAGATCACCAAGCGAGTTGTATTTAGTAGGTATATGAAGTATGTATGTAACACAATGCTATCTACGATGATTCACCTGGGTATCGTACAAGTGCTCTCACGGGCTAATCCCACTCAAGTCTATCGATTCTTGGTGGTTTTTTCTTTCCCGACTATCATGAATATGCCTGGACGGTAACTACCGCGGCACCAAGCAAGCCAAGCAACCCTCCCAGTAACGCTATCGTCGTAACGCTGCTTCGTCTAGGTCTCTCGGTGAGAACCATCTTGTCAAAGATGGAGTCTAAGCGTTGAGCCATCTCTGCTTCCCCAAATCCATTCTTGACCCGTTCAACGCCCGCCTTAGACATCTCGGCTAGGTCCTGCGCACTCAGTTGGTGGAGAGCCTTGTCCATAACCGCAGTCCACTCGTCGACCTTGTCCGGGGAGCGCAGCCAGCCAGTCTTGCCTTCCACGACGGTCTCCACGGGGCCGCCGGTGTCGGCAGCGAGAACAGGGACGCCGCTGAGCATAGCCTCGAGGGGCACGATGCCGAAATGTTCGTTCGCGGGGGTGTAGACCAGGATGCGAGCCGACGAAAGGAGCATCTCCTTCAACATGTTGGTCACGTTCTGGAGAAACAAGACCTCGACGTCTCGCGGTACGGCCTGAGCCGTCTGTGGAGTTTTGACCGTCATGTTCTTGAGGCCGAGGGACTCGGCCAGCTTGACCAATTCGTTGTGGTACCCGACGTTCTCCGCGACGCGCGGATCGTAGCCCCCGGCAACGGCGAGCCTCACGCCGGCACGTTGCTGCCTGCTCAGACCAGCGAAGGCCTTGATGGCGAGCGCAATGTCCTTCTTGCGCTCGAAACGGTTGATGCTCAAGACGTACTTCATCCCATTCCACAACGGTTTGTCATCCGGGTTCCTCGGTTTGGACTTGGTGTCCACGCAGGGATACACGGTCCACAGCTCCTTTTGGCGTGCGAGTGCGGGCCATGTCCGACTGACGACCCCTTTTGTAAAGTTCGAGTTGACGGCAATGGCGTCGGCAAAACTCATGCTCCACTGCTCCCAGAAGTCAAACGGTACCCTGTATAGACGCTTCCACCACTTTTGCCTGCCCTGCGCCAGCAGGAGATCAGGGAAGTGGCAGTAGAAGAATATGCGTCCCCGTGGATATAGGTACTGCAGCAACGGCAGGCCGGCACTGAGCTGATCGACGAAGAACGCATCGGGATTCAGACCGCTAAGCTCCGACGTGAAATATATCTGGAGGATCAGGTGAAGCTGGCGAAGGATGGCACAGAGGATGCTGAATCGTCCGAGAATAGAGGGGGGGATGACGGTGTTCCCGCGGACACGGACGTCTAGGGTTCCTGCAGAGCGTAGGAATCAGTATACGATAGGTGGAAAGCGTAGAACAAACAGGCACGCACCATCTCGAGCCTCGTCGAAGCAGTGGCCCGGATCGCAGTGGCTCGTGAATATGACGATCTTGTGGTGTCGCTTCTGCAGGCCGGCGGCGGCGTCGACGACAAGCCTTTCGGCACCACCAATGCCCAGGTCGGGATGCAGGAAGACTATCGTCTTGTCGTGGGTTTCGGACTTGTTCGCCATGTGGAAAAGAGCCGGCTGGGGCGCTCTACCATCGCCTGGCGGGACAGGGGTACGGGCGCAAAGGTAGGTGGGATAGGGAGCGAGCGAGCAATTGAGCCATTAACGCACGCATTCAACTAGGTACCTACCTTAGGTACCTACCTTAGTTAATATATCTGTCACTTTCAGCCCTACGCCCCCGCCTGCCGACCCCATCCCCCCACCATGCCCCGCTCGCCCTTAACCTTGATGCCACTTCCTGATCCCTGATCCTCTATTCTCCGGCTTCTTCAGCAATGGGCTCTATCATTCAGAGGCACGCATGTATGGACAGTCCATGACCAACTCCCAACATTGATAATTTCTAGTATTCGCAAAGGCCGTATACCTTTCAAGTTTCAACTACCTGGGTTTGTCTACTAACCTACCAAGGTATAGAAACTAGAGCAGCTCGTCTTGTTAACAGTTGGCTGGCGGTCCTCACGTCAGTCGACATACCCGACCCGGGGGTCTTAAATTTACTGAAAACATGCTTTGGATAAAATGTTGCGAGCTATGATTACTACTAATTGGAATCCTCCTGGCTACTTCGTCATTGCGCCCGCTAATAACGCCTTGAGATATGCAGGGTATTTTTGGGAAATATGACCGAGCCCCTAACCCCAAGGGAATGAAAAGAACAGAGAAAGCAAATGGATATTTCCCTTGCGCCATTCTAGGGTATCACTCCCAAGTAAGGAATACGAACTGATTATGGCTTCTGCTCTCATCCAGCGGTGCCCGTGCACCCTCTAGAGACTCATGCCCCCGGCTCCAATCTCACTCACTGACGCTCAGCTCGTCATATTCGTCTTCGGCCGCTCGAGCATCCTCGCTGCGTTTGCGTAGGTTTAACCCCATCTCACTTCGCACGTCCTTCTGTATCTGCAAGAAATATTTTCGAAGCGTCGCGAGGCCCCGCAGAAAGCCCCGATCCGGCTCATCTGCATGTGTGGGTGGACATGGCTTGTCCGTGGCCAAGTCACCAGCCGTCACGCTATTCGCAAAGTCTGCCATCTTGAAGTCGATTTCGGCTTTACTCTTCCGATGTCTTCTCCCGTCCCACGCATCCTCCGTATCGGTTGCGAAGTCAGTGGTCGAGTCCTCAGCCGCTGTATCGTTGCCATCACTGGACGTTCCGGCATCATAAAACATCAGAAGACTGGCAGCGTAGAATCGGTACCCACGCAGACGTCGAATGGTTACCTCCAGCTGGTTAAGCTTCTGAAGTATAGTGGGAATATGTCTTAGAACACTGCTATGATCCACCCCATCGTCGAGAAACATGGTCAACGTGTCTTGAAACTCCTTTCCAGCCTTGATATCTCGTCCGTAGTATTTGTCTCGGAACACGTACGTCTGCGACCTAGCATCCCAGGTTTGTAGACCACACACTCGGACCCCTAATTCTCTGGATGTTGTCTCTGCACATTTTCGGCGCTGGGATTCACGTTTCTTAGGACCAGCATCAACGCCATATTGCCGAGTTCCCATCTTCAGATCCATTATGCAGGGTCTCTTCATCCCAGCCGTGAGATCTTCAAGCAATAGGAAGTACTCAACCCTCGAGTGACGTTGGGTTTGAGCTTCTTTTGGATTGACTGGCCGCGGAATCTTCCTCAGCTCCATTTCCGGATCGGGTACCGCAGGAGATGGTGCAGGAGAGAGTTCATATTTCGAGGATTCGGGTTTCGCCAAGCTGTTACATTTCGTATCCTTTAAGCCGGTTTTCTCCTTCTTAACCGCGCTTTCGAGAAGCGGTGAGAATGCTTTCGCCTCGTCATCGCCTCCATATCTGACATCGTCGGCGTCTTCAAAGTATTTTAAGTCACCACGCGACTCCCCAACGTCTTGAGGCTTACGCCGCAACTTGCTACCGGAATAACGGCGCTTCTGTATGCGTGGGGAGAATTCTTCTCCCAATACCTCTGCTTCCGGGGCGCTGGTACCAGTTACATCTTTCACATGGTCCACATCGCCCATAGCCACGCAATCACCGCTTGGCCCTAGGTCACTTAGACTTTGCTGGAGAGTAGTGTGGTTTCTGAGGTTGCTTGGTCCATTTAATAATGCAGATTTGTCGTTTTCGCCCTCAATCGTTGGAAAATCTGTCAACGATTTCGATTGACGAGTTTGTACTGAGGGACGAGGAACTGAGCGGCGATATGATGCAGGTCTCCGATGTTTGTGCACAGTAATAGGCTGCTTCAAGAATGCATCATTGAACACTTCGTTTCTTAGTCTTTTGTTGACCATTGTTGCTCCCCAGCTATTCGCATGTCGATCTTCTAATGTAGGCCTAGTACTTCGAGAAGCATCATAATCGGGGGTTGGTGACGAGATATCATTCGTCCGTGGTTGCATCATAGCCGCAGATGCGCTCCTTGGGCGCTCCTTAATTCCTAAAACTAGAGAGGGTTGAAGCCAACTCCTGGGTAAAATATGTTGATTGTCCATGAATGTAACGGTAGGGACTGGAGTGTGTCCCGACCGGAGAGACTGGCTGACTATTCTTCGGTGGTTATCTTCATCATAGCCATTAGATGATCGACGGATTCTAGTCTTGGTGCTCCCATCAGTGCCATTTGACTGGACATCAGATTCACCTGGTACCTTTTCGGGTCCAGTGTTGTCATCTTTTCTTGCCGTAGACCTCCGGCGCGGCTGCTTCTGATATGTAACATTCAGAACACCGATGTATCTGCCAACCAGATTAGTCATATATTCTTTGTAGTTTGAGTAATTATGCTGATGAAACAAGAATGTTTTTACAGACCTTGGCAAGAAAGGCAAAAGATCGCGATGATATCGTTCTATATTCTCATAAAACTCATTTTCTCGGTTATTAAGCTGCTTGCAGACCGCTCTCTTGGAGAATCTCCAAATGGTTGTGTGGCCCCCAACCTGATGCTTGTATGGTATCAGTTCAATAGCTTCGAGAGGTACCTTAGGCTCTAGTTGATGATCGTGCAATATATCTTCGTAATAACCCGAAACGGGTCTCGAGGCCACTGCGGGTATGTCACATGGCTTCGTTTTAAGTTCATTTTCATTTGAAACACCATCTTCATGACCTTCTTTGTTGGACAAGTCCCGACCAAGCAGTATGCTGTCTTTCCTACCTTTGGGCACGTCTTCGTGATGTACATCAGTCAGACTTTCGCCTTCAGCTTCTGGCTCATCTGCTTTCACAAGCCACGGGTGGAAATCCTTCTTGAAAGAGGAACGAGTGTTACTAGGATGTTCGGGCTCAACCTTCTCAATGACACAAGATCCCTCTCCCGCAGAATCCTCCAAGCCCTGATGTGGTAGGAACAACGCAGATGAAATCTTTTCTTCAGAGGACTCCTCGCCTTCCTCAACCGCCTCGCCCGTCTCACCCGTAACATGGCTCGCCACTACTGTAGGATTGTGCGCATCAAATTTCCCAGACACTTCCATCTCCAGACTTCCAATACGCGACCGGTTGGTAAGTCGTGACGATGGCACAGACTGTTCTGTATGGTCTTGAAATTTAGCAGGTTCAGTTGTTGCAGGCTCGGTTTTTCGAACACTAAAGTAATCCTCTTCAGCAAACCGGTCTGGAGGAGTCTCGGTGGCATAGGTACTAGACGGTAAATATTCAGTACGTGACAAAGGTTGCGCATCCTCAACCTCGATAGATCCATGTGGCGGAGTCAAAACCTTGGGGGTTTGGTTGGGCAAGATGCGCGTTTGCTGCTGCCCTTTTGATGGCGATGTCGTGTCCTGCTGCGAGCTAGACCTTGGGTCTTTTCGTTTAACTTTGTCTGCTGGGAGGCCTTCTTTGAAGAATCGAAGACTGTGGCTCGCTTTACGGCTTCTTGTGGGTTCCATTCCAGCCAGTACTTCGGCAATGGACTTTTCAACTTGACCGTCCTGGTGGCCTACAACATCCCCGATGCCAATAGACCATGCTTTCTCTGGGCCCATTGACACATTTCGCTCAGTCCTCCATGCTCGGTATTCAGCACGCGAATCCGAGTTGGCCCCCGAGTCATTATAACGAGAGAAGGCGCTGTCGCCGCAGTTGTACGCGGATTCCCCAACACCATCCAAAGGTAATTCAGTCACATTGATCCGATGGACGCGGGCTTCTTTCTCTGTGCGTTCAAGAGACCTCCCCCTCGCCCGACCCATAAAATAAGGGTCCGGGTGATCCTTAAGAACCGGGAACGCCTCTACAAGGCCGGGCATCGCAATAGAGCTAGGGTCTACAGCAGCAACGGCAGGCTGTGATTGCAAGTGCAAAGTAGGCGACGATATGGCTCGGGGAGGGTCAATTCGTCGCTGGGGTGTGACTGGTAAGGTAGAAACATCTGAGCAATGCGTTAGGGCATCATGGCGCGGCTCGAGGGCCGTCAACTCTTGAGCGTTGGCAGACACATGTTTGGATTGAGTCGATCGGAGGGATGGGTCATTGGGTTGTATATACTGATGGTCGGGCTGGCATTGATCTGTCGGAGGGGCGGTAGAGGGGGGAATGCCTCGCGCAGAAGCAAGAGCTTGGGTTAGCAAGGAAGGTCCATTGGATCTAGAGCCAGCCAGCGGCGGCCTTGCTCTTTTATTGACATGGTCCCCATGGCCGGCGGAAATAGCCGAGGATGGATACGCAGAGTACGAAACGGGGACGCTAAAGGAGCCCAATGAAGAGGGAGAGACGATGGCAGCAGGGTCTGCGTCAGAAACAGGAGGAGAGCCAGTCAGAGCTGTGGGTGAGGAGGGTTGTTCGTCAGTCGCAGTGCCAGCGGCAACGGCCGCAGAGACACTGGGAGGGATTGGCGTGACTGGCAGGGACTCGCTCACCCGTGCAGCATTTGCGGCATTTTCGGGCTGACAAGAAAGGCTGGACATGAGGTATGCATCTGGGGGAAGGATAGCCTTCAGGGTTGGGTCAGATTGATTAGATTGGCCGGGCGAAATGACGAAGACGAGGGTGGGAATTGTGCAGTAATGGTGAAGGGCACGGAGCGAAGCATGTGGTGTAGAGGGGTGGCGTTCATTGTAGTGTAGGTTCAATTGGGGGTGGAGCCGTCCCCAAGCAGGGCCCAAGCACCTTCTGTGCCACGGATGGTACAGTACATGCCCGACATCAGTATCCCGGAATCCCAGCGCGCCAGGTGGTATACCGGCACTGCTAGTGCGAATGCCCAGACGCCCAGATGGCCCCCCACTAGCCAGATACGCGGTACCGCGTGGGTACCGACATCTACTATGTGGACCAGTAGACTAGTATAGCAGGTCTCGGTGTGTATTGCACATGTATGGTACAGAGATACCGGTGTAGGCACTGGTCTCTGTTCTCTATCTAATCCTCCCGTGGCACTGGTTTGACCGGTTGCATCTCGTGTACCGTTCCAAGCCTGGCACTGGCCGGCGTAACGGCCGCCCCCAATCTAGGTAGACAGAACCAGCGTGAACTGCCGCGCGCCCACGTGCTAGTGTTGGGCATACCTACTTAGGTATTGTTTGCCAAGGCTATCTAGGTCAGGTCCATGGGACAAGTCCTCGGGCAGGGTTAACCCTACACCACGTATTAGACAGACTGACGAAGGTCGGTGTGCTCAGTAGTGTACCATCGGTATAAACTCGACTGGAGTCCTTGTTCGCATCTTGATATTTATAGAGCTCGGAAAGTAAGCATGAGTGATCTGGGAATTATACGAACTACTCTATAAGTATGTATAGGTAGGTAGCGACGTTTCTTATTATTTTCGTACGGTGAACTTGCAATTTGCTATCTACGAAACATTGTACACTACTATCCAATCGCTGTCAGGTTCCCCCTTGGTCGACGTGAATCCTTTCTTGACCGCTTCTAACGCGTCCTATCAATTTATTTCTTCTGTATTCAATAACGGCCCACGTTCCGTTCTTTTGTTTATCATAGGCCGTCGTCTAGCCCTGGATAACCAACAATTTCCCATTCGGTGATATACGGGCTTACTCCAGGCCAAATCCGGGTTGGACCACCAAGAGTACCAATTCTTCTCTGCCCATAGACTCATAGCTAATCAAGAGAGACAGGATTACGTACGTATAGCCACTCAGCGACGGTTCTGTGCGGAACGTGTCACAGTCGTAATCAGGTACCCGAAATCTTACGACGCCACTCACCGCTCTCTTTGGCATTTCTCTCCTCCAGCAGTCATCATGTTGTCTTCGATAGGAAAATCGCAATCTTTGGGAAGAGTCAGATATAAACACCGAAATAACGATTAGCCGCTATATGCGCCACGATTATTTCCGGCAGTCATCAGACCCCTCTCATATCACGGTCTGGTTCACGGAACGGAACGTCTCACTCATCCACGAATTACACTCGGCCAACATGTATCGATCAAAGGCTTCTCTTTACGGAAGTATCAGTACGTACAAATGAACACGTCGCCTTGGTGGTCGTCGTATCGCGTCATATAGATCGGCTTTGGGTCTTGGCTAGATATTGTACAAAATCTCAAGATAGTCTCTCGACCAATCATTTAACAACGTGATATCCGAAGTCATATGTCTTAGACAGCTGCATTAGCTGTTTTTGCAGACAATAGTATCTCCAGAGGCACACAATGTCTTGTCATGATATGCTCCTTGTCCATTGTCTCATCTACGTCTAGTATAGGACTAAGCAGATTACAATTTGCTACAGAAAGTGTTTCGTTTTTGCTATGAGACAGCCCTCCTCGTTTGCGTACATTCATGTCAACAACAACATGCCGGCCCATTCGATCCCCGGTTAGGGCCATGAGCCGAGTTTCTCACCTATGAAAAGCCCCATCCAGCTTCTAGTGACGAGAACGGATGTTGCTATCCTACTCTGTATCAAGTACGAATCTAATCGTTATTCACGCAACTCTCAGCCGGGCATTGCCCTTCTATTTCACTAGACAGAGCTTTTCATGTGATCTTTAACGTCCCCAGTTTGATAAACTGAGGTCAATTTTTACAATATTCGAAGGTCAGCCTCCTAGTCTTGTTGGTATTACCATATCTAAGAAAACATATTTTGGACATTCGACAACAAGATTACAAGGATTAATGAACAGTCGTCTTCAACGAATTGATCCTTCAATTCAATATTGCATTGACCATGACTAGATATCATTACAATAGGGTCCTCCATCCCGAATTCGAATCGCGCTTCTACGAATTTTGATATAGTGTACGATTTAAGAACGAAATACAAAAACGGCGAGTACCACTGGGGGAATGAGTGGATCTTGTTCTTGCTCCACGAGAGATAACTGCTCAAGCTGGATGGAGCTCAAGTCGAATCTCTTACTCGCTATTAAGATTACGGACTAAGCAGCACAGGGAGCCGAGTCAATCCGCATGAATGGCAATTTCCTACGAGGTCCCTCCTATTAAAAGTTAGGGCGTTATTGCACTTAACCTGAGAGCCCCATGGCGCATTACAATGCGCATTCTCTCGCAAAGAGACTCCCACTAGTCTGGACCTCACACCGGGTAAGCCGGCGTGGGACGGTGGTTGGTCGGACAAAACTAAGAATGGCACGTTATATCCCCGCATCCGCCTAGGGAGTTGCAGGGCCGGGGTGCGGATCGTGGCAAGTGGACGATCTGCCGTACCACTGCAGGAACCTGTCGCCACAGCTGCCTTTATCTACAGTACCTCGTCCACCTAAGTATAGATGTGCGCGGCAAACTATCTAGATGGGTAGTTATACCAGACGGGTGTTGCACAGCAGTAGGTCGATATCTGATTTGTCCATATGGCCGAAAAGATCGAGGATTCGGGGAGAGAACCAGAGGCGAGATCTACTGGTAGTTCGTGTTCCGTGATCGGACCAACACAGAATATAATGTAGTATTAAAAAGAACAGATAAGGACAGGGCGTGAGGTGTTGCGACATGATGATGACAGTTTGACCATCATTAGGTAATAAACGCTTCAGCAGCTGATAGGCACTAAGGCCGCAGACTTGGCACTAAAATGACGGACTTCGCGAGAGATAAAGTAGTTGCGTTCTAGCGCCAAATCCCACTACCCAACCTGGTGGCAGGCTTACCAATGCGGCCCGTGGACCTCAGAAGCATGCAGTGGAACAGAACCCCATTTGCAAAGTTGGACAACGGAAGATGATGTTGCTTGTCATGGGATGGCTGACGCTAGCAAGAATTCTGACGCCCATAACTGAGTACCTAATAGTAACGAATACCATAAATCGTATTTATGCTCGAGTAATAGAAGAACAATTGACTTCATACTACTACACTAGGTAGATTAGCAGACTCGAATTTATGCACCCGAATAATATTATTATTATTAGGTATCTACAGCAGTGGCTGGGTGGCCGAGGCGGCAGCCTTAACCTTGCCCGTGAATGTTTCACCTGAGTGGGCTGCATCCGCCTGGCTCTCTCGTTCCGGGCTTCTGGTGTCATAAGCCTAAGCCCTGAAGCCCTGAAGCCCTGTTGCCGCCCTGTTGCCGCCCTGTTCAGAAGAAAGGCACGCGGCCTTCCCGTCGCTTCTCGATCCTGCTGCACCTTGGGTCCTGCTTGGGTTCATCAACTAACCATGACTCTGGCAGCTTGTCATTCAACCAAATTCCTCTGATTAACTCGGGAGCTGAAAGCTGCCATCCTTGTCTCATGCATCACTCTCTCCCTCGCCATCGTTTCGAATCTTCCTCCCACACCCTACCTTGTACAGTACTACCTCCGTAACATTCTACTCCCGCTGACCACCCTACTCGAGCCCGTCCCAACACGATCCCAGGTTGTGGTGGCCATTCCTTCACACTACATTTATCCTCTCTTCTCCCCGTTTTTTGTGCCAAAGCATTCTTGTCCGAATTTTTTTTTGTGGCACTTATCTTTACACTAGAGGTCGGCGCCGTTCGCTACACTAGAAACCCAACCTTATAAGTATCGTCGCCACGGTCCGCACCGCTTGTGCAGTGCACCTACAAGTTCCAGTGTCGGTGGTCTCAGAACAACCTCGAGCAAGTTCCTCGTCTTCTCACAACGACAAAGGACGCCCGGCTCTTTGTGCCATTGCGTACCATTGTGGGCTTTTTCTCTTCCGTCTCCGGTAAGCGATAAGGCCTGAAATCTGAAATGCCCAGCGCCAACCGCGCACTGTCCCCGCCAACGTCAACACTGCAATCGCCATCACCATCACCATGCGCCGCGCATCCACCGACCTGGCCGACCCGGCTCGAAACATCGAGGAGTCTGTCGGGGCGCCCGATCCCACCGTCCCAGATCCCGATCTCGATTTAGACATGACTCTGCAAACCGAAGATGAAGAACACCGAATTCACACGCCGCCTCCCCACATTGCTGCCCGTTTCTACCGCCCATCGCAAACCCGGCGAAAGGACTCCGCTGCCTCGTCACGCAGGGGCTCGATAGCGTCTGCCCAGTCTCGTTCCTCGCACGGTTTCACCCACCATGGCGGTCCCCAGAGCAGATTCATTGCGCAGCAGATGCGCCGTGCCTCCATCCTCGAGGACCGCAAAGCACGCCTCGCCGACAGAGCTGCCCATGCCGAGAAGGTGCGTCTGAGGGCCGCTGTAGCGAAAGCCGCCCATCAGAAGAGCTCGAATTCCGAAGCCCGCGCCTTGGCTGCAGCTCAGGCACGAGAGAAGAACTTGGCCGAGATAGTCGCAGTTTGTGCTGAAGAAGTCAAGCGTGCCAAGGCAATCGCGGAGAGCATGAAAGAAAAAAGGGAACAGGAAATACGCAAACTAAAGCTACAAATGGAAGAGCGTTTTGCCGAGGCTGAGAGGAGGAGGGAAGAGCTGCGGAATCGTCAGGCTACACGACGCTCACGAGCTCATAGCACGATGACTCGGAAATCGGTGGGAGATTCTACGGCATCAGAAGGTGACGAACAAGAATCAACAAGCCTAAACGAGGAGACTGCAATGAGCGACGATGTTGCAGCTTCTAAGGTTCAATGGTGGTGGAGGGGTTTGTTGAGGAAAAAGGCAGTTCACGACTTTTCAGAAATCGGCCTGAACATCGATGGAGTTAGAGAAACATCATTTGATAAAGTGGTCCAACTTCTTGGTCAAGAACAAGTGCTCCTGATGACGGCGCGAGTACTTCGTATATGTGGTTTGAGTGAGGGTGACGCTGGATCTGTTACTGAGATGGCTGCCGTTCGGACATTTTTGAGTGCTTTCCTCATTCTTGGACATCCAACTCAAGTCCTCAGCAACAAGGACCATAAAGGGGAACAGGAGCAGGTTGGATCCACTCAAGGGCAACCCATCCCTCGCGACGATCTGGCTAATCCGCAGTTACAGGACCTTGTTGCAAAGGCACGAGATTTGCTGATTTCATTCGAGAACACTTTATCACGGTTAACCTCATCTAACAATTATACTCCGCCACCGGCTTTGCAAGATGTCCTGCCAGAAGTTTATGCAACCTTTCACAATGCATTCATTGCTTGGAAAGCACGGGACTCGGACGCTCTAGTGGAAGTAATGATATTACAGTTTGTGGAGCTTGATGCTATCCTTCAAACCGTCAAAGATCGCCCAGAGGGGGTCGTTACCGAATCTTATCTACAGAGTATCAGGGATAATCAGTTGATGCTTATGGTGCGGATCAAGAAGCTCACGGGGGCCCAAGAAGGAAAGAAGAGGATATTTGAGGCAGTGAAGCAAGCAAGAAAGGCCAGAACAGCGAAAAAACCAGCGGGAGACACCAAGCCACGAGTTGCCGAACACTCCCTCAGCACCGAGGGCTCTTCAATGGCCGATCATACCACAGCAGATCATGTGATTGCATCCCAACTACAAACACTCACGCCGCCGCCAACACCTCGCAGCAAGCACGAATCTCGGCAACCGACAGTCCAGTCGAACTATCCTCCCATTCTACCAGACAACAGAGTTATTGTCCACGAATTGGCAATCAACCGGGAGTATCGCATTGAATTCGAACACTTCCAAGAGCAACACAAGTCACGCATGGAACCACTCCTGAAGGATCTCCGGTCGGGGCCGAGAAACGAAGAGAAAGAATTTCATTATCTCGTTATCATGGCCAATTACATAAAAGATAGGCTACAGCATCTCGTCAAGCCCAATTCAACAATACACACCTTTATCGGTGAAATGCTTGATACCGAGGTAGCCGGACGCCAGTTCCAGGCCGGCAGTTTTTCCTACGAAAAGTTCTTTTCCTCAATGGGCTCCCTTCTTCCTAAGCTTTGCGCCCCAGTGCGGGATGACGAAGTGAAAGATCTAGTGGAGAACAAACTAGGTCAAGGCCCTATTGTTGATCGTTTCGAAGCACTCATCTCTTTTATTGATGTGATGCTTTATGATTATGCGAACTATATGCTACAGGTGGCGGCGCCCAACCTCGCCGAGCATGCCTCTCCGTATGAAGCGAAGAAGTTTGCTGAGGACTTAGATAGTGGCGCAGTCACGTTGGTGCGCGCAGAGGTTGCATGGCGGGAAGCCCGAAACAAAGTGCATGCTGAAGCAAACCGGCGTGATCCGGAGGGCGTCAATCACCCAAAATTACGACCCACGCCCGACAAAATTTACTGGCAAATGCTTGTAGACCAATTCACACAACCTTCGCCGTCATCCGATACCTTGCCAGAGCCTCTTGCTCTTGACGAGAAGCGGCGGGTCCGTCTCGGCCACCAAACGCTTCGTATCGTTACCGCGGGTGCCATTCTCCTGCAGTGTAAGAACATGTTGAAACGCGACGTTCGGGCCCCTTGGAAAACAGAGGCCGGTCGGGTCTTCACCCTCCTCGAGTCGATGGACGATAGCAACAAGGCCCTGAACCAGTCGACAGCTGTGCACGGCATCATGGCGGCTCTTGAAGCCGGGCGCTCCATGCCTGCAGCCACGAAAAAGCATATACAAGCTCTCGTGACGAGAGTTCTAGAAGCCAGCATGGACGCGAAGCGTAACAATACGGAACCTAGGGAGCCGGTGATGAAACTCCTACTTACCCGCGTCAGGGGGCATATACTCACCAGACTACAAGCTGGCTCTGCAAGTGAGAAGATCAAGGCCACGAGCACTGCTGGGGAGAAGCTAGCAGGGTTAGGATTGCCAGAATTTGTCGAGAGAGTGCGAGAGATGATTGATGAGATTGGTCGAGTTGGGAGTGTCGACCGAGATACCCATGGAGTTTGGTGGGAAGGCGTTTCTGCAAAGGTGGATCGGGAAGAGGCTGCTACCAAAGCAGCGACGGCAGGAGATTACATTAGCATTCAGGTGTGACGATACAGTCACAGCATCGCATCAACACATGTGCTTTTTGGGGGGATAACTTTGCATGGATCTGTACTAGCACATCTGGCTCTGGCTTGGATTAGGGGACTGGCGTTGGACTGGCGTTAAACGGGTGGGCATGAAATATTACGCATGGTTGATAATGAGGAGGGCCTCTGGTATCTCCAAGATTGCCGATTTCATTGGGGCATGGGCTGGGAAGAACATTCATCTGCATAGCCTAGGTAGGGTATCCCACAGCTGGCTCGCATCATCTAGTAACAATTAGCGTTGCTTATATCAATAAGCGTTTTCGATGAAAAAAGGCATGGTTTTAGCGACTCGCCCCCGGAACGTGTCAGTAATTGGTCTTGCGTACAGTGCATGGGTAACCTGATAAAGAGGCCAGTCGGGTACGGTATTTGACATTGCCCGGGGGTGCTAGGCAAAACCAAGTGGTGTATATACGTAGGTACATTGATGTAGGTACTTGAAGTGCACGTGATTTCGCGGGGCGAAATTGAAGCATGGACCCCAGCTTAACGCGTCTTTGTTGCCCGAGAGCTGAGCCGCCCGGCAGCGTTACGATTTACCTACAGTAGGCAGTTCTAAGTATCTACAGTGTTGCCTGACCAGGCTTGGAGTTAGCTACTTACTTACTTAGTAGGTAGGTAGGCTACTCAACTAGTTGCCTCTGACAACCTTGAAGCAGCCTGAGCTGAAATAACACCTCAGAATGCGACTTTCACTACTTTAATAAGCAGACCACAGCACGAATAGGTTCAGCAACACAGCCACCTTTCTTACCTTTCATGTCACTGCTTTCATACGAACCCTGAATTCAGCACAGGTACTCATCAAGTACAGCAATGCCATCATCTCAGCTGACAGGTAGGCTCATCTCTGCTTAACTTTGTCGTGCCTATCTAACATTGCACCAGATGCGGACACGATTCGCATCCTCATCGCCACTGACAACCATGTGGGCTACGAGGAGCGCGACCCCATCCGCAAAGATGACAGCTGGAAAACGTTTGATGAGATCATGAACCTGGCACGGACAGAAGATGTAAGGCACCTAGTCCAGCCCTTATCTAGGAAAGAAAGATGTTGTTCGTTTTGTGCTTACCAGATCCGAGGTGGACATGGTCTTGCTTGCCGGCGACCTCTTCCACGACAACAAGCCCTCGAGGCTGTCCATGTACCATGTTATGCGTTCGCTCCGAAAGAACTGTCTCGGCATGAAACCATGCGAGCTCCAGTTCCTCAGTGATGCCAACGAGGTCTTCGCGAGTGCTTTTAGTCATGTCAACTACGAGGACCCGGATATTAACATATCCATCCCCGTCTTTTCTATTCATGGCAACCACGACGACCCCAGCGGCCAGGGAAACTACTGCTCGCTCGACCTGCTTCAGGTTGCAGGCCTTGTGAACTACTACGGCCGCACCCCCAAGGTTGACGAGATCGACGTGAAACCCGTCTTACTCCAGAAAGGCCAGACCAAGCTAGCACTTTACGGAATCAGTAATGTGCGCGACGAACGCATGTTTCGGAACTTTCGGGATCACAAAGTGAAATGGTTCCGACCTAATCAGCAGTCAAAAGACTGGTTCAACCTACTTGCCGTCCACCAGAACCACCATGCCCACACTGCCACCAGTTATCTGCCTGAAAACATGCTACCAGAGTGGCTCAACCTGGTCGTTTGGGGCCACGAGCACGAATGTCTCATCGATCCCCGACACAATCCCGAAACGGGTTTTCATGTCATGCAGCCCGGTTCCTCTGTTGCTACATCACTGGTGCCGGGTGAGGCTGTCGCGAAACATGTCGCCGTGGTGAGCGTTACCGGCAAAGACTTTTCAGTTGAGAAGCATCGCTTAAAGTCTGTTCGCCCTTTTGTCACTGCTGAGATTGTGCTAGCGACAGACAAGAGGTTCAAGGGTCTAGAAGGAAAGAAAGATAATCGCGCGGAACTGACCCGAAGGCTGATGACCGTTGTGGAGGAGATGATTGAAGAAGCTAATGTGGAATGGGACTCCCTACAAGAGGTTGATGTGGATGAGAGTGAACGACCGAGGCCCTTGATTCGGCTCAAGGTTGAATATTCGGCACCAGATGGAGGTCACTACGATATTGAGAATCCCCAGCGTTTCTCCAACCGGTTTTCAGACAAGGTCGCCAACACGAATGACGTAGTCCACTTCTATCGAAAGAAGGCGGTTCAAAGTATTGACTCCCGTACTTTTTTCCAATTATCGATATCATGCTAATATGAAAAATAGAACGTGCTACGGCCACCACCGCATTGTCCGACGAGGTTGTCGCCAGCCTCGCCGAGATGGACAGCGTCAAAGTGGCTAAGCTCGTAGAGGAGTATTTGAAAGCCCAATCGCTAAAGATACTTCCTCAGGCACCGTTTGGCGACGCAGTGACACAGTTTGTCGACAAAGATGATAAGCATGCTATGGAGCAGTTTGTCACTGAATCTTTGTCAGGCCAAGTCAAGCAGATGTTGTCGTTAGAAGATAACGACGAAGACCTTGACGGCGCAATGGAGCGGATCAAGAAGAAACTCGAAGATCAATTTGCTACCGGGCAACTAAAACGCGGCCCAAGATTCACATACAAGCCGAAACCGGATGAATGGGACTCAGACCTTGATGGTCATTGGGAGGATCAACCTCAGGCAGTCATTCATGCTCCAGTGGCACAAGAGACATCGCAACCTACGCTACCTCGGGGCCGAGCACGGAAGCCCACACGCACAGGATTCATTGACGATGAAGATGAGGGAATGAACGATGTTGCAGAAGAAGAGACTTCACAACCCAAGACAAGAGGGCGACCTAAAGCAGCGGCCACCCGAGGCAAGGCTGCTCCAAAGGCTCCGGCGAAGAAGGCGCCTGCTAAGGGGCGCGGTCGGGGTCGCAAACAAGACGACGACGAAGATGAGGACGATGATGTTGTCATGGACGATGATAATTACGACCCTCCTGCTCCGCCACCGAAGCGCTCTACAACGACTAGAGCTACGACTACGCGAACACAGCCATCACGATCACAGACTTCCTCACGCGCGACCCCTTCCGCTTCTTCGTCTGCGCCAAAATCCCGACAGACGAGGTTGAATTTCTCACAGAAAGCGACCCAACAGGGACCACTAGAGATCAGTGATGATGAAATTTCCGATGACCCGTTCGAGTCAGCACCCACAACAAGGACCAAGAGGCGTTAAGAGCTGTTTTACTCGAGATAAATGGACTGTTGTTTTTAGGTGCTGGGACTGTCGAGCGTCACGGATTTCGCGATGTGTTGTTACTGAGATATATCGTGAGAATCCTGATGGCGAACGGTAGAGGGAGACGGGATTATCTCTTCCTGATGAGCTGAGGTCAGGTGCCCCAAATTGTATGTATACTGTATGGGTTTGCTCTTCGTTAGACACATAGGGAGCGATATGTTAGGTCGGACATGTGACGACGGTTATAGATAGCATTACAGCGCGGCGACCGCAGATCTAGCTAATACGATCACTTGACACGGACTTTATTACGCAGATTATGTGAGTTGTCGCTTTTATGTGTACCGGTGTATTCTCAATCCCCATCTCAGCCATTCTTTCTCTTCGAGCTCTTGTTCTCCGTTTTCTTGTGGTGTTCCAAGCCAACGAGGTTTGATGTTGTAGAAGAGATGGAGGAGTTGACATGGCATCCACCACGAGGGATGCTATTACCTCATACCTTCCTTATAGCACCTAGGCAAGGGATTTTTCTTCTTCCCAAACTGTCTGTATAGTTGGGGGCTTAGTATTCATCATTTATAGATGTTTCAGATGAGGGAAACTCTATAGTAGACACGGATCCCGGGCGTCATACTGTTGTTTGGGTTGAAAAAGTACACAACTTGCACTTTGAATCAATGGCTACGAATACAGCTTCCTAGTATCCTTGAACAGATATTTTCTGTCTATTTTTAATCACTGTATATTGTAATTCCTTAAGGTGGACTCCAAGCCACCTACTCCATAACTTGTACCTATAGCATCAAATATCCACCCAGATTGGACCATCACGGGTTCTTAATTTAGTACTTCCATCCCATTTATTCACCTCAACGCCTGCAGCATCCACGGACAGCTCTCGGTAGACGGCACGTTTTGCATCGCAGGCTAAGTACCTAGGTAGTAATGATGTTCGATTGTAGCAATATAAGGTTTAACTTAGCAGGTCTAGCGTGAGGGCTTTCGATCCGAACAGGCGTGGCCACACGGCCATGCCGTTTTCCCTATTCTCCGGTTTATATGTCAATTAGAACCAGAATCGATGAGATCGAAAATATAAACAATGATAAAACAAGTAGGGTATTTCGAGGCATTCGTATATACTAATTAATACGTATAACTATATCTACGACTATTTTCTTAAAGTAGATACGAGCACTTTTACTTCGTCAGTATGATAGAAGCAATAAATTCGGGCTATATATAAATACATGAGGCCTTTGCCCTTGATACCCCTACCCTGTCTCTCCAACCATTTAACGTTCGTGAAGAGGCATGGGACCTAGTGCGTCTCAAGAGTAGAGCACGCCGCAAGATTTCTTCCGAAATGGCTGTGTCGGGCTATGCGACTATCAACTTTGTCTCTACGCTCACTGCTGTAGATTACGTCGTCTCATTGTTCCCTATAAGTATACACTGCTTATACTAATCAGACCATAGACTCGCCAGTGGATGCTAAATGCTTGCTTCATCTCAGCTACTCACCCTGCGTCATGATGATGAGTAGCTTGTCCTCACTAACATAGTATAAGAAAGCTTAATAGAAAAGGTGAAATATCATTGCCTGTATAGCGACGCTGCTGGTGACAAGTGAAGCAGGCGATGCTTGAGGATTTTGTCATGGCATTTCCAAGATTCAGGTCTAGATAACCATGGGTGTCCTTGATATTGTGATATAATGACAGCGACACCCCCGTGTGCGTTCTCGTATTCAACTCCTTGCCGTCTGTCGTTCGGTATCTATAATTGTTATGCGACCACATCTCCTTGACACATTAGCATCGAATACTGGTTATTGTATGTGCTAGCTAAGCTATTTGATATCTATTGAATTAGGTTACAAAGAAGACCTGCTATTTAACTCAATTCTCCTCGCCTAGAGTATGGTTATTACATTGGTTGAACTATATTAGCCAACGGGGTGTAAATAGAAGCTTCGAATCCTCAAAAGACGCGGCCCCTGGCCGGCGATATCTAAGACGATGCGTGTCCTCCGCCCCTTCCTGCTCTTCGCCCTGGCCGTAAACGCATCGCCAGCGATAGTGGTAGAAACAGCAGTGGTGACGAAAATAGCAATACCAACGGAGAGGGTAGTAGTGTACGTCAATGCCCCAGACCACGATGCGAAGAAGCAAGAGGTTCCTCCCAAAAATCCCACCACGTCCTCGCCGAAACCGAAGGAGCAGAAGTACTTCCACGAGCCCGGGTGGGACAACGAGAGCGGGCACTACGACGCGCGGTACTTCCGGGGCAAGGTGGCGTACGAGCAGCACCGGCCGGCGCTGCGGCACCTGATCCGGTCGTACCTGACGACGTTCCGGGCGCTGGGCGCCGAGACGTGGCTGGCGCATGGCTCGCTGCTGGGGTGGTGGTGGAACGGCCGCATCATGCCGTGGGACTACGACCTCGACGTCCAGGTCAGCGTGGCAACGCTGTCGTTCCTGGGCGAGCGGTACAACCGGAGCATGCACGAGTACGAGTACGAGGTCGACGACGAGAGCGACGAGACGTCGCTATTCGACACCACCACCACCACCACCACCGAGTCCAAGCCGGGGCATATAGATCATCGCGGTGGCGATAGTGGTGGTAGCAGCAAGGGAGAAAGACCACCAGCAGCAGCGACCACAAGGATAAAAAAGATAAAAAGGACGTATCTCCTCGACGTCAACCCGCACCACGGCGCCCTGACCAAGGGCAACGGCGCCAACGTCATCGACGCGCGCTGGATCGACATGAGCAACGGCATGTTCATCGACATCACGGGCCTGCGGGAGCGAGAGCCCGAGCGGTCCCCGGGCGTCTGGAGCTGCAAGAACAACCACCGCTACCTCACCGCCGAGCTCTGGCCGCTGCGCCGGACCGAGTTCGAGGGCACCGAGGCCTGGATCCCGTACGCGTTTGACAAAGTCCTGACCGACGAGTATGGGGCCAAGAGTCTGGTTACTGAGGAGTGGGCTGGGTGAGCTTTTTTTGGTTCTTTTTTTTGTCGTAGTTCTTTTCCTGGCTCTTTCTTCTCTCTCATGTCCCAGAACCCATGTTTTTGTTTGTCCAGTTATTATTCTAGCCAGGGAAAACCCAACTTAGCTGACTGAACGTCTCACGTCAAAACAGACATCGCTGGATACCGAAACTCAGGGAATGGGTCAAAATGCCAAAGAAGAAGCCTCCACAGCCGCCGAAGGAGGAAGAGCATCCATTGACGGATGATAATGACATCGAGCACGTTATTGTATACGAGGAAGTGATTGTCGAGGTGTAGATAGGAGGTGGGGTATAATCCATAAGGTGAAAGAGTAAATATCTACTTAGCTTGTTACGATATAATAATTTGAGGTCAGGTTTGACGTGGCAATACTATTTCTAACATTTCCCATGGACGTCACCTAGGTTGAGAGGTGAGAATGCAACCCCTGCCAAAGGAGACCTCTCGCGACAACTTTCCGCATGCGGTCTGTCTAACTCAACACTCTGCTCTACGTATAGGTGGTGAGGTAAAAAAAGAATAAACATCTTACATTCTGGAATAGTTTGATTAATAATGAAAGTGGGAGGAACCATGTGTCGGATATGTCAACTTACCCCTTTCTACTGGTTACAGAGCGCTGATTGGTCGGTTTTGTTATTTCTTCCCCAACGCCATAATTCCTACCCCAATTGACTGACTATTCACCCCAAGCATGATATTCACCCCAACACCAACTATCGGCATCCGCCTCACTACCTTTGGCTAGCAATGAATTCTTGAGACCATAATATGATGGAGATGCTGCTGATTGTGCGCGGTAACTTGGGGAGGAAAATAGGATGAGAATATATATAAGAGACGACTCGAGCATCTTCTCCTAGTATCAGACTCGACCAGACGTGCTATCAACAATCATAACGCACTTCACTCAAGTCGTGATACCAGTATTACTTATTAGTCTTCAAATATTGTCTCAGTGTTTATCATTGTCAGACAGACCCAAGATGTCCTCCACGCAGCAGACCGTCTTCCGCCTCACAGGCTTCGATGGGTTTGAGAACCTCCAGTCATTCCGCGAGCCCATTCCAACTCCAAGTGCCGGCGAGGTCCTTGTGAAGGTCCGCAGCGTGGCACTTAACTACCGAGACGTCGCCATCGCGAAGTCGAAGTATATCGGCGTAGTCAAAGACAATGTGATTCCATTTTCCGACATGGCAGGCGAGGTAGTCGCCATCGGTCCAACAACCGAGTTCTTCAAGACTCCCGCCCTCGCTGTAGGGGATGCGGTGATTGCGCCTATTTGTCCCTCCTCGTTCTTATACGGCGCCGTCGACAAACGGCCCGACGCTCTAGATTACGCCTGGAGTAGCGCAGTAGAAGAGGGGGTGCTGCGCGAGTATATCGCCATACCTGCCCATGTGCTGATCAAGCTTCCGCCTTGTAAAACGCCACGCGACTTCGTGCAATGGGCTGCGACACCAGGGACAGGTGGAGTTTCCATAGCCGCGCTTATTCTAGCCAAGGCCGCGGGCGCAATTACGATCGTCACGTCCTCTAGCGACGAGAAGCTCGATTTCGTCCGGACTCGACTCGGGGCTGACTATGGGATTAACTACAAGACCACGCCAGACTGGGCAGCCGAGGTGCAGCGCATAACGAATGAGAAGGGGGCTAATCATGTCATTAAAGTTAGTGGTCCGGGAACAATACACCAAAGCTTAGCGGCGGTAGGACGAGGAGGATTTGTTACCATAATCAGATTCTTGGCCAGGACCCCGGAAGATCAAACTCCAGATTTGACTATGATGGCTTTAGCCAGGGGATTGGTTATTCGAGGCGTGATGGGAGGGTCAAAACAGCAACTCGAGGAAGCCGTCAGATTCATGAAAGCTCGCGGGCTCGAAATACCCGTCGATAAAGTTTTCGCTTTCGAGCGCGACGAGATCATCGCAGCCTTGAATCACCTTGAGTCAGGGTCGCATATCGGCAAAGTATGCATCACGGTTGGATAGAGTCTGCGACGAGCCGTAGAGTCCATCTCACGTCGTCGTCGATCTCGAGAACATGAATACCCCCGAACACGGCACTCCATAGCTTGATAACAATGGCTGCCATGTGTAGGTAACGACTCGCATCGTCATCGGGCAAATACAGTATCTCTGCATAATCCGTCTCCTTGATGATAGATGTGACAATTCCCAGTAGCCTTCTCTCGGATGGGCGAAGCGCCCCGATGCCAGAGGACTGCACAACTGTTGAGATCGTTCCCAGCCAGGCGTTGAGTAATAAGGCGGACTCCAGGCTACAAACCGAATGCTCAATAGACCAAATTGAAGTTTTCGTAGTGGCCATATAGGAAATCCCGAGACGAACTGGTACACTCAGAGCGTGCGCCGCGTGCAGCACAGCTCGTTCGACATGCAAGGACCTGTTCAGAATTGGATCCTTGTTTCTAATGGTAAGGTCGCCCCAGAGCAGCCCATGCCAATCTCCAGGTTTGAAATTTAGTCGGATGTAAGCCAGTCGAAGTAGAGCAGCGGAGGATAGCCCAAATGATGCCTTGCTCGAGAGCGGATCCAAGGCTGGTTCGTCAGTCCTCTCCCAAGAGACTTGCCAAGCCCGAAGGGCAGTTTCGAAAGCCTCTACTGAGGCTAGAGGTTGACCTCTGCCAGAGCTGTGGTGATCGAGATAAATTTGCTGAAGTAACCCGATAATAAGTATATAACACGAGAACGAAGAAATGCTTGATTCTATAGGAAACACATTGCCCTCAAAGAGAGAGCAAAGGCTCTCTTGGAATGACCGTCGAGTTTGGCGGGGGGCCATCTGCCTGCCATTCAGGGGGATCCTCTGAGGTCCACTATACAGAATAGTCAGCTTTTATTTTCACGGCTCGGAAATCAGGGACTAGACAATCTATGGAAATTTTCAACGGGTAAGAAAAAGAAGAAGAAAGAGTAATCCACCGTCCGGTGAACACAATGGTCGAGAATCATCGCCTACCGGTTGTGCATAGTCCGGTAACTGAAGATCGATTTCACGGTTTAGTATTAAGGGAGGGGTGCCGAAGGCAATATTGTGCAGGCAAGAGAGGATATAGGCGGCGAAAATTGATCTCCGTCTCTCCTCGGAAGCCGCCCAGGTTTCCCAGTCTGCCATTGACGGGTCTTCCTCGACTTCCGATATGCCATGCTCTTTAACCAACACTGTCATATGTAGGTTAATAATAGCTCCTTGAGAGGGGATAGGCATGGGAGAAGAATTTTAGGGGTTTCGAGTGTACGAGAAACTCCTCGGCTCAGAAGAAAATCCTCCGGACAACGGGCCATAGAGAAGTTACTAAAATCAAACAAACTTCAGATATTCATATCTTAATGCCAAACATCCCTTTATAACAGACCTTATCTTATTATAACAGTTGAATAAAAAAGATTATATGATTTTCATAGGGCAGCTGTTCCTCTGAGATATCTGAAGCTTCCAGCAGAAAAATGTGGTAGCCAGCCAACTGGGAAGGGAAAAAAAACATACTTACTAGCTAGTTCGCCCGCCATGGACACAGCGTCAGGTCGAAGTCTCCTATTTCCCCAGGATGCGAAAATAATAAGCAAGATTAACGTCTGTATCTTCCTCAATGTGTCCGGCTTGCTTTGTATTGTATCGTCGAGGTTGCACATGATATCTAATGCCAGTTGAAGATGCTCGCGGCGCTTCTTCTCCGTCCATATTGTTCTAGCCATAAAGTAAAGCTTGTAAGCTTGATTGTGCTCAAATCTGTAAAGTAACCCGAGAGCAGCCATCACCAGAGTCGACTCAGCATCCCGCTTCTCGACCGAGAATGTGGCCACATGGATGAACGGGAGATACTTATGTGTGCACTTGAGATACGTTTCTAGACCACGAGATAGGGCATTGTGGGTAGGTATTTGGCACCCGTTTGGGAGGATAGATGCATAGCCATGCATCTCCTCACAGAGCTTCTCGAAGGCAGGACCAGATATTGACCATGGCGCAGAGTTAGCGTGATCGTTCTGGCTATTCCGGTTTTGATTCCTGGGGTCTTCGGGATTCCCCTCCTGATGGCTGTCGTTGGCATCTTCGACTAGTTCTAGCGAAGGGAAATTAGAACTAAATTGAGAGAAGGTAGTCACTTTTGTTGCTGGCGGCGCAGGCTGAGATTCAGACCCGGATATGGCTGTATCTAAACCAAGGGGCGTATCCAATTGGGGCATGAAAGCTCGATCCCAGAAGATGTCGAAGTCATTCATGTACAGCCCGTCGGAGTCGCAGAGCATAAATTCCGACGTCGCCTCTCCTTGCGAGACTTGACAATGAGATGTTCTAACATGACGCGCGAGAAGGTCCCTAAAAGACGTGAGAGGGCAGAATATCTAGTTGGGGAGGCGGCCACGCTCACTGCCGCGTAAACCGGTTCCCACAATCGCAAGCAAACGGCCTCTCCTGAGTGTCTGTGGTCATTTGTCAGTTTCCGGAGGGCTGATTCTGGTATACGACGTAGTAGGTAAGATATCTCACGCGTGCGCTCATGGCGTACTAAGTGCTCTTGGCGTTTGAACTGCTTCCCACAGTGTCGGCATGGCGCAATGACAACTCTTGGTCGACCTCGAGGCATGCTTTTTGGTGAACATCACGTGGGTGATGAATCTTGGTGCTATGGAAGCACAGGGCGCAACAAGCTAGCAGTCGGAGTGTGGGTAACGTCTTCTACTGTACTGTAAGAGAGGACCGCCGATCATAGCCGCAAAAGACTTTCTGAAAAACAATAAGGATATTAGTAGAACAATCGATTGCAGTTTGATAGGCCATGCTTCTTTTTCCATATTTCAATTATTTTGTACCTAATCTATCCTAGCAGTTTTGTTTATAGAGGCTGTAGCAAGGCGATAGATATGGTAGAACAAATGGAAGTAATTAACATGAGCCACCTGTGCGGAGTCCTTATATGCACTGTCCCGTCGTACCTTCCCACAACCTTGAAGGCCATGATTGTTTTATACGAAGAGCAAGCTATAGGTATCTTTAGGTAGGTAAGCATAGAAACAATCATAGGTCTAGAGTTAGGAACTAAGGAACTAAACCTAAACTTTGACTTGACATAGGTGATACTATGTTAAGCCTTTCAGTAATGTCCCACTGTTTGTCCATGGTTAAGTAGGTTTTGATTTTGCTCTTGATCTATAGCTATTTTCCCATTAGGCGCAGAAGGTTTTATTTAATGTTCTTAAGCCTTGAAGTATCATTAGAAAATGTGAGCTGGATTTGAAAGAGTAGTATGTAGGTATTCCAGCCCAGAGATACTACAAGCTTGATGAGAACTGGGTCTTATAATTCATGTGCTCACCAGGTAACATGAACCATGCGCAGGACAAGTAATGCTCGTCAGAAGAAACGTTATTGAATTGTCAGTATAAAACGTGAGTGCTTACTGAAGGCTGTCTCTTGTCATCGAATTCAATTGACTATACAGATGTCCCAAATGTCACTGACTCACTCACCGCCAAAAATATCCAGCGATTGCCTTGAGCCAGAGTATCCTTGAATAAGAGAATATCGTGGCATGACTTTAGCACAAAACCGGGACAACAGAAGGGCTAATTAGCCTGTCTGATACTAACAATAGAAACGCAGGGTGCAGTGAAGGTGTATCAGATGCAATGCAGTAGTAGTAGTGCATCGTATAGTGTACGCAGTGAACCGGACAACTTGTTTGGCTATGAGTCAGTCGACATGCAGACGTCAAGTATCATGACAAGCTATGCAATAGCTGCAGAGAAGAGAGTAAAATGTCTGTGCGTAGAACCGCTTGCTGCATTATTGACAGGAAACCGGGATAGCACATGCAATGACCGGTTAGGATCCCCGAGATCCCCGAGATACCCGACCGGGAGACCGGGAGAAAGTCACCGAGGCACATGCACGGAAGAAAACAAGTTACAGCAAAAGCCATAGTCAGATATCGAGTGGTTTTTCAAGACAAGTCTGCATCGCTTTAGTTTCATTCGATTCTGTAAGTTACCCTAGGTAATGTGCAAAGCATACCCTGCTTTGCTCGCGGAGGTTCCGTCTACCCCAAAGGCCCTCCCGGGCGATGATCGGAACCGCAAAAGCTCTATCCTATCCCATCCCCCCACCCGCAAAGCGCCGGCCAAGTGGGGAGTTACATCCTCCCTCTAAATGGACAATAAATGCCACAACGCCAGATATGATGCAAATGCTCCTGTTTTTAATCGCTGTGAACTGATTGGCGAATTGGTCACTCGACTTGGTGACATGGCATTAAGACTGGGCCATATGCTTGTGCTAGGGACCATGAGAAATAGTCCTATGCTGTTCCCTGATAATGTTTCCCTTACTATGGCCAATTCTGGATGGTCATACTGTTTCTGCTTTGAGCTTGCCGCGTAGAGAGACAAGTTCATCCTGCTTAATATGTGTTAGTTATAGGTCATGATTCACGCTATCAGCTGGAGTGCCTTCTGAACTAGCGACTCACCTCAGCCTTTCGCTTTCCCAGCACCGGCTCGGGTGTACTGCGAGTATACATGGGAGGGCCGCCTCCGTCTCTAAATGCCTCTCGGTGACAACTAGCATGGTAAATCCGATCGCCAATCTTAATTGCATCGGCCCATACAAATTCCTGTGCGTCGTCCAGCCACCTGGTCTCGAACTTGTCCTGGCAGATGGAGCAGACACTGGCGGCGAGCACGGGATCATCGGGAACTGGGATGTATTGTGTTTTAGGAGCTTTCATAGTTGAGCCACCGGCGCCTGCATCAGCATCGCCAGCTTGGACAACGTGGTCCTTGTCAATCGTTTCGCGCGTGTTAATCCAGTCCTATCACTGTTAGAAGAGAGTATTGACGTAAATTCCCTAGATGGGAACTCTTACCATCTCATCAACGAGCCAGCTGCGGTGTAGTCCTCGTTTCTCGGTCTCGGTGCTACGCTGATTGACGCGGAAATGCCAATCCATGTGGGCTGTTTTCCTCCCTTTGCCCTCCTCATTCGTTGGGAACCGTCGCCCACATTGCGTGCATTGGGGGCCTTGAGCTTCAAAGAGAAGCGGGAGCAATTGTGGACGGAATCTACTTCATTATCAGCTCTGTTAATTGTTATATATTCATAAGCGCCACGTACTGCTTCAGAGACGATGCTTTTAGCACTATGTCACTTGTAAGATTCTCAATCGTCCCTGGTGGTGCTGGTTGAATGCTTTTGGCTGTCCCTGGAAGAGGCAACGGAAAGGGCAAAGTCGTTGAATGGGTTACGCTTGGCAATGGGGTTGTACCGGTTGCCGGTGTGGCCGGTGGCAGCATGCCCGCCCACCTCAACATGTTCATAAGAGCGGCCGGATCGGCCGGCGCAGGTGCTGCTTTATGAGGCTCAGCTCTTTGAGGGGGTGGAGATCGATTGGGAACAGGTGCAGCAGGTGGTTGAGGTGTAGGGATTTGTGGTGTGGCAGAATTCCGAGCCATTATGGCAGCCAAAGCACCCGAACCAAATAAGGAATCCAAAGACACCTTGGGTGCCGCCACCGGCGGAGGAGCTACTGCTACGGAATTTGGTAGTGATACAGGTGTAGAGGTTCGGGCTGGAGGCGCCCTCATGTTCACAGCAAGATCAGCAATTTGATTCTTAACAAGCACTAACTGCTCTTGTGGCAGATTTTGTGTTTGTAAAATAGTTTGCAAGTCCATCAACGCCTTGAACTTAGTCTGCATTATAGGATCATGAGGATTTTGGGCAAGCTGGGCCTTGAACGCCGCGGTTAGTCTCTGAATATCATCATTTAATGCATCTATGCTGATCCCAAGTTGTGTCAAGCCATATCCTCCCATATGGGGAGGCTGGAAAGCACTTGATGAAGTAGGCTGTGGTGTAGACCTCGAGGTAGTATTTATGGTAGGCTGCTTACAACATTAATCAGTATGTTTCTGTTCGAAATGCACCGGGAAAACTTACGGGCTGTGACTGGTAAGTGACGGGTGGCGGTTGGGTCGGCTGGTTGTAAGAAATTCCGTTTGAATGTTGCATTGGAGGCTGCTGAGTATGGTGTGAATGAGCCTGAGAAGGGGGTCGAGCACCTGGCGGAGTAGGTGTCTCCCGGTATGGCATTCCTTGTACTGGCCTCCCCCGGCCATATAACTGCTGCTGAGTTCTCATTCTCTCTTGGTCTTGTTGTAGCGTTGTCGTTCTCACTTTGATGAGCGCATTCTCGATCGGTCGCACGACGTCAGGGGGGAAGACGGGCCTGGTGTCGATAGAACCAGGGACGGGTTCCTTCCAAGTCTTGAGCATCTCTTCTAGCTTTCTCCGAGTAGGCATATCGACCATAGCATATGCGTCCATATAGGTTTGATACAACTTCCGGCTGAAGAACAGCGTGTAGGGTGTACCGACATTTTTTGCTATAGAATCGAGAACATAGAGTGGAGGGAGTTTTTTGTATGGTGCAGCCTATCGAATCGTGTTAGTCAGAGAACAGAGGTGAAACTAGCAATGGTATTTTGACTGGCGAAGAAATCATTGCAGCGACAAATTCCGCGTGAGAAAGTCCTTGCTACCTACTCGTTTAATGTGGTCAACTAGAGCGCCCGAGATGGCCAGCGCATGCTCGATATTCTCGCGTGCAATAATTGTTAGGTTAGAAATTTCAGGGCGGCCGATGGTCTGTATATCCTCGAGCGCCTCGCGGAAGTCCTTAGCGACCGCGTCAGACTCAGAGTAGGAAGACATGGTTGTATTATTGTGAGCACACAGATTAAGAGCAGAGGAGGTTATTGATGCAAGCAACCAGTCCCAAAGAGGTCCGCAAAGCAGGGCTTTGTTGCGCAACTCTATAACGTTGCCCAGCGAAAAAGACTTGTGCTGTTTAGAATCGAAAGATGTCACAGAAGCAGAAGAAGGCAAGATGCCACCTATGCAATGTCTTCACCAAGAGAGATATGAAGCACTGAGATTCGATGACTCCTGCGACGTATCCTCGCAAATGCTAGGATCTGCCACAACTGCGAGCGAGCGACTGTAGAATTCTGGAAAAGCTCAACGCATCTTCCTGATTAAACCCCTAACGAATTGTAATTTTCCACCATGCGCAGCACTTTCTCCTATTCCCGCCAAGCACTACTGATTATAGAAGGGCAGTCAATTGTCGGGGGCACGTTCCGGGTGAGTTGCGAAGTTTGGTGTAGGTTGCTTTGCTGGAGAACAACAAACAGCCGACGAGGGCCACAATCGAGGAACAGGAAAGCCGACTGGAGCTAACTGTTGAGAGGCACTTGGAAGCCTCTTTCGGGTCGCGGCTACTGGTCGGGGATCGCGCGATGATGGCGCTATTGTTATGGCGATGTGTGGGATATAGAAGTATATGAAGCGCGGTCGGAGAGTGAGGGATTGATAGATGCTTTTTGCCCAGGCTGAGAACCAACCGGTTGAGTTGCCTGCCGAGTACTTAGCGGAAGGAGGTGCACCGTGCGTCAGATTTGGGTCACGTGCTATTCGTTGAATCCGCGTCCTGCGGGTAGACACGGTAGTACGTTGGTACCTACCTAGTGTGGCGTGAGAAAGTGGCTAAGATCTAGTGGCTCAGCAGAAGTGGGGGCCCACAAACGCCTGCCTATTAGAGCCTTCGCTGGCGAGATTGGTAGCGTACCTAGGAACCTCGCTTCAACACAAGTCAATCATAATAAGGAGACGCATGCTTTCGTAAAAATTGTCCGTTATATACATTTATTGTTACTAACCCTCCACTTTTGGATACCTATTGTTTGATATTTGATATCCCATCAAAGATGAATTAAAAGCCTTGTATTACTCCTCTTGCAAAATCCAATAAATAGATAAAGAGCATTATTATGAGTTGTCTTTCTGTCTGCGCTTGTTGGTTCTATTGTAACCCCCAAGTCTACAAGTTGGCCACGCAGTAAAATGGCGAAAGGTGATCTAAGGGCAAAACGAGACCTCCGCAAGGCGTTGATCATGTCGCTGAAAACTTGTATCTTTGAAGCTCAAGAGATACTAAAAAGATTTGCTCGCTTTTATACACGTAAATATCCCGAAGCTGCTTTAAATCAAAGGATATCAAAAACTCCAACCTCGCTCTAACGCCTTTCTCCCTCCACTACTATGCAATTGATTCCCCAATATCATAACCACCCCAAGATCGGACAGACCTCGCTACTCTACACCATACTGTTGCCGAATCTATCAAGGTGACTGGCCTCGGAGTACTGGGTCGATCTGTTCAAAGCGGGGTGCATTGCAGTGGGCGGCCGACTAATTTGCGGCACAATGGGGCTATGGCGGGTGTCGTAAGATGTCACGGACTTATTGTCCTCAGGATAGTAGTCCCGGCCGAATTGGTCATTGCCAGACATAGGCATGGGACCGCTGATCTCGGGCTTTCGGGTGCTGTTGGAGCGGGAACTGTAGCCGTCCTTGAAGTCGACGTCTCTGGTAGTCGCTCCGGCCTGTCTAATCTCGCGTGCGCGCACTTCGTCGTTCTTGAACACGAGCGAAGCGATGACATTGGTGAATCCGAAGGCGAGGGCGATGATGCCGGCGCCGATGACGACCTGCGAAATCTGAGACGGCACGCCGGCCGAGGTATAGATGCCGCTGTTGAGGCCGCCGAGAAGATGACAGCCAATGAGGATCATGATGGCGCCGAGTCCACTGAATCCTCGATCAGGACCGAGCATCGGCCAGGCTCTAGCGACGAACGCTTGACCTTTGCCCCATAGGCCGATCTCAGTAAAGATGAGAAGGCCAGCAAAAACGAAGACGAGGGCGTGGACGACGTCGGCGAAAAACTGGAAGCCATTGGGCAGCTTGGCGAAGATGAGCATGAGCACCGATGCTACCATGACAGCCAGAAGAACGGCAACATTGCAGAAACGAATGACCTGCAGAATGATGTAGGCGTGGCCTTGGAAGCCAGAGGGATTCTTTGACCCAAACATGGCGAAGAATTTCGTAATGTTTAGAGTCGTATCTCTCTGAGTATAATTAGGATTAGTGGGTTGTTGTTGTTGGGTGGGCATCTCCGGTGGAAATGTGCATTAGATAGGTGTACCAACGTTTGAACTGCCTGCAGTTGAGTCAAGTAATTGTGATTGTGCCGATGAATCGAATGGCCGAGGTTACAGGTGAGTGTCGTAAATGGGCTGAAATAAAAATCCGTCTGGCAGATACAGGGACGTTGGAAATGAATGAAAGTGGGTGGGAGAATGTAAATAGGCGATCCAAGAGGAAGCGGATATGAACAGTCACCTTGTGCCAAGAGGGGATATTTATGACTGCGAGAATAATGAGGTTGTGAAAGAAAGTGACAACAATTGCAGTCGGTGAAAGAATGGTGGAATAAAAGAGGTCAAAGGTAGGGAATTGTTGCCCTTCAAGGACCAAATAACCAAAGAGCCTCAGGCGTGTAAGTGAGAAAAAGGAAATAATCGAGGTGCACCAGCAGCTCTCTAGTCTAGATCACCGAGATCTTTCTGGCAGACTTGGAGACAAAAAGAAAGAGATGTCTATCAAGCCAACTATAGGGCGGCCCGCACGATTTAATACTAATATGACCTGCAAAGAAACATAGAACCACCAGTAGAATCTGGGATGTTTCGCATCCCAAGATGCGTTTCCTTGACTGAGAACCAATGAAGCTCTGCGGGGCGCAATAAGTCTTGATGGTCTTGATCTTGGCCGCCAGGTACGTACAACCCTGTTCCGCCGTCCGCTCTCCCTCGCCAGAAGCTGCACCCATGTCACATCCAGAATTCGTGGGGCGGTCGAACTGGTTGAAGGGCTTGATCCGGGTACCGGATGGCTTCTTGTCGAGTGACTTGGCCCAGTGCACCACCCGTTCCGACCCGTCGAAGACGAGCGCGAATCGCCAATGGTGGTGATCCACGTACTACGATGTTCTGATGGATGGCGCCACTGTACTGTAATATGAACCCGGCGCATATTCCCATGCGACGGCACCCAGGTAACTACGGTCTACCTCGCGTCGTCCAATCGTTGAGGCTGATACTCCCCACGCCGTTGTGCGCGAGTTGCATGTTGGAACCTTGGCGGTCGATTGGCCACGAAGCAACCGGTCTTGTTTCAGTGCTCCTTTCAAACAACGTCCGAACCCCCACTAAGTTTCTTGAGTTCTAATCTGGAACACCGCAACCCCTCCCTGCATCGTAAAGAACGGTAATAAATATGAGGATAACTCGAAATTATACTTAATTTGCAGTAACCGGTCACATTCCCTCCAAGGTTCTGCTTTTCCTTTTTGTGTGGCCGCAGAGCAACAAGTGGCTGGTTACATTTCTGGAGCTTACATATACCTACTACCAACTTACAGTAGTACTACCTGAGCAGACCTGAATAGGGCAGCGTCAAGGAGAGGCATATCGACCCTCGGCTGGTGATTCAGACTTGAGACCTCCAGGAGGGGTTTGTAAATTCCAGACTCCCTTTCTACAGTACTTTCCATCTTTATGCATCAAATAAATTCATAGGCTCAATAGTGTTGAGTCGACATACAGTGCTCAATGCCATTGTTTTGTTATTTCAGGGCACGTTTCATAAGCGGTCGAGGCAGGGACTGAATCGCGCCTCTATAGCCAATGACAAGAGTATGACAGAAGCCCTCCTGTAAACTGCCTAGGGGCCTGATACGCAAGGAACAGAGCAAATAAAGGGTGCGTGAATCCTTAATGATGAACGAAGCCGCGAGAATTTTAGGTTCAGCGTCTACCGGTAGTTTGATTGGCCGAGAGCTCTCGTCGCTGGGAACCTAATAACCGCCTACAGCCGCTGGGCTGAGCAACGGGTCGCGTGGGGCCGCTGGTTATAGGCGGTAGGACTCTCGAACCTAAAGTGCTTACCTGCCTAAGGGAGGAGTTATTTCTGCTGCGAACAGCCGCTTTTCCTCTTCTGACCATTTCGTTCTACCGCCTTACTTGCTATTTACTTCCCAACAACCAGGCCAGGCCTCAACCGCGACAACGTTTGATCAAGCGCCCTTCCTGTCGGGAACACCCAATTCTCCCTAGGTCCTCCCCGCACTGTCGGAATTTTTCTAAATATGGCTCGCGGTAACCAGCGTGAGAAGGCGCGTGAGAAGAATCTCAAAGCGCAATCCTCTCAGGTAAGAAGAGACTTTTTTCGCTTGACGCCGGCTTTTCGGTCGCCTTCCAAATCTCTGGATGCCAAGTCCAGGGGTTGTACGAGCAACCTGATGGAATCAGAGTACCAGTACCAGGTTACGTGAAGCATCCGGAGACGTATCTCCAGTGCCCAACTGGTCAAGTCATCCGCGCGGTTGAGTTCGCAGTCCACCGCCTTTACCGCCGGTCCATGTCCTACCTTCTAGAACTTGCTCCACGCCTATTGCTGCTTTCGGAGGGTTGGACGAGATCTTCCGCTTACAGGACCCAGCTCCCACGAACAGATCGATGCCCGACAGATAGGGTGGTCCGTTGGAGGAATGTAAATAGACACTGACCAAATGCTGTGACACGTACAGAAGACAAAAACCGCCAAGACTGGCTCGGAGATGCAGCGCGACAAGGAGGCGCTTGCTGCCTTGATGCGACAGAAGCAGGAAGCTGGTAAGCTAGCCTCCCTCGCCCACAACATCAAGGTCAAGAGGCTAACGGATAGCTACCTATCTATAGCCGATGCGAAGAAGACCGCCGCTGCAGGTGGCTCCGGGAAGAAGTGATGCGAGCACCATACCAGCGACTCAAGACCGCCTAATCGCACCTAACTCGATCTCGAGATGATCTACACTGGAGTCTGTTTCAAGCAGTTCTACGAGATCAGACCCGATGACACCCATTCGAGTTGGTTTATATGCCTCTCCGTTTTGGTACTATAAGGGAGGGATGGTACTCCGACGATCTCGAGACTGTGACAAGGTGGGTCGGAGAAGCACGAGTTGACGGCGAGCAGTCATGATGTAAAATGAATCTTTTCTAGGCGAAGATTGGGGTAAAGGCGTGACAGGAGTTCGTTCATTTTTGCAATAAAGTACAGCGTCCCGCAAAGTATCCCGGGCTCAGTCCAGTGCTCCCTTTATGTTTATAGTAGTTGAGTGAAGATCTATCGACTTGTCCGTATATATGAATTTTCGTACATATATAAAATTCTTTTTAAGCTCAATCGTAAGCATTAGTAACTTCTTTTCATCTTGGAACCACTAAACGCTCCTTAGAAGCATCAACCCCAGACAGGAGATAAATGTATGTGTCATGGTGGCAATGAGCACTGGGCAAGTCATGCTATTGCGTATGTGATCCCGAATTATATCGACTCGAGATTACGTGTCGAGTAGGATTTAGTCAAAATCGTGCTCATTGATACTTTCCGTAGGATCATTGAGTACATGGCCTAATTGCGTATGAAGTTGTGAACCATAACGACATCGGAGCATTTGTTGAGTAAAATCATTTCGTATTCCTATCAAGATTGAAAATATTAGGACTTTGCGGCAACACCAGAGATATCTCGTTGGAGTAGGCCATCTTGACCTGCATGCTACTACAAGAGATCTATCTCAGTAATATTGCCCACTCACTTCTAAAATTTCCCATTCAAGTACATACATACGAGCTGGTATGGTATATTCACCTGATCATGTAGACGTAACATACTTAGGCATGCTCTTAAAGGTGCAACGATTTAGTGATAAGGGGTAATACCTAAATCGAGTTGGGTATCATAAGTCCGCATCCCTATCCACACAAGGACGAACGCAATGAAAAAAAAAATTGGTTTAGGGTATCTTTCCCCATTCATTGGATAACCTATTAACTCGCAAGGTCCAAAATCCTCCACGTGAATCAGCGACAAGAAACAATGAAAGATATACGATCCAGTCATATCTAGATAGTTACGTTTAATAAAACACCATATGAACCACCCCAGCTTAAAAAAATTATTCCCCTGCTTTGGTTTGCCAGATCGGTCTCCCCGAAATATATGACCAACTCAGCCCATGAAGTCTAGCCCGTTTTTAAATGCAGGCAATGGATATACATAATAATCATCATCCGCCATTGTCTCTCCTTACCCCACGCTTGCTTATCCCATGGTAAAAGTTTATTTAGAAGACCTCAGCCATGTTCATGGGTATCGAACCTGTAATATTATTAGCGTTATTTACAGGAAGAGAAATGTGAGAGGCTCCTTACCAGGAACACCGCCAAAGTTGCCGATACCTTGGGCACTGACAGCTGGGAAGCTTCCGGCGCCGCAGGTGACAGCGCACACGCAGGCACCGGCGACGAGTTGCCCTGTGCCGGTCTGGATGGCACCTGAAGCAGAGCCCGTTGAGGTGGCACCGCCAGAAACGTCGGTGGCTGCGGCTGCGCTGCTGCTGGTGGCGGCCTCACCAGTGCCAGCGCTTGCTGTGGCATTGCCGGTGATGGCGCTGCCGGCACCCTGGCCCTTCTGCTGGATGGCCATGGACTGGAATATGGCCTGTGACTTCTCAGCGGTCGGGTTGATGGAGAACACCATACCCTTGCCGCAGTGGCCGGTCTGTCTACAATAGAACCCTTTGCAAATATTAGTAACAGCACGGAGCCGATGGGAGTTGTTACTTGATTTAAGACTTACAGAGGGGGCTGGTGGTCATGACTTGCATGGCGACCTGGGGAGCAGGAACGATAGCGTTGTCCTTGTTGGGCTGGAAGCCCGAGTCCATGCCACTGGCCAGCTTGTCGCAGGGCGTGGCAAAAGAGGACTGGGTAACGGTGTGGTTCTGGCTCATGAAGGTGAAGACAACCATATCGCCGACAGCGGCGTTGATTGAGGGTGGCGAGTAGGCGAAACCTGCAGAACCACCGACTTGAACCATGTGAGTAGCCCCCGTGCCCGCAATGGTGCCCGTGGCACCGGCAGGGACGGTGGCGGTTCCTACGGTGGTGTCTGCTGCGCCGGCTGTGACAGTTTGTGTGACGGTCACGGCCTGTTGGACTGTTGTTGTCGCGGCGTTGGCTCCAGGGTTCACCCAGACGATTATAATTTGCGTGCTGCTGGCCTCGACGGCTACGACGTTGCCACCACCCAGGAACTGAGAACCTCCTTTCAAGTGACCGTTTCGCGGCTCTACCGGGTAGACATTTCGGATGACCTTAGCCATGGCTAGAGGGGCCATGGCCAGAGAGAGAGCGGCTATGCACTTCATGGTGTATTGTTATGGAGTGGAATTAACGTGGTAGTTATTGAGTAGGTAATAAGTCGAGAGCGTTCCTCCTCGAGAGGGTGACCCAACTATTGATATTCCTTAAAAAGACCGTGGTAATTGAAAATTTGGCAATTAAGAGGCTTGGGAATAGCGAGGCCCTGCTCGTGATGAAGTGAAAATGAATGGGATGGAAGATAGGAGAATAAGAGAGAGAAAGAGTAACTGGCAGCTACGTCGTCTAAAGAAGAGATGAAGAAGAAGAAGAAGAAACAAACAACCTACCGGCCACGGGGGACCTCATGGCTTAAATCGAGCATGAACATCCGGTGGATCAATGTCAGAGGCTGGGATCTTTCCCTCCATCTCGCACCCTGCAGCGCCTGAGGAGGTGATCTCGAAACGACGTCAGGGGACTATTCCGATCAGGACGAAGTCATAATCCATTTCGGGGGGTTCTGCGTCCGATCCTTGGTCCCAAGCACACCAAAGTGAAGAAAGCTAGGTTTAGAGATAGCGATGCTTGTCAGTCTCAAGAGCACGCGTTCAAGGATTGCGGCTCTCTACTGCATACTATAGGCAGTATGTTGGCGCAGGACTGCCAGGGCCAGGCCTTGTCCAGGGGTAAGGGGTGTGGCAGATTGGTTTTGGTGGTGTTTTGCCTAGTCGCTTAAGCGTGTGAGAACCGCCATAGCTCGCAGGGTCACAGTACCCCGGACAATAGCGGCTGAGATGAGATTAAAGCATATTCTACTCCGTACTATAGTCGTTTACTCAATTATAACTACCAATTTTAGCGGAATAAAACCATGAGCTTGTATGTCTAATAGTATAGTTCAGTTGATGAATTAGTAGACTGCAGCTGTTGCGGCACTAAGGTATGAGATAGAGTTAATTGACCTCGCGTGGGCAAGGTAAGTAGATTCAATAGTGGAGATGGGGGAGCTTTGACGTTGAGCTTGGCAATTCTAGATTAGCGCCCCGAGTCTTGGAGCAGACTAGATTCGGTTATGGTTGATTCCGTGTTGTCAGAGACCCAGAGACAAGTCATCTTGGGTTTCTCCTTTCTTTGGAGACCCACTCAAATACTACCTTAATGGAAGAATTATACAGTAGATTTTATCGCAACGTGACTACTACTGCGTACAATCCTCCAGTTTCACACTTTGAGGGAAGCATCTAATGGAATGCGAGAAGCCTACAGCAAGTCTTTGTAATTACTAACGCTAGCCAAAACTTGAAATCACAGAACCCCGGAACATTCCGCCGTCCTAACTCGTAGAGATGTCCACGTCTCCTGCAACCTCCCAAGTCATTTCGGCTCGACGTCTAGCCACAGGTCCGGCTCCAGGTCCCCATCACCGTTCCTAGTCAATGTTTCTAGTGCTTCTAGTGCAGGCTGAGGCTATAGTTCGTCAAGATACCATTATCTTGGACACAAGTCTGGAGGCCTCTTCTGGAAGGAATTCATTAGGCAAGATGATACATCAGTAGCAGATGGATTTCGGGATCATGCGTTAAACCATGAGGATAGGATTTCGAAGTTCAAAACACCGCAGCCTCCGTTTGCAAACGTTTGTAAGGGCTCTCGTTTAGACAGCTTTATCACTTCAGTGCAGCGACAAAGTCTTATTAAATATCTGGATGCCGTCCTACACCTTGTAATACCAAGAAACAACACTGCTACGGGAGATGCGATGGCTGAAATTTGTAGTTTGATCGTGGACTAATCGCTATATACCATCAGACTTGGGTTATAATCGCATGCCTAACGAAGGGTCTTACAAATATTTTTTATTTGTTTATTGCTTTCCATAAGGAATATTCACTGTGAAGATCGTGGCACTTGCTTGACGCCACAGTTGTAGCGAGTTTTTGGGGTGATACATGGTTTGCCGCAGCTTTGATGGATTCCCCTACTGTAAGGTAACGTCAATATCATCTGATTATATACTGTGGCATACCAACGTTCCAGGCCCATGTCAGATCGATAACTCACTTCAGTTATCCTTCCGATTCTCCAAATCATTCGCAGCTCGAGTGAACGAGGTCCTAGATGGATTCTACTCTGAAGTACCTCAATCTTTTGGCGAATCACGCTGGCCTTCGTAGTAACCAGTATAGTAGCCAGCATAATACCATGACATGAGAAGCCGTTTTAATCCTTCATCGCGTACTACCAATAGTTAGTAGGCTCTGGGACAAATTATGACATATACAGATAAGGAGGTTTAATAAGAGTTGTAAGCGTGGATAAGAAGACCTAACGGAACCTACTTGTACCAAGTAGACCTGCCGGAGACGGAAGGGAGCCTGATATACGTGGTTGACTGTGTTGAGTTGCTACATTTCCGGTTTCCTGTCTCTCATTCTGCATCTTGTTAGCATCTCGGGAAGGAACCAAGCCAAGCTTTGGATGTGTTCGGGATCCTCCCAAGGGCCGGGGTAGCGATGCACTCACGAGGTTCTCCTCCTTCATCTCGGAGACCGTTTCGAGCCCCCCAAGGTTTGAGGACTCGTCGATCTCATGTAGGTTCTGCTTGGCATCTGAAGTCCTGCTTTCCATGATCGTATCTTTAGTAATTTGTGTGCGAAATGCAGAGTGGTTCTCGTCTGAAAGTTCCGGGGGCATCAAGGTGAATCTTACTCTTCTTCCTTAGGCTTGAGCAAATCATTTACGTTGCCGCCATTTCTGTGAATGCTATGATATTTCTGTAGAAGGATCAGTCTCTATTTGTTTCCAGAGGCTCGAGGTTCGTGGACGGTACCTTATATTCCTCTAATGCCTGGTCCCAGGAGTCGATCAAGGCTGAATCGTCCCATATTTCGGTATGTGTGAGTTCTTGTTCCCCGGAAGCCATTTTGTTTGTGAGTAGCCTCCAATGTCACTGCGCGCAAGTGGTTGCGGAAGTTTAAGGGACTGGCAGAAGCTCCTTAACCTTAGATGAGGGAATCGTGTAAGTAGTTCGGTTCAGATTATATCGATGGGGTACCGAGTACGTTATGCTGATGCCGATTTCTTAAGCACAATGGATTTATTGACTCAGATGCATTTATAACATAAATAAGATACGGAAAACGTGGTGTACTCAGGGCTGTTGTTCGCTTGTAGTCTGCGTGTATAACGCAGTGATCACTCACAGACAACTGACCAGAGCTCATCTCCGTATTAGGAAAGGCGCAAGAAGTTGGTACCTGAATGCTTTAGCACTACAACGCTTATCGGCTTATCGACAACTTGGTGGGGTAAGGGTCGCCCTCACCGCCAAAATTTTGACGGCAGAATTTTTGATACAGCCAAATTCAATCCAAGCTATCCCGCTGTAGCCCTCTTGCCCGACGGCCGTCTCCCAACACAAATCCGCCGTTAAGATGCCTGAACTACGACCGAGAAAGCCATCTGCTGCTAAAGCCCCGACGAAAGAGAAAACACCGAGCAAGCGCAAAGGTCCGTCATTTGCTATGTGCTCCGCGAGTCATCTTACTAACACGGCCCTTTACAGCTGCCGCGAACGACGATGCGTCCCCAATTGCGCCGAAAAAAGTGAAGGAGAATGTACAATCTAAAAAGCCTAAAAAGGTTAAACGATCGGCGTCTGCCATAGAGCGCACCGAAGAACAGCCCGCTATAGATGACGAGAACCAAGCTTCTGAAGGCGAGGATGAAGCACGGGCCCTAGCCAAGGTCGTCGACAGCGACGCTGAAGAAGATGACGACGGTCCCGACGAAGAGATTAAAGACTTAGAGCTTCCTAAGGTACCAAAAGATATCGCGCAAGCTTCCGAGTCAGATGATAGCGAACCCGGCGTCGTATACGTATGTCGTGAACTTTTGCAACCCAAAAAAAAGGGTAGAACCCGCAGGGGCTGACACTGAGTTAGATCGGCCGAATTCCTCGAGGATTTTATGAACACCAGATGCGGGAATATTTCTCTCAATTCGGACAAGTCAACAAAATCAGGATGTCCCGGAATAAAGCAACGGGCCAATCTAAGCACTTCGCTGTACGTGCGAACAAGCCCCACCACCTTTCTTGTCCTTCTTACTAGCATGAGATTGACCACACTTACGAGAGCTGGGAAATTGATTCGACATTACATTACTATCATGCTAATGCCTTGTCTGCGCAGTTTATCGAATTTGCTGAACTTGGCGTGGCTGAGATTGTTGCGAAAACTATGGTATGATATTCACCACATCCTGCATGATGCAGAAGCCTAACTTTTTATCAGGACAACTACCTGTTGGCTGGTCACATTCTGAAGGTTAAGATGGTGCCAAAGTCACAAATCCACGATAAACTCTGGGTTGGCGCGAACAGACGCTTCAAAAAGATACCCTGGAATAAGATGGCGGGGAATAGGCTGAAAAAGCCCCTTTCCGAGTCCGCCTGGACGGAGAAGATTTCGAAGGAAGAGACTAAGCGGAACGAGCGAGCGAAGAAGTTACTGGAATTGGGCTACGAGTTTGAGGCACCAAAACTCAAGTCTGTTCATGATACTGATGATAGTACTCCTGCTCTCGAAGCCGTCGAGGACGAGGCACCAAAAGCCATCGAGGTTGCACCCGAACTAGATGAAGCTGAGGTTAAGCAACCATCACCCGTCGCGAAAAAGACTGCCAAAGCGGATAAAAAACCGGCAGCCAAAACCGGTAAGAAGGCGAAGAAAACGAAGAAGGCAGCGTGATGGGTATGATAGCATTAGGCGCGGCGTTCACAATGGCATATAGTAATGAATTACCAACCTGTTACCGACCCAACTCTTATCATCGCTAAATCGTGGGGACCCCCCTACATTTGCATTCTAAACATTCTGTGGGGTGCTAGTCTGCCTAATTCGTTTGCAAAGCCCATCAATGTTTTGAAAAAATTCTTAAATAGTCTGAACATATCTAATATCACCGTACAAAGTAAGTAACGGTATATATAGTCTTGGAGAAAGCTGCTGGGATGTATGCGCATAGCGAACCCACAATGCTACTGTTATCAAGCGAAAGTGAGATTATAAAGGCAATTGGTCGTTCTACTTCAACTAGAATTCAGTGGACAGGCCAAGAAACCACAACAAAAGCTGTCGGGTTGGGCAAGTTCGAATAGTTTAGTTCCAGAGAAGGGGAAATATGTAAAGAAGAAAAAGAGGACTAAGAGCCAGAGCGAATTGAAATTCCGGGTTTTATTTGCTGGACCAGACGGACTCCATTCAGGCATGAGCCAATCACACCACTCGTTGTATAACCAGATGAGATACGGGCGACAGACTATAAGACATCACTACTTTGTATGTATGTACAAGTAGGCTCCGAAGAAAAGGCAGAGATCTTATACAGCAACGAAATAACACAAAAAATGACTTTTAACCCAGTCCATAGCGAATCGTCCTCCCTAGATTTCCCACGCTGTAAGTCTCTGGGCACGAGGGCGGCATGCCGGGATAACTAGCTGCCAGCTGCCGCTAATCACTGGCCACCCTAGATATAACAGGGTGTAACCCCGCTACACCTGGCAGCTAGTACCTGCTGATACCTACTGTGTGCTGCGCCTGTCTGCCTGTCTGAGGTGTCTGGTCTGGAACTTCCAAGTTCTGTCAATGTGGCAGCACGTCGAGACGGGCTAGTCTGATATTCGCAGTCGAAATGCGCAATTCCCATCCAACCTCAAAGCGCTGATATCTGCAGTACTGCGTCGCTTGTACCGCACTACACCTTCTTTTTCCTACCCAATGTCCCCATAATTAGAAGTAATACAACCACCTAGACATTGACAATGCCACCCACAGAGCCATCCCAGCAAGCCACTTCCAGTGAGTACTCGAGGACACCTTGAAATTCTGGCGTAGGACTTGCGCACTAATGATACCACTCAGCCCCTAAAAAGAAGAACAATAAGAAGAAGAAGAACGCTACCAAGACAAAGCCTACCGAAGATGGCATGAAGGCCCCCGAAATAGCCAAGAATGGCGAGCCGCACGACGACGACGATCAATCCGACGACAACGACGAACCAGCAGCGACTGCGACCGTGGTATGGCAGAGATATAGACTCGTCACTTTCAAGTCCTCATAATGCTAATTTTGCGATCCAGACGGACCAGACGGACGACGCTAATGGCCATGTCGCTACACCATCAACAAATGGACACGCTCCCGAACATAGGTCATCTGATCCCGACACGACAGCGCGGCTGGACGCGATGACGAAAGAACGAGAGGCGCTCAAGGCAGAGGTGGAGGAGCTAAGAAAACAGCTCGAAGGCATACAAACCGCCCACGCGCGAGAGACGACGCAGCTGAAGTCTGAGCTGGAAGAAGTCGAGGCAGCCAAGGAGCAAGTGGAGGAGCAATACCAAACCCTCGTCGGCAGAGTCGAGAAGATCAAGGAGAGCGTCGGCAACAGACTTGCGCGAGGTAAAGAGGAGCTAGAGGAGGCGAACCAGCGCATAGAGGAGCTGGAGGCGCAAAATGAAGATCTCCAAAAGGGTAGTCAGACCTTCCAGGAAGAGATCGCAGGATTGCAGACGGAACTACAAGACGCCACAAGGGAGCTATCCAGCTTGCGCAGTAGAAACAATCTGTCGCAACAGAACTCGCTAAAGGAGAAGGAGGACATGACTCGCCAGATCCAGCACCTTCGAGAGGAAGCCGAAGCAGCCAAAGACGCTATGGGCGATTGGGAGGTTCTGGCGATGGAGGAACGCTCGATTCGAGAGAGTTTAGCCGAGAGGACCACGGCGCTTGAAGAGCAGCTTGAGAGTCTTAGGGAGAACTATGAGCGAGCGGCATCCGAGCGAGATACTCAGTCGCAGGCCGTCGATAGCCTACAAAGAGCTCTCCAAGAGATCCAAGAAGCTCGCAAGAAGGAACTACGGGAGATGGTAGAGACGTCCGAGGAACAGCTTCAAGCGATGAAGAAGCTCGTCCAGGAAGCTGACACGAGGGCGTCAGAGGCAGAAGCAGCGAGAGCATTGCTGCAGAAGGAACTCGAGCGCACGGCGCCCTTTGAAAAGGAGGTGAAGGAGAAGAACCTCCTCATCGGCAAACTGCGTCATGAGGCTATTGTCCTCAACGACCATTTAACAAAAGCGCTCCGATATCTTAAAAAAACGAAACCTGAGGAGAGTATAGATAGGTTCGTTCAACCCCCCTCAAGTACATCCTATATGACTTGTTACTAACTATATTCAGACAAATCGTCACAAATCACTTCCTCCAATTCCTCGCGCTGGACCGCTCGGATCCCAAGAAGTTCCAGATCCTGCAGGTCATTGCCGGGTTACTGAACTGGACGGACGAGCAGCGGGAACAGGCCGGGCTGGCGCGTCCGGGAGCCTCCAACAACTCTCTCCGTCTGCCCACATCTCCGTTCCACAGGACGCCTAGCAGCCCGTCCCTCAACACAGAGTTCTTCTCCGAGCCCACCCCAACCTCGGCTAGTAAGGAGTCCCTCGCCGACCTGTGGGCCGGCTTCCTGGAAAGGAGCGCGGAAGAAGGGTCCCAGCCTGGCCCCTCGAGGAAGGCGAGCACGTCGAGCGTACCAGGGGTCACGAGGAGACCGGAGGCAAAAGGTGGTTAAATTAAATCCTACACTACAATTGTACATCAATCTCACTCCGTCTTCCTACTGCCTTCCTGCCTATCAGTTTCGCAGCATGCATAACAAGCAAGTAAGCAGGCTGCGGTGTACGAATTATTTATAACCAAACAGCAGAGCATTCATCACTATGGCGTTTTCATGGCGAGGGAACATCGATTGACGGGGAGACCACAGGGTATCATTTCACAGCAGATAGGGGGGGTTCATGATCTTGTTGCATTTTTGTTTCTGGATATTTCTGTTTATTATTCTTTCTCTGACGCCTTACTCGCGCCCAGCACTGCCTGCGCTGCTTGTCTGCCATTAGGTCGTCACCGTCGACTGTCAGATTGTGTAGTCTTACATTGTAGGGCAGATCGAAGAGCCTCGGTTGTGTTTGTAAGCAACCGTGTTGTAACATCCTATCTATCTATCCTATCTAGAGAGAGAACTTGTAACACCCCAAGGCGCATTTGGGTATTTGGGACTTTTTTGTTTCTTCAAAAATTCGTGATTACTTGCCCTGGCACTTTATGTGACATGCATATATGCACATTATCCGGTCTAGGCGAGTCTAATGATGAAATCGACGATCAATCTATTGACGCCATGGTATGTATATAGCGTAAAAGTCTAGCGATACAGCCCCAGCTCCACGCCAAATCAGAACTCCAATGATGCACGCCTCATAAAGCAAATACCCTCCGGCGGGATATATAATAGAATGGACACACTTCACCCGACGGTCGTGGCCTCGGGTATAGGCGGTCTCGGCTGCGGCAGCATGTTGAGGGCGTACGTCTCGGCGTCGCGCGAAATATCCTGGATATTGATGCGGTTGGCGAGGGCATCGTTGACGCCCTCGACGACGTCGCGGTCCTCCATGACCTCGCGCATGAGGCGGCCCTCGTGGGTCCAGTAGGCGGACGTGCGGGCGCGCAGCTCCTCGTCGCGCAGGCTCGTGTTCTTGACGATGCCCACGGCGCTCAGCCGGCTCTTGGTGGCCAGCAGCTGCCGCGTGACGGCCTCGACGCGGGATGCCGGGTCCGGAGGCGCCGCGAACAGCCGGTTCGTGGACGACACGTAGATCAGCGCGGCGATGCCCACGTCGATGACCCCGAGGATGATATGTCGTAGTGCCCGTGACGTCCAGAAGAACATGTCTATGTCCGCGGGCCGTGCGACGCGTGCGTTGGCGCCGTAGTTGTACGTGCTCACGCTCCACACGTCAAAGCCCGCCGCCACGGCGCTCACCATGGCCGCGCTGCGCCGCCAGCGTGCGGCTTCGTTCCCGGCAACCGTGGCGGACGTGGCGAGGCTGAGGACGACGAGGTTGAGCAGGTGTGGCGCCAGGAGGGACGGCAGGGCGTAGTAGAGGTACGTCTTCGGCTCGTCGGAGACGCAGAAGGGACACGAGGCCAAGACATCCGGGCCGAACTGCAGGTACAGCAGGCGGGACTCGAGGTTGACGAACTTGAGGCGCAGGGCGGCGTCGCTCTGCGTGAGTGAGTTGCCCGGCCGCAGGGACGCCAGGCGCGTGAAGAGAACGTCTGTTGGGATCTGCAGACGCGAGGAGGTGAGTCTGAAGAGGTTCTCGGGCGAGAAGGGCGGCAGCGCAAGAACGAGCAGTGCGAGGGATATGACGGAGAGGATCGAGACGGCGCGCAGGGCGGACGCGGGGAGGGGCCGGATGGGCTGGTTCGCGGCTTTTGATGAGGCGCGCAGACGCTGGTAGTAGCCCAGTGCCTTGGGGAGCAGGATGGGGCCGAAGAAGAGGAGGAGGGACTTGACGCTGTACGTCGTTTCAGTCAGTCTGCTGTCTCGATGTGGTTTCAAGACATACATGGAACATGGGCATTTACTTACGTCCCCCACGAAATGGAAGCCATGATAGATCGTATATCGGATCCTCTGCGTTATCTCATATTGCAGTGTACTATTACGACCGTCTCTACGCTCTGCGTTGAGAAAATGAGGTTTCTTTGTTGAAAGTGAGGCCAGATGTTCGTTCACTGCTCTCAGCCTCGTCATTAGTTGCCGCAACAGCGAATGCAGGGAACAGCAACCCCACCGAAAGCAGGCTAATGCGCACCGGGGCACCCTAAAATATCTAATAGCAACGCGTTACTTGATTGGCTCATGATAGTGGTACCCACTAGTTTCCTATCCTTCATAAATTCTCTCGACATTTTTAATTTTCCCTCTCCCCGTCCTCTTCACATCTCACAAACAACAATCAGTATGCGACCATGGGAAACCTTCTGTTGCTCGCATCCTCATTCTCAGTTTTACATGCTTGGTCTGGCTAGGGGCGGATGGCTTTGCAGGCTGTCCGTTTTTAGACTTTAGCTGGATATCATAGCATCAGTGCAGGTAAGATTGTAGCCCTATTTTGGCACTTTCGAAGCTTTGGCGATCTTTCTTCCCGGTGGTCGCCAAAGTCAAAAAGAATGCCTAGAACGACCCAAAGTACTCTGCCAAGAGTCATCTCAATCGTGTTACAGAGTCCTAGCCTTTGCGCAATGATACACTCTGCGTCAAAATAGATGAGAGACATGCCCGAAACACTCGTGTCATTGCTTCTGTGCTAGCTGTTGCCTCATGTAGATGTAGCCTTATCCCTCATGACTTTTTCTTGTCCTTTTCTACAGTCGCAGGCTGTTTCTGTGCCGATTTTGCTCCCAGTGCAGAGACAATTGCCGCCTTGATCGCGTCGCTAAAGAGCAGGACTGCCGCTGCACAGGCCGTTTGCCATGATACTATGCTAATGCTGCCGAGAGGCGCTCGCGGGAACGATAGTATCCACTCAACGTAGTATGGGAACCAGCCGCTTGGTAGCCAGAACATGGGCTCCTTTCCGTAGATCCAGGGCAGTATAAACTTGACTCCCGACGTAGCAGGCCAACGTATGATTCCGGCGGTGCGATCGAACTTCGCTTTCGAGGCATCGTGTGAGGCTTCTATTAGGAGAGTAACGATGAACATTAGTATAAATGCACCCTCACTGCGGGCGGACGTTAGATTAGATACTCACTCAACTTCTCGAGCTGCTCCAGCTGCTTGTCGTGTTGTCGCCGGAGCTTCGCCCACCTGGCGAACTGGTCCTGGCTGCTCGTAGCATTCAGGTCACGTCGGATCGCCAGGTATTCATTCTGAAGCTTGTTCTTCTCGGCTGCCTGTTTCGAAACCTCGGTCGGCAGGGCGAGGTAGAGATTCCATAGCTGCGCAAGCGTGGTTAGCTAGTTGACTACTTTTTGAGTCTCGTCATCGGGCGCACCATGTTGTTGATTGTTGTGGCCCCGATGGTGTTCACTAGGTGGACAGCCACCTCAACCAGGAGGACTACCAGAAGCAAGGACGGCATGGTATCCGTGGACCTTGTTCTCATGTACGAAGGAAGGCACCGCGGTGAGCGAGTTGGGCTTGGAGAAAGTATAAGCCTTGTGACGGGAATGAGGCATAGGGAGTTTGGTGTGTGGCCTGTTCTACATCATAGTGGGTCCGATAAGGGAGCATCGATATGTATTAAAGATTATATATTCAAGTAGAGGAGTTTAACCCCACCACCGGCGCCCGCGGCACCTCCCGTCATCCCACCTAACACAGGTACCTAGGTAAGTAGGACATTTTAACTGCCCTCTACCAGGCAGACAAAGCTGTCTTGCATTACAGCTAAAGAAGCAACATGAGACAGAGGCACCAAGGGAGTGGAGGCTGTTGAAGACGGTCTCAAATGTGTGAAACCGTGCATGTCTGCTCCTCAGCCCTCTTTCAGTTTCTGATCCCCACTCAATGCGACTCACATCACTCAAATCACCTTCAAGCCAAATATGTCAAGATCTCTAGACAAAAACCTACTGTCTCAGTTAAAACTAGAGGATCCAGGACCAGCATATGATGATTTGTCAAATTTGTTCGCGAATTTACCAGAATCCGGCTTACTAGAAATTGAGTTTCTTGGACAGAGTCACCCATTAGAGCCAGGTGTCAATTTCCTCCAAGACGAAAATGCTATAGCAATCCCGAAGCTGAGGCTGGTACAAGCCTTCTTCGTTGCTCGCCAAATACTTCAGAAGCATCTCGAACGTGCTAGCAAGACCATCACCAAAGACGTCACGGCTGCAACTTCCATACTCTTACTGATGGACCCAGAACATCTGACGGCCGCCAATATCCGGAAACGCGCCCTCTCGGTTTCTGGCAACCTCACGTCGGCCAACTTGAAGAGAGAGAAGCAGTTTGTCGATACGCTACTCACTGCAAGATTACATCGCCACACGAAATCACCGACTCTCTGGTCACATCGCCGTTGGCTTGTTACTACTTGTTGGACACTGGGGATTTCCTGGGATATTCGCCACGATATCCAGAGCGTGGTTATGGTCGCCGGCGAACGGCATCCCCGTAATTACGTGGCATGGCAACACGCTCGATTCTTAATAGATCATGATCCTAGATTAGCTGCCACTCTTACCTCTGACGTGAAGGAGTTCTGTTTGAGAAACCATTCCGACATCTCGGGGTGGGCTTTCTTATCCGACTGCATCACTAGGCTTAAGGATGATGAAAGTCGGAGTCTGACCTGCTCATCGGTCCTTGAGAACGTTATCTCTATGGCCGAGTCATTTCGTTGGACAAATGAGTCAGTTTGGGTGTTTTTGCGCATGGTCGTAGCAAGACAATACGTCAGGGACCAAGACTTCAAACGTTTCATCGCTACGAATGAGAAGCTCTCTACCACAATGCCACATAGCACTCCTCAGTGGATAATTATGGAGCGGGCTCGGGAGTGGTGCAGTAAATATCGTGTGTCAAAGTACTGTCAGATCTGATTCACTTTGGATCATGAGTCGTACCGAAGGCTCGCGTCCCGGGCAGCTGCGGCTGAACTACACTCAGTCCGAATCGAAATGTCGCGCCCTACTCAGAATTTTGCAGTACATCGCATACGTTTTTTATGTTGCACCGACAATTAATTTTTTACACCTATAACATACTTTAATTTATTAATCAAAGCCTTTTTTTTGCTAAAAAAAGCCTATATGCTTCGAAAAACCTTAAAAAATATACCTAGCACTCTAAAGGCTATTAAAGCCGCTAGATTACTACTAAATTTTTATAAATGTTAAATTTAACCTTTAATATTTTTTTATTTACTAAAAAACAAGTAGCTATACCGAACTATTATTTTTATTATTTAAAGTATTTATTATATTATTAATTATTATTTATTTATTATTATTTATATTATTATTTTTACTATTGTTTATATTTTTATTATTAATATTTTATTGTTTATTTAAATTAATCCTATAAAAAAAAAGTTAGCTAAGCTATATTTAACAGCGTTTACTTAGCTGCACAAGGTTTATTTTTATTATTATACGGTTTAATAACTCCGCGAATAAATAAATTAAAATATCGCTATAAAACATATTTTTAAAGCGTAGAAAATAAGCTATAAAAGCTTTTATAAGTGCTAAAAACGTTAATAAACGTAATAATAATATATATAAAGCTGTAGTTATTAAACGAGCTAACGCTACTATAAAAAAAAACAGTTTAAGGGCTAACTTTATACTTATTAAGCCGGTAAAAAAAAAGCTTAAATAATAAACAGCTATATGTTGCTGGCAACATAAGCAGTTTTTAGATATTAAAAATAATACTACTTTAGCTACTATTACTACTAATCTCGAGACCTTTAAAGCTTCCGAAACCCTTAATTATAACTTTAATTATAACTTTAATTATAACTTTTCCGAAGCTTTTATTATTAATTTTACTGCTAAGCTTTTTTTTCTGCTTTTATTAATACCTAAAGTAAAGTTTTTTCCGATAAAAGTTAACCTTTTAAAAATAATCCAACTTATAATAAATAGCAAAATTTTAAAAACTTATACTTTGTTTAAAAAACGCTGTATTATTAAAATTAATAATTTAAACAACCTTGTTTACTATATTAATAAGCTTTATTATATTATAATTAATAAATCCGAAAACCTTATATTAGCCCGCGTAAAAGCATATATTTTAAAAATATTCGATAAGCTGTATACTTTTTATATTTTAAACGTTAAGGTTAAATTAAGTCCTTGAATTATTAAGTAAGTATTTTTATATATTATTTTATTAAAAGCTAGAATAAACGTTTTAAGCTTTTTAAATAATAATAATTTTACTGCTTTTATTAAAAACTTAAAGCTTATTTTTATTAATATTTAATATACTTTTAAGCTTAAAAATATTAAAAAACTAAGCCCAGGTATATTAATAAATATAAAAAGCAAGTTTTTTAAAATAAATAAACAATTATACTTTATTTTATTATATAGCTTAAAAAAACATAAGTAGTTATTAACTAATATATTAAATTTTAATATATTAATTAATAGCTATATATATAATATTATATTAAATATTATAAATAGTATTATTATAATATATATTATATTTATAATATAAGGTTTTAGTTTATTTACTTTTAGCTTTACTAAAAATAAATAGTTTTTAAAATATTTAAAAGCTACTATTATAATACTTATATAATATTACTTATAATATTATATTAATATATATTTAATAAAAAATTATTATATTATATATACTCTAGTAAAATTTACTGTTTTTTTTATTATTTATATTATATACGGCTTAAAATACTACTTAAAAAAAGCTTACTTACTCCGTTAAAATTAATAATTTGTTCGCTCCGTAGTAAAAATCGTTATTTTAACAACTACTACTTTTAACGCCCTTTATATATTAAAATTAATCCTATATACCTTGTTATAAGTTAATACTATAATTAATACTACTAACTAATAATAATAATAAGCAGTAAAAATAGCTTAAGTATATATAACTTATATAACACTTCGCTTATACGCTAAAAAACAAATACTATAACTATTTTAATCTTAAAATTATTTTTTACTAAATAAATAAATTATATTACTACTACGTTAACAAAAATAACCTATAAAAGTAAACTCTTATTATTATATAATAAAAAGCTACTTATAAAACGCTACTGCTTAACTTGTTAAATATATTTAAATAAACATATATAGCTAAAAAAGCCGGCTATTTAAATATAAACAAATAGCATAAAGCTATTTTATAAAGCGGCGATAATATTTAATAGCTATAAAATATAGTTTTAAATAACATAAAGCTTTTTTAATTAATAAAACAATATAAAAGCAACGCTATAAATATAAATTTATTAAATATAAGCAATTTTAATTATTATATATATATTAGTATAAAGCTAATAAATACTATTATTACTTTTAAATTAAGCTGTTAATAGCTTTTTTAAAGCTATAATTAACAAGGCTATATATAGTAAAGCTTAACTAGTAGTATATGTAGTAGCTAAATACCTTTTAAAGCTAGTTATACAAGCATCTTTTTTAATAGTTATATATTTTTAAAAGCGTTATTTTACCAGCTTTTTTATATATTATCTTTATTAGCTTTATTTATACTTACCGAGTCCTTTAATATATTAATACAAAGATTATTACTGTTAAAAATTAATAAAAACAACTAATATTTACAGGTTAACTTATTTAAACAGTTTAACAAATAATATAACATGCCTTCGTCTATATTTTTAGCCTTATAAAACAGCCTTAAAGCTAAAAATATTAATCTATATAATATACATAAACTGTTTAATAAATAGTTCGAAGAATATAAAATTTTTGCTAATATATATATATAGCTATAACACTTTGCTACTACTTTTTTAAAAGTAAAAGTTTAATATAAAAATATTTTATAAAAAAATAAAAAAGCCGACTTATTAATTTTTTAATATATTTTAACGGTTTTATTAAAACGGCTATTATAAATAACTAATAAATAAAATATATTAAATATAATATATCTTGTTAATATTATTATATAATAGTATTGCTTTTAATTTTTAGTTTTTTTCTTTAATAGCTAACTAACTTACTGCTTTAACTATTACTAAACCTTTTTTTAATTTATAATAATAAAAATAAAAACAACTAGTAATAAAGATTAAATATAATATTAAAATTAAAATATAAAAATAATAAATAGTTATGCTAAAAAAAACCTGTTAATATATATATATATAAATAAAGCTATTTTATAAAATTATAATTAACGCTTATATTTTTAAAATATTTTTATATTTTATAATTTTAATTTTTAATTTTTTTAATATAAGTACAAAAAAAACAATTAAAATTATTATTAGTAGTAAAGTTGTTAATTTTTTATTTAACGTGCTGTTAAATATACGCTTTTAATATTTTAAAAAAAAACTTAATAAAATTATAATCTAGTAAATATAAAGGTAAATACTATAATTTAATCCCGTATAATTTTAACATATATATTATTTTAAAGTAATAAAAACTAGCGTTGTTTATTATTAATATTAATTTAAGCCTTAAAAACAGGTTTATTAAAAGCAACATTATTTTTCGAAACTACTTTTTAAACTTTTTTATATTTGTTAAGCTTTAATATATAAATATTGCTTTATTTAGGATATTATTTATTATAATTGCTGGTAATATATTAAACTAGTTATTTTATTTTAATAACTTTAAAATAAAAAAAGTATAGCTTTTAAATGCTTAGCTATATTATTAATTTATATTTTATTTATTAATATTAAATTTATTAATAAAAACAAATATATTAATAATAAAGTCCGCGATTTAATACGTATAAAAAAACTGTTTTATTAGGTTTTATTATATTGTTATAATTTTTAGTTTTTTTTATAACTAGTTATGTTTTTTTAAATAATCTGAGATTATTTAAATAAATATATATATATTAATATACGTAGCTAAAAGCTATTATATTTTATTAAAATAAAGATTAAAATAAACTTTAAGCTTGTTAATTAATAACTTTATAGCTTATAAAAATAGCTTTAAAGTGTTAAATTTACTTTAAAACTTTATAAATTAGTTAATATAACCGTGGAGTTTATATTGTTTTTTTATATGTTATACGGTCCTTATATTATAGCTAAACTAGTTAATAATATTAATATTTAACTAATCTCCTTTTATAATTATAAACAATAAATTTAATCGCTAGAGTAATATTAAGCGTAGCTTAGTGGTTATTTTAAGAGATTTAAGGCTATATAGCTTGATTTTAAAAGCTTTGATTATAAAGGCTTTAAAGGCTATATAGCTTAATTTTAAAGGCTTTAATTAATTGCAAGGACTGTAAAAACGTGGATTTTAACGGCTTCGATTATAAAGGCTCCGAAGGCTATATGGCTTGATTTCGAAGGTTTTAATTAATCGTAGAGGCTGTAAAATCGTTAATTTTAAAGGCTTTAAAAGCTATATATAGCTCGATTTTAAAGGCTTTAATTAAACTAATTAGGTTAAAAATACGTTTTTATTATAAAAATCGTTATTTTAAGCTAAAAAAGTGAGTTTGGCTAATTCGAAGGCTAATTAAAGTGTGTTATAGGTATAAAAAATTAATTATTAGTATAATATAGAAAACGTGTACGATGTATTATAAAATTCTGAGTGGGGCGCAATATTTTGATTCGGACTGAGTGTAGAAAACAGCGATATTTTATATATTAAGACCGATTACACATTATTCATGCGACTTTTTCAACACGCTACACCAGGACGGAAACAAGAATTGCCAAGGACACCAATAGAACGATGACGTTCGTGAAGTATACTATCCCCAACCAGTACAATTGATGCTTTAGTTGTTTGAATAGATAGACGAGAACGGATCCCGCACGACCGCCATAACCAAAGGTATTAGGAAACCCCAAAAGGCATTCAACCTAGCCACGCGATGGCTCTGGCTAACAAGGACGCCGAGATGGCCGAAACATGCTTGTGATTGCATCATGAGTCGTCTCAACATGACCTACAATCTCGAAACCAAACTTTGAATAGAGTGGGACCCCCTCCGGCGCTGCGAGCACATATGCACATTGTCCTTGCTAATCCGTTTTTTTGCAAATACGCTGCATCATCATTGAACCTATCCCTTGTCGTTGATACTTCGGATGTACCGCCATAAATGTCAGTCCTATATGTAGAAACTATTAGCAAGTAGGTGTGGTATACTAGGATAACGTAATTTAACTTACGTCATATACTATCGAGATCCTTTAAAACCCGACAGCGTTCTGCTTTTAGATCCTTTGATAGAGCAACCCAGCCATCTACATCAAGTGTATCCGGTAGCCAGGATGCCTTCCGAGCCTTTTCTCTCTTTCTTGGTTCATCCGCTTGTTGCCGGTTATGGTTCTGCTCTATAACAGTCCAACCGCAAAAACCGACTGGAGTCCCATCAACGGAACATGCCTTCAAAAATCTTTCCTCCCGGGCTTGGAAGGCATCTTCTAACATCTCGATATACCTGTTGAACTGAGGAAACATTGTCCGGTATAATGGACCATTTTGCATAGCGGGTACTTCGACATGATGTTCAATGTCCTGTGCGTCAGATACCTCGACATCGGAAAGCTTGAAGTCTGTTTGCAACATTGAATTCATTCTTGACTACATGCAAGATGTTGTACCTGCCGATGTGCAAGAGCAGATTCTGCTTAGATCCCCTATAGCACTGTTGGCTGCGGATCCTTGGCTTCCGTGCTCACGATTGGACCAGTTAGCTGCACGCATACAGCACAACAAAGGCATAGCGAAACGAAGCTGAAGGCACCCCGCGCCAGGGTCAAACCTTGAACACTTCGTTCTGTATACTAGTAACCAGTCCTTTGGAGTATTAATGTCACGGTAGCCAGCCCATATACCCTTTATGCTAATAACTAAAAGGTCTGCAATATTCTAAAGTGGGTATCCAGGCCGGTTCTTGAGTTCTACAGACTGCTGGGGACGTTTTTGGCCCGTGCTCCCGCAGCAGAACCGACGGAATCAATTACCTACCTACTCGCAGCCGTTCTAACGCCTCATTGACCAATGGCTTAGTAGTTCTAGCCCCAACGCCGCCAGAGTCGAAGTCGGGGAGGCGTTCGCAATTGGCCGCAAACCCTAGCCCCCCCATAGTTTAGTTCGGTCTAACTATATACTTGGTGGGAACTTGAATCTTCACGTGTACTACTCCATCTAGCCTGGTATTCGATAAGTACTGGCGAGCGTCACAATCTGCCGGATCACTTGGTCCCATGTTCGACCCCCTGTCACTTGTCGATCTTACGGTTAAGCCTGCTGCTACTGAGTATTATTCTCGACGCTGCTTTCCCAACACGCGGCATGCTCGAGAACATAGGTATGGGACAGCGTAACATAATATACATGATAACCACGACCATCATGCGATGCCTTATCTATAAGAAAATAAATGGCTTGAAATGGAACGTGTATTAACAATGATGACCTTGAAAGCATTGCTATTATAGTTTAGAACTGCGACTCATGTCCCTACCTACTCCAGCTTAATGATGTATGTATTGACAGGAGCCGGCAAACGCTACTGCCCCTCATGACAACTTTGACGTGTTGTCAAAGGGATTGCACTTGATACTGGATTATAAGCTAGGATCTAGCATAATTGTCGCCTTAGATTCAGATGTTGTTATGTTTCTTTACACCCTTGCACGAGGGAGTTGGTCAGACAGTTAAGAGGCTGTGTCGGATGTACCGGGCAAACTCTCCAATTTCCACAAATACAACCAACGTCGTATACTACGTATGTATCCTGCAAGAAGAACACTGGTTTAGATCATGTTTCAAGCCTAAAGCCCGTACCCGTAAACACTCATATCCAGCAAGCCGGGAATTGTTGTCTCAGTTTCTTGAGGCTCTTTATCTTGCCGACAGATTAACTAACGGGTCGTCACAAATGCCTGGCTCCCCATATTGATTTTATTCTTCGCCGATCCAAGTGGACCGTTGCGCACAAATGGAACTAGCGGCTGTTGGTTAAGGGGGAAGACAGGGGGTGTTCTCCATATCCGGTATTGTCCTTTGTCACCCATGCAAGGTTAAGACAGTGTAGATAGATACCTACCTTGTAAACACATCCAAGCCACCGACAACTTGTCGGCGACAAGTACTTGTAACTCCGAGTGAAGCTGCTGTTAGCCGCGCTCTGGCTTGACCCGATTATACGTTTAATCTCGCGTCTTTTGCGAACCTCGCTCTCGTGATCTTATGAGACTCGCCCTTGCAGTCATGTAGGCAACTCATGCAATAATCGGCGGTAGGGTATTCCCGGTATTGGGACACGTACTGTAATGCGGACTAAAAACCCGGGTATGAATCGTCTTTCCGACTTTACGATTCGCCCTGTCGACTGAGTGCTTATGTTTAGAGGCAAGAAGTGCCCAGAAGGCAAAGCGCTAGCATTTCGGCTGTCGACATTTGCCTAGGCAGTTCAGTGTTTCAAGTCTGGTTGATCATTCTGATATGATGACGGCAAGATTATATACCGCCGGAATGCGACATTGCTGGAGCTCAGTCTGGAAACAATAATAGTTGTTTTGAACATGGGTAAGTACGGAGTAGTAGCCCTTCGGAATCTTCCTAGCCTATCAGCACTGCAGTTCACTGTCGGCTGCGTATGTACACGATGTACCCCCGGTATACGCAGCCAACTACAGCCACAAGGGGCAAGTCGGCGATGGCGTTTAGCTATCTTTGAACAAAGGCGCAGGTCGCCAAGCTCTACAACCGTCCATGTCAGGGTATACTTAAGTAGGTGTAGATATTGTGGAGGTCAGTGAACCGGGTCTAGTGCAAACGAGTCGAGTCGTTCTTGGCCGGCAGGCTCTCCACACAGCACGATTCAAACAAGCCATCTCGATTATCTTGTCTCCATCTATCTCTCCACCACTTCTAGACTACTCTGTCCCCCTCCACCTCCCGAGTCCTGTCGTTGTTGGTGTTGTTCTACTAACTAATGTGTTCATACTAATAACCTTAACATCTAATTAATAGTTTCTCTGCCTTGGTTGTTATTTGTTTTGTATCTCTCTCTCTATACTATACTCTCTCGTTTTTGTCAACTGACTCGAGGATAGAGAGGGTGTGGCGCCTTATATACATCTATCTCTTTGTCTCACATCCACCACGCACCTCTTGTCTTGGAATCCAAGTCGGCCATATATTGGATTGACGATCCTCGGTCTTACTCAATCTGTCAAGACCCTGCATTCCTTGTAGTATCGAACTCGTCTCGCGAAATTCTCGCTCTTTTACTCTCGCTTGACGGTGTTCGTAGCTGAAAGAGCTGCTCTCTCGTTTTCGATTTTCACCAATGCCGCCCGACAGCTTCATCATCGCGTAATTTCGAGACTTGGAGTCTGGCACTCGGTCGCCTGCTTTACATATATAGTTTTATATATCTGGATCTCGACCGTTAACGCGAATCGATCGCTTACGAAGCTGCTCGCCTTAGACTGTATTCTCTCGCTTTAGACGATAGGTATTTGACACGCCTGTTCGAACCGAGTTCGATCCACAGACAGTTTCCGCGTGAGGGGTGTTTAGGAGAAAGAGGCAGTTCAACTGAGTAAGATACTCAGCTGAGTTGGTGTTGGGTTGTATCAAGATGCGTCAAGTCTTCGTCTTTCTTCAGCTATCACTATGGATCACAAGCATATATGCGTTGGTGCTAGGTGCGCCAGGAAGTCAACATGAAGTTAGGAGTCGAGATGTCAACGAAAGTGGCAAAGGGTTTATTACATTTAAGCTAGTCAAGAAGGCTACTACCGTCAGTATTCTCGGCATTATCACTTGACGAACTGTCACTAATATTTGATCCAAAATACAGTCTGATAAGTTTAGAATCGCCGTCACCCCACGAGCTCCTCGAAGTGCTGGTCAGAGCATTGGAGAGACGTTCGCCATCGCCGATAGGGCGTCTGGATACAAAGTCGTTAAGGCCGACGAGTCTACTTTCAAGAATAGCGCTGGTATCGACCAAGATGGAACCGACTACTCATACTTTGCCCAGGTCGAGCTTGGATCAGAGGGCAAACAGCTTTACATGCTTCTCGACACGGGTGCCAGCACAACATGGGTTATGGGCTCGACGTGCACATCCAAATCGTGCCTCATGCACAACACGTTTGGACCGGATGATTCGAAAACATTCAATGATACTGGCAAGACCTATTCCGTGGAGTATGGTACTGGTTCCGTCCGCGGCACCGTAGTCGAGGACAGCTTATCCCTAGCTGGGCTCTCGGTGACTTTGTCTTTCGGGGTTGCTAACACCACCTCGGACCAATTCACGCAGTTCCCGTTCGATGGCATCCTCGGCCTGGCCACTAGCTCCGACACATGGTTAGCCGCCGTCAAGAATGCCAACTTGATCGATGCCAACCTGTTTGGCATCAGCTTGGCGCGGAACTCGGACGGTACTAATGATGGAGAAATCGTCTTCGGCGCACTAAACCCGGATAAGTACACGGGTGACATCACGTATTCGTCCGTCAAATCAGATAGCGCTTGGACAATTCCCATGGACGACATCACGGTCAGCGGCGAGTCAGCTGGTATCAAGGGGAGATCGGCTTACATCGACACCGGCACAAGTTTTGTGTTTGGGCCACCGGAGGATGTCGAGGCTCTGTACAAACTCATCCCCGGTTCGTCCACGACAGACGGCTCTAGTTACACCGTCCCCTGTGATACTGATAGCCAGGTGGCTTTCACCTTCTCCGGGCAGAGCTGGAACGTGTCTTCTAAAGACTTCTTGTCTGCACCCAACGGCGATGGTGCCTGTACAGGCAACATTTATGGGCTGGAGTATGTCCCCGGCGGGTGGTTACTTGGTGACGTGTTTTTGAAGAACGTCTACAGTGTTTTCGATGTGGACAAAGGGCGAATTGGTAAGTTTTATCAAACACTAGCTCGACTAGACTAGTCATCTTCCACGCTTTTATGGCTAACACACAACTCAGGATTCGCTGCCAAAGCAGTCCCAGAGACTAACACACCAAGTACGACGACGACAACTACCCCTACGGGAACATCTTCCGCCACCGCGTCGACGGATTCAGCTTCGACAAGCGCCGTTCCGACAGATGCGTCAGGCGGACTCAACGGACACGAAACACCGTCGATGACGGGCGTTCCTGTGGAAGAGCCGACGAACGTAACCAACCCGGATTCGTCTGGAGTCAGACTCGGTGCAGGATGCTCCATCGCGTTGCTTGTGTCGATATTCTCGACGATAGCAACGGTCATTTAAGTCGGCTGAAACATGCAGCGCCATCTACATTTTTCCTCTCCAGGATAAATACGATGAGTTGGGTGTGGAACCATGACACGGACATAAGGGGATTCCCAGGATGTGCCCCCCTACATTTCGGGCCCCGAGATATGCGACATCACTATGATGTTGACTGCACATGAAGCATTGATCCCTGGATCGATGCAGAGGACGTTCGCTAGGCCACGCCCCTGTAAGATTGTGAGATTAGAGATGAATTGATACCCAAGGGGAGGCCGAGAATAACTGCGAGGTGACGCAGATATCTACGTAGAATATATAAAGTCAGCAGATAGAGCCAGCGACTTACACCAGGAGGTATATATATGACTGGTCGCTGGCTCTTTGTATCTAGAGAACATGTAATAAGCAATGAAATATTCGCTTCGGGACTGCATTTGTTTTGAACTTTTAAGTCGTGTGAATTAACCTGGCCCGTATCTCTTACTCTTAACTTTATCATTTGGCATATTGAGCCGCTATAAGAAGATAAGATCCTCCTAAAGCCAATTGATTATTGGGGCTTCACAACGCCTATAAAAAGGGGCCTAATATTAACTCGCGGAACGGTTTAAGGCGGCTCAATTTAGGGGGGGTTCCCTTATCACATAGGTACCTAGGTAGTGATAAGACGTGGTACCTATTAATTCCAATTCCTTACCTAAGGCATTCAGGATCGCCAATGCCGTTTCCGTAGGATGGGATTGTCTAGGACAACATTTATCTAATCGAGCTTACGACACTCATCTGCTGGCTTACGGATTATAGACGACTCGGCCTTGCGCAAGATGCTTCCGCGATAAGACAGCCCACACACAATGGCCAAGGCCGCGAACCACAGCTCCCGCAACGAGCAGGCGGATGACGTCGCAAGCCACAATGCCCATCCCAATGCCGCTCCGCCCCGGAACGAAGAACACCAGGGCCTCCTCGCCGGCCGCGAGTCTGACGGCGACGACGGCCATGACGAGGACGAGGACGGCTTCATAGTGCACCCCGGCCGCGAGCACGACCACGACCACGACCACGAGCACGACATCGACCACGACCACGACATCGACCTCGACCCCGACGCTGATCACGATTCCCTTGGACCCCGGACGCCGAGGACGCCCAACCGCGTCCGCTTCGATTTACGACCTACCAACATCCCCGCCGCCAACGGCAATGGCACACATGACTCCTATTTCGCCGCTGAGCCGCAGCGAGACTCGTTCGACTTCCTCGACGCCGAGGATCCCATGGGACGCGAGCGCACGGCGCGGCGGCCGCTGCTGACGGACATCGAGGCGCCGTCGGTGACGGTAGCCAACAGCCTGTCCACGGACGACGTGCACTCGTGGGCAGAGCGCGAGCGGTCGCGGCCCAAGTCGGGGCTGCGGTCCGCGTTCATGAACATGGCGAACAGCATCATCGGGGCGGGCATCATCGGGCAGCCGTACGCGTTCAAGGACGCCGGGCTGGTCGCGGGCATCGTGCTGCTCGTGGGGCTGACCATCGTCATCGACTGGACCATCCGCCTCATCGTCATCAACAGCAAGCTCAGCGGCGCCAGCAGCTTCCAGGGCACCGTCGAGCACTGCTTCGGCAAGACGGGGCTGATCGCCATCAGCGTCGCCCAGTGGGCCTTCGCGTTCGGCGGCATGGTCGCGTTCGGCGTCATCGTCGGCGACTCCATACCCCCCGTCTTCCGCGCCATCTGGCCGAACCTCCACGAGATCCCCGTCCTCAGTCTCTTGGGAAATAGGCAGTTTGTCATAGTCATTTTTATATTGGGCATTAGTTACCCCTTAACACTATATAGAGATATTGCCAAGGTACGTCTTCCCGACTTCGTGTGTTCCGTTCACAATGTGCTAATCGGGGCGTTACAGTTGGCAAAGGCGAGCACACTCGCTCTCATTGGCATGGGTATCATCGTTAGTACCGTTGTTATACAAGGTGCTCTTACCCCATTAGACGCCAGGGGCTCCTTCAGCACCCCATTACTTACGATCAACGACGGCATATTCCAGGCTGTCGGTGTCATATCATTTGGTATGTACAACATCGCCACACATGGGGCAAGAAACTCGGCGCTGAAGAATAACTAACTGATCTCGCCAGCTTTCGTTTGCCAACATAACTCCCTCCTAATATACGGTTCTCTCAAAACCCCCACCATAGACCGCTTCACAACTGTAACTCATTACTCTACTGGTATATCGATGGTGGCATGTCTGGTCATGGCTCTGGCAGGGTTCCTGACCTTCGGCGACAAGACCTTGGGCAACGTGCTCAACAACTTCCCCGCCGACAACACCATGGTGACGATCGCGCGGCTGTGCTTCGGGTTGAACATGCTCACCACCCTCCCGCTCGAGGCCTTCGTCTGCCGCGAGGTCATGCTCAACTACTGGTTCCCCGACGAGCCCTTCAACATGAACCTGCACCTCATCTACAGCTCGACCCTCGTCGTCTCGGCCATGGTGCTCAGCCTGTTCACGTGTGATCTCGGCATCGTCTTCGAACTCGTCGGCGCCACGAGCGCCGCCGCGCTGGCGTATATATTGCCGCCCTTATGCTATATCAAACTGAGCTCCAGGTCCTGGAGGACGTACGTCGCCATGGTCATCGTGGCTTTCGGGTGTGCTATCATGTTTGTCAGCGTCCTTCAGACTGGGGCCAGGATCATCAAAGGTAAGGCATCCCTTCCCGTTTATCTTCTCGTATTTACTATGTGTGCGTGGTGCTGACTTCCTTTTCACAGGTGGAGGCGAGCCCGCTAAATGTGTCTAAGGGCGTTTCTTTATCCCGATATGTATGTGTATTTGTAGCATTTAAGCGTTTTCCGTATCCATGTCTAGCGAGGAATGCAAGCGGTTCGTTTACAATCATGGGAAGAACCAGGGTATGTGTTTTCGGCTAGAATATCGACGGTCGTGGCATCTTGTTGCGAGATCACTGTTTAAAACCTTGGACGGACTGGCTTGTAAGAGTATTTCTATCTTGGGAAAGAATAGAATAAAACAGGAGCTTGGTAGAGCCTGGATTCTATATAAATGATGTTTCATACACTTTCGATATTACCTACTATGCGTTTGTCTGCCTGCCTCGCCTCCTTTGGACTAGATAGTAGTCCCAACGCTCGCAAGACAAACACGTGAGAGTCCTACGGACACCATATTGGTAGTATAGGTCCCTTTATCCGTGACCTACGGTCCTAGACTGGACTAGAGCTGTGACGTGCTAACCTTAGTTGGTAGATAAAGTCCTATCTGACCCCAGAATGCTAACTGCCTTACCCAGTATCTTGAGCCAATCATTCTGCGTTATTAGTACCACGGACATAAGCAGCCACGACACTATAAGTAGGTCTACTGGAGGTTGCCGTGGTGGTACCAATCGATCAAGATACATTATCAACACGTAGCATCTCATATGGGTACACTACTTGGGTATAATATATTAGCCTCTCTGCCCGCATTGTATATACATGTGGGCATGTGAATGAGGAATGTGAGAGGAGAAAGGGTTCCATTCTGTAACGACCTTATCGCTTAGCGCGGCGTTAGGATTACCTAACCTTACCTAGGTAGGCGGACGAGGAAGTGAATTGTTTGGATTTGAGAGCTTTGCTTGGTCTTCTTTGTATTCTTTCTACGTAAGGGAAAGCAAGTAGACATAGGTGACATTTATCAAGCTGATAAGCTATTCGAACCCTTACCTATACTGCGGGCATAGGGTTGGAAGTAAGTCATACTTACTCACATTATACATGTATGTACGTATAAGTGGTGGTGGTGGGGGGTTGAAGATGGCTTGGCTTGGCATCTTTCGGATCTTTTACATGAGATCTACCTATAGGCGTCTACGACCAGCCTTCATACTCGATCATATTACCTAATAGTACCGATTTGGAGCGTAGTATGCAGCATTTAATACGCGATACCGTGGTCCCTTTGTGCAGGACAGAACGGCTTTTGATAATCCACCATCCACCCACAGACACACACAAGTACACGAGGGCAGCGCCGGCATCCGAGGAGTCATGGGATATGGTATCTATCTACGGTGTCTTGAACCAGGATGGATATCTGAGTATACAAGCACGTATGTACGCAGTACGCAGTAGGCAGGCAGGCAGGCAGACAAGACGGGCAGGCTCCCACACACACAGGCGATCAAATGACCGCTAACCAGCAGATCTATGCGTAGCTTATTCGCCGACACCACCACCACCACCCACAGCACATCTGATGTTTTTAGATGCCTACTACTATGTACTCCTCGTCAGCCCACCTGGTCTGTGGAGAGAGACAGGCTAGTTTTTCTCTCGTCGTCCTTGTCCAATACGATACGGGTAAAGCAGGTAGCCGTCGTATCACAAGACGGGGCAAGGCGATTTGATCCCTCCCCCCGAAACCCCGCTTCTCGGTCAAAAATGGGGGCGAGAGGGGGAAGCTGTAGATGAATAGGTAGGTAGATACGTAAGCTAGCTATATATAAGTGAGGAGTGAAGGTGTGAATAAATTCCGATCTACCTGCCACCCGTTGTCATTATCTGCTGTATCTACGAAAGCCACGCTTTTTACCAGTGAGTTTTATTTCCTGCTTCTACTTCCGCTGTTGCTTCCTCGCCTATCTATCTATGCCTTGATGAGAAAAAGCTAGATAGAGAGCACTGGCTGCCTTTCCGTTTGTTTGTTTCCAGCCTACTTGATTTCATAACATACTGTGGTTCAAGATCCGAGTGACTAGAACGAAGTCTACCAATCTCTTGAACTTCTTTACAATACATTCAAGAGTATTCTACTAAAGCCCCCAAAACAGACAAGTAATCCAAAACGACCAATATCTCCTCACCCACCACCCACCTGCAAAATGCATAACTCATCCTGCCCCAAGTGCGGTGCCTCATTCGCCGGCGAGGGCAAGACCTGCGGCTCATGCGGTGCTGTAAGTTCCTTCTCTTTTGCGCTCTTCGATAACCAATACCTAGGTACCTACCTAGCAACCTACTACTTACCTGCCTGTCCATTTTGGATGTCATCTCCTACCTGGTTACATACCCTCTCATGACAAGGGATTTCTTTCTTCACATAACAAGAACAAAGACTAATAATGATGTCCACAAAGACCTGCCCCAACTAGACGGATGTTCCACCACGAAGACATAATACCAAGGGACTCGAGCGGAGGGAAGGGTTGATTTGCTGTGCGGGAGTTTTCTCCAGTCGGGGTGCGATGAAATCAATGAACCAACAATAACACCAAGTGTACTATTTGTTTTCCACACGAAAGCTTTTTTCACCTTCCTATGCTATGCGATGATGAGACCCAGCCAGACCAGGTGGTCGCTGTGAATATACTCCAGAAAACCCAGAAGTCAAGAGCCGAGAGAAACATCAGAGAACCCAGTGAACCCAGTGAATCCAGAGACCACAGAGACCCCAGAGATAAGCACAGAGAAACCCAGAGATGATCACAGAGAAACCCAGTGACCCCAGAGACAAGCACAGAGAATCCCACAGAGAATCACAGAGAGAACCACAGAGAAACCCAGAGACCCCAGAGATAATCACAGAGACACACAGAGACTTCAGAGATCACAGACAGAGTACGCGTCGTCTTCATTGTTAAGGCCATCAGTTGTCCTTAAGATAGTCACTCACTCACTTACTCACTCACTCCATACCTGGCAATCAATTCAGTCACTCGACTAACATGTTCATCTTTATTGTTCTTCAGTGACGTCGTGAAATCATCTAGCTGTACGAATATTTACCCAGACACTCCAGGACCAACCAAGTAAGCAAGGATGTATAAGAAAGGAAGGAAGTAAGGGACGAAGAGGGAATAGATGAAAAAGGAAACGCTCAGTAGTAGGACCTTAGTAGACATGAATGAACCAAGCCAGGCAGGAGAAACCAGACAAGAAACACAATAGACGTGATAGCCCTTCTCCCCGCTCCAAACAAATCATAACGATCTATGCCACCTTATAAGACGAACCAAACTCTCCCAAACAGCAGTGTATCGTAATATACGGTCCATCATATACCAGGTAGGTAGCAAGCGACTTCAGATATCCCATCTACCAGCAGTCAACACTGTCTTTGCCCTCCGCATACTCAACCCATTGCGTTACAACCAGGCGAGTGCCGATCTTCTCCGTAAGCTAAACCCTCAAAGTAGACGCAAGAATGCAGGCCACTTCCCAATATACAAGTGGTCCTACATCGTCCAAGTAGCCCCCACTATCTCAAACCCAGCAGCATGGAAAAGAAGGGACAAGTCAATCAGCAGTAGTAGTGAAATAATAGCAACAGTCATTCGAAGAATCCACAATAGGCACCCGTAGGATATCGGACGGCACATGATTGTTCTCGTCAGAAATCCGGCGACTCACCTTTCGTGTTCTAGCAGCCTTAGCCGAACGGAGGGGCATATCTCCAACTAGAGCTCTTGATACCTTATACTCTAAGCATACTACGCATGTATGGGAAGAAGGGGGAGGCCTTGTTTGGGTCAGTGTAATCGCGAGCGAGGGAACATGTAAAACACCATTTGGTTAGGAAACCAGGCCATGTGCATTATCGAACCATACTGGACGGAGAAAGGACAGATAGAAAGAGTAACCCTAGGAACAAGCACCCATCTCCGGTTGATTTAACACGGAACAGTCGAGAGAGCAGTAAAAAGGAGAAAGATTTATGATATAGCCGTATTCTCTGGGGTTGACTCGCCAGACTTGACACACCCACACAGATACGCACAAGGCGCACAAATTCCACCTCATGCCACTCTCACAGCCCCTGCTTCCTCGAATAGCAGTTTGTGTACATCCTCGGGCCTCCGTTTATCGAGCGCCACAAGAACTACTGCCCGTCGCCATTATTCTTGCAGTTATAACTACAAGGTGTGTGAAAGCCAACCTGAGTTGCACGCCCGCCGAAGAAGTAGATGCGAGAGCAGACGGATCGAACTCCAGCCGAAAACCATGATGCAGAACCGCTTCAATTCTTCCGCCCGTTTACATCCTGATCATCCGGGTTCGTTGCCCGCAAGTGAGATTTGAAGACAATGCTGGATCAGGCTGGGATATCAAAGGTATCATCAATGGGTATTTAGATTGATTTAGAGGATCAAGCACTTGGAGTGCTTCTTTGGGCCCCGGTTGCGCGAGAGAAGAGCAGCACGAGTGGCGTGCTCGAAAACTTCCCTGACACCCTCGTTGGTCTTGGCCGAGCACTCTAGGTACTTGTAGGCACCAATCTTCTTGCGGATATCCTCACCCTATCAATCAGATATTAGCCATGCAACATTTAACGAAGAAAAAGCGAAACGAGCCTATCTCAGGGGTATGGAGGGTACAAGGGCTGTTCACCGCAAAGGCTCGGCGATAACTTACCTCCTCAGGAGAGACGGGCTTCTGGCTAGTCTTGCGAAGCTCTTCAATGGTCTTAGGGTCGTAGCGCAGATCCTTTTTGCAGCCAACGAGAATGATAGGCAGGCCCTGGCAGAAATGAAGAACCTCAGAGATCCACTATAAGTTGAGCACGTGTCAGTCGTGAATTGTCCTCTGTCGATAGGGGCGGGGATAGCTTGTGGGAGAGTGTATCTAACCTTCTCCTGCACGTTGTCCAGAGAATCCGGAGAGTCAATAGCAAAGCAGATGAGGATGACGTGAGAGTCGGGGTAGGATAGAGGTCGGAGACGGTCGTAGTCTTCTTGGCCAGCCGTATCCCATAGGGCTAACTCGACATGCTTGCCGTCGACCTCGACATCGGCGACGTAGTTCTCAAAGACGGTGGGGACATAGACCTAGACACACGAGGTCAGCGCTTCAGTAATGGAGCAGATCGATTCAATACAAGGCACAGGAAAGACGCGATGCATGCAGTTGTGGCCGCAATGGGCGCGAAGCGGCAGGCTGGCGGGTGAGCGGGTTGGTGGATGGGGCTGGGATCGTGTTGTTGGCGTGACGCGGCCATTCTTGGCTCGGCACCGCAGCAAGGTACAACAATAGATAGCGATGACGAAGGTAGTCTCTTACCTCGGGGAAAGTGCCCTTGGAGAAGACGCTGCGAAGACACAGTCAGCATAAACTCAGGATGCAGAGGCGGAGGAGGGTGACGGACATCAACAAACAGGTTTTACCGCAGGCACCGTCACCGACGATCACGAGCTTTCGGCGGATCTCAGCCATAATGATGGTTGATAGATTGAGTGTGGTGATAAGGTTGGATGCTGTAGGAGGATCAGGGGTAACCGAAGGCTGGCAGGCGGCTCTGGCGGATCCAGAGGCTATACGGCGAGAAAAACGCGGGCGGCAGAGGGTGGATGAGGCGTTGAAGCGTTATTCGTGGTGGACGACGATGAGTTGGTCTCTCCCGCGGTACGATGATGGAGGAGAGGTAGAGAAGTAGAGATGGAGAAGATTGAGCGGTGGATGGAAGGAGAGGAAGGTTGTTGCTCAATTGAACGAAGGGCGCTGGAAAGGGAACGGTACGGTACAACCAGAACGGCCTAGGGACTGGGTAGGTAAGTACCAAGGCAGGCAGGCAGGCAGGCAGGCAGGCAGGCAAGAGAGAGATAGAGAGAGGCTGGTACAGTGGTAGGTCCCGACTGGTGCTAGGTATCGGGCCAGGTGTGAGTTATGTGCATACATACAGTAGATAGGTACCTGGCAAGGTTACAGTGCCTACCTAGGTAATTATACCTCCGGCTGCTAGGTCCACGGTAGGAGGGATGTAGGTGCGTTGCTAGGCCCAGTGATAGACAAGCCACAGGGCACTACGCTCTTCTATCACAGGCCCTCGCAGGTCCTGGATAGGTATGGCTCTGGCTAGCTCTGGTGGGGGTCTCGAATTGTCAGTGCTTATAGGGGGGTTCACTGGTTCCGAAAGTCCTAGACTACAGTACAGTAGGTACGGTTTGACAGCTGTTGGGCAGCAGTCCTGGTTCTGGTTCTGGTGCATACGGCCCTTTGTCCTTTGTTGCGTGGCCCTTGCGTTATCATGTGCTCCATAAATGCCTAGGTGAGGCAGCCAAGCACCGTACCGCGACAAGAGTCCGCACTATCTGACTGTGCCTACCTGCTAGATCCCCTGGTAGCGGAGTTACCCGGCACTGTACCGGCCGAAGAAACATGCACTCACTCCCTTAATAACAATAGTGCCAATTCCCGGCTTCCCAACTCAACTGTGACTGTTTACCTGCGATGTTTATAGTTGCGCTTGTTATTGTGTACAACTGTACTTATTATGGCCATGTCGGCTCATTCTTACGACAAATCAGCCTCTGGTCGTTGCTCTATTGAATGGCTTATCTTAGCTGTGCTGGACGGCATACTTGGCCCGTCTCCTTTACCTGGCACCGGCTGCGCCTTTCTCCGGGTAGTGCTCCGAATCAAGGCAGGGAAGAATCTTTTCATCCTCTCAGCTGATGATCCACGGCTCAGCCTCTCCACATATATATACCGTTGTGGGGGTAATAGCAAATGAGCTATCGCCAGTCTTCCACCTCAAAAAGACACTCCCTTTCCACAAGGTGAAATCCAAGTCAAACCGGACAATGACTACGTTTGGAGTGAACAAAGCATTGGCCCTCTATCTGGTCTCATTCCCACAGGTATCTTGATGACAGCCCTGAGACACGAGGCAGGCTACTTCTGCCATGTGTTTTTAGCCTTACCTAAGCTACAACCGCAGTTAAGTAAGAGCGTTGAGAATTGAGATGCACCCGAAACATCAGCAAAGAGCTTAAGCGAGTAAACGTATCAGGCATGCCGAGCCCGTGACAATAGCACCACGCTTTTACGCGTTGTAGAAGATGCGTGCCGTATCTATAGGTAATCAGTAGCAGGCCAATCCACAAGGCTTGGGATCTAGACGCTTCACGTCAGATGCTGAGAGGCTTTGCCGACGACCATGATGATTTGTTATGGAACGATGCTAGTATTTCGTGGAAGCTGATCCATCCAATGACGAAGAAAGCAGGTAGCCACAACATTCGTGAACGCCGGCCACCACTTCTTGGTGTTGCTCAGCTAGGCTGTATATTTGTCCGTATAGTGTTCGGATTATCCAGTCTGTTTACCTACACAGATTAGGTCGATACCAACTGTGGGTATCCATTGCTGCACCGCGTCATACCGCCGACCGCCGACCGCCGACCGGCAGCAAGTCCAGTGCGAACACATGCGCCTGCATTCTGCAGTCTCCTCTTACCAGTAGGGGCCTCGGTATGCGGCAGGCGATATTCCGGAGCCAGGGGTGTCTGGGCGGGACTCAGACACCCTTGGATGAATTGGCCCAATCTGGTTTAGTGGCTCGCGCGTGTCAATTGAGTCGACCACCTGTTCACCACCTGCAGCGGAGCTTCCAAAAATTTAGCCCGGCGAAACGATCCATGTGTATGGGACCAGACGCCGATTGCACCTACCGATTGTCTCGCGACTCGCCATGATCTCGTAGCACGTCCCTCTACATACCGCCACATACGCCTTCTCCTAGCCCGAGCCATCCCGCACACGAGCCTTAGAGAGGATGCAGAAGATCGCCCGCCGCGTGGCCACCGCCGAGCGGGTGGCCGTCAAGCGCCAGAAAGCCAAGAGCAAGACTATCTACAAGTACAACAAGAAAGAGGAGAAGCAACAGGTTGTCCACGCAAGGGCCGCGGCGAGGAAAGACCTGGAGCGCGCAAAGCAGGCCATCCGGGACGACTGGGCCAGGGGCCCGCTGTCGCCGCGACTCGACGTCGACGAGTTCCACAACGCCCATGGCTCCATTTCGCAGTCGCGGTTCTCTCCCAGCACCACCCTGTCGTTCTTCGAGCGCAATGCCCGCTGTCAATGGGCCGGCGGCGCCGCATATCTCAACCTGGCCGTGGGGGACCGCGTCGTCTTGCTCGAAGGCCCGGACAAGGGACGTGTTGGAAAGATCGCCGACATCAACCTTGACAAAGCTGAGGTCACAGTCTCGGAAATGAACAAGGTGCGTATCTGAATCCCGCCTTCGTGTTGGAATCGAGTCAAATAAAGATTGCACGTCAATGCAAGGAACCATTATGCTGACCTGGGAGCTGAAATAGGCAAATATCAGGATTGCGGAGCTTTGGAGAGAGAAGGCAGATGACCCGCCAGTCGTGTGTCTCGAGCTTCCATTGCCCATCTCCGCTGTGCGCCTTGTCCACCCTATAACCGACCCCACGACCGGCACAACGCGGGACGTTATCGTCAACCAGCTCGTACATCGCGGGCCAGTGACGGACCGGCAGACCGGTAAGCGGCGCTGGGACCGTGTGGTACCCGGCCTCAACATCTCCATCCCGTGGCCCGTGAAGGAGGAGCCCAACATCCCCGACTATAAGGCCGACTCCATGCGTATCGACGTCGAGGAGAAGACGTTCGTCCCCACGCTCCTCCGCCCGCCCATGCCCGAGGCCGTCGTCGACGAGCTGCGCAACAAGTACAGTCGCTTCCGCACGCGGCACGAGCCCGAGTACATCGCGCGCCTCGAGGCCGAGGAGCAGGCCAAGAAGGACCGCGCCAAGCTCATGGACAGCATGCGCACGCCCCTTCAGGAGTTCCACCGCGCTGAGCGCGAGAACAAGAAGAAGAAGGGCAAGCCACGCCTCACCATGGAAATGTTGGAGAAGATTGGCGAGGTTATTGCCAAGAACCGCGAGAGGTCGCTCAATGCGGCCGGCGTGTCCGACGCGCCACCGACGTCGAACACTTCTTCACTAGATGTGCCGCCTCCCACAAGCCCGGATACGGATACGGCTCCCCCACCGTCTGCATAGAGCGAGGATTTGTAGCGGAGCTTATTTCGTGGTGGCTAGGCCGACTCGGGCCAATTGTAGAATATCCGTACTTTACTACACATGTGACCATCACCCCCTATTAAAGATCTGTATCATACATGTATATACCGTCATATCATCCGGGCAATTGGCCACTGGCAAAAGGGGTGACGAGGAAGAAGAGAAATATAGAAAATGTACTCGAATAATTTTGTCAAAAATGCATTGCTTTTATTGATTCGGTTTGTGTCAGTTGACTATGTTCGTCACTCCTGAATGAACCCCTCGCCTCTTGACCCCATTTTCGTCTCGTTCGTACCGTACCACCCATTCCCAATTACCTATCTACCTACCAAATGCACCCCTCATTCCGACCACGTGAAAAATCAACCCAGTAGTGACAACCTCTCAAAGGTCGCAATGACGGGCGGTTCCTGCGTCCGCCACGCCGCCTCCAGCGTCTCGGCAAGGACGGCATCAGCGCCAACAGGCCTCCACTCCTCCTCACCTGCATCTCCCTGCTGTTCCTTCTTCTCCGCCTTGTCTTTCCCAGCACCCGGGAACACCTCCTTCACAGCCTTTAGACACGCATCGACGACCTCGGCGGCAAGCGTCTCGAGCGCGCGGGCGCGATCGACCATGTTGCGGCGCACGAGACCGGACACGAGGCGGTCGATGTCGGGACGCGTGGCCTCGACGCGGTCGACGAGGCGCCGCACGCTGTTCACCAGGTACTCCTCCTCGTAGACGGTGCCTTTCCGGCCGCGGGCGCGCTTCTTCTCCTCGCGGCGGCGGTTCTTGCTCGTCGCGCGCGAGACCCCCGTCCCTAGGGTGCCGGCGCTGTTCTTCCCCGTGTACCGGGTAAACAAACTCGCGCCGCCCGCCGTCACGCGCGACGACGCGGCCACCGACACGTCGTCCGGCACGTCGGCGCCGCCGGCGCGCTCGCCCTCGTAGAATCCCAGCGGATCCTCGGCCGCCTTGCGCCGCAGCTCTGCGATCCGCGGGACTTGCGCTAGGAGCTGCGACTTGCAGTCTGCGAGGAACTCGGTGCTGCTCCCTAGCGAGTCCGCGAGGCCCGTGTCCACGAGGGTGGAGAGGAGCTCTGGCTTGTGGTGTTGGATACAGAAGCGCATGGCATCTGCGAAGAAGTAGCCCTTGCACAGACAGGGGATGGCGGCCTCGAGGGAGCCCAGGTGCTCCAGGTGGATCGTCGCTGCCGCGGCGTAGTCTTTGGCTTCGTAGACGGCCTCCGCGAGTGTGGTAGCGAGCTCGGTTAGGGCGTCAGAGGAGAGAGCCGGTGTCTGCTGGCTTGCGGTGAAGAGACATTCGCGCCAGCAGGAAACGCCAGCTGCGCGGTAACAACGCGTGGCGGCGGAGTAGTCATATAATGACTCGTAGGTGAGGCCTGCTTCTCGGTACTTCGAACGAGATTCCAGGTGTGTTGCGTAGAGACCCCTGAGGATGGCAAGGTTCGCGACGTCATATCGGTATAGTGCCAAGGCTGCGGAATAAAGTGAGTGCTTGACTGTGTAGTCTTGTGCTTCGTTGTGTGCATGTAGGTCCTTTAGATGGGTTAAAGCCTTTACGTGCCTGTTGAGATGATCGTCAATAGCGAATTTCATTCGCAATTTTGGGAGCTGGTGTAGGTTCTGAATGAAGGGGAGATATTCTCTGGGATCTCTCTGCCCTTGTTGCGCCACCAAGAGAGCTAGCTCTAAGTGGTAAAGACCTAGGGCTTCATCATATAATGTGTTTACATCTGCTAAGAAACAAATGTGTTCGACTGCTTTCTCGGCCAGCTGCTCATCCTCTTTCATTAGTGTGGCAACTACTCGAAGGCCATCTTCAAATGCTGGCGGTGTCTTGCAGATATAGGCTGTTATAATGTTCTGAAGTGTTCCGTGATCCTTATTCTTTCGTGCTTGGAGATGAGACAGTACTGCGTCACAGACGATGTTGACCTTCGAAGAGCATTCACTGGCGGTATTTGGTTGAGCTGATTCTTCAGTTGATGCCAGGTCTTTCGGCGCCTTCGTATCTCGGTACATGGTTTGAGTGACATCCTCGTCGCTTTAGTTCATCGTCAATAAATGACCATTGTATAATATTTAAATCAAGTGCTTACCGGAGAGATGAGAGAAAAAGATCGATGTTCGCTATGTCACCAATCTGCTCTAGAAAAAGACCGACATTGGCCAGAAACTGCTCTGGCTTATGGTCGTATAGAATATTCATGTCCACACGTTGAGTCCTACAGAAAGCAAAAGCTCTCTCATAATCAAGAGCTTCTATGAGTTTTCTACTCCCTGCAACGACCATAGCTCGAGGGAATATTGTCTCCAGATTGCCTCGGGGCATTTGTAGGACTAGACTCATGTTGGTAGGCATAGCTGTGACGAGCCTGGCGCCTCTCTCGATGCTCCGACATCTTTCGTCTTTTTCGGGATCATCTGGCGGTACCTCCAAAGCTAATAACCGTCAGCCACAACCAAGAACGACGGACAGCCGAGCACCTACAGTCTACATCCGTCAAATGAATGAATTTTAGAAGATGATTCGTAGTAGTAATGATTAGATGGGCTGGAGTAACAAGGAAGGAAGTGCAGTTTTTGAGTAGGAGACGGGTATTTGCGTAAAGATGTCCATTGCGAGAAAGTCCTATGGCAATGACGTTGCCGGCTAGATCTATCATCTCGCTCCAGGGAAGCTGAGAGTCATGGCGCACTGAGTACAACTCATCGGCCAGGCTGGCAACTCCATGAAACCTACCAAGTGCGTCTTGAGTGACCACATCTTCGGAAATAGCTTGCGTCAAGCGAGAAAAGCCAAACATGGAACCAGCATATACAGTATTAGCGGGTGAGAATTCACCGCTCGATGGATCAAAACGTTGCGAATATATCAAGGGACCATCCCTGCCGGAACATAGGCAATAGATAGAAGATGTCTCAGTTACGGATATCTGAAGTGGCAAGAGATATTCTCCTAAATGTTCCTTAGTGAAATTGGTGGTTCCAAGAAGGCGTGGAGGTAGAGATCTTTTTTGCTTGGTTGTCCACTCATACAGATCAACACCAGTCTGATGAAGGATGGCCATAAAGGTGTTGGCTGGAGAGAAAGCCACATCGACAGCAGGTGTTGAAATAGGGAGCTCGAACATTGCCATAGGAGGTGGCACATTGGCCGTTCGGAAGGGGGTGACTTTGAGTGTTTGACCGTCAACGACAGCAACAGCACCATGATCATATGGTGGTGTGAGAGAGCCATGGGTTACTTCGAATATGTATTCCGTTTGTATAAGCTTATCTATAACTCGCTTTAGAATTGCATCTCTCCCAAGTTATTTCTAGTTAACTTACCTGTAGTAGCAGCACCAAAACGAAGTGATTTTTCAGGGTGCCACGCAATCTTCCTTAGCTGGCTCTCGACGGGTATTTCCTGCTTCAAGTACCAATGGTAATTCCCCATGGTCCAGAGTTGGATTCGATCATCGAGGGCGACCGCCAGCACAGTTGAGTCAGCATTCCATGACAAATCTATCTCGTCCTTGGTCAATGTCCTGCCTTCGGAAGACCTGAGTGAGAATTGGCCGTGTCTCAAGCCATTTCTCTCAAAGAAAATGACGTCCACCCTGTCTTCAAGACGCTGAACACTTGCCATCAAATTTCCGGCCGGGCGCCAACTGAGTGCACTCTCCATGTAATCAACGGGTTCGCTAGCGCTGTCGAGTACACCATCTCGAGAATACACTCGTATAACTCTGCGGATGCCATTCTCGATGGCGCTGATGGCGACGTACGCCCCATCGCCTCTCCAGCTGATGGAAGTTTTACCATCATCTGTGGGACTTATGACACCTTGATCTACTTTCTCCGGTATTGTCGGGTCTCTGAGCGCTTTCGCGCCCCTTCCCTGGAACTGTGTTTCCTTCTTACCCCAGCCTACAGATACATGCTTCGAGGCTTTCAGGTCTTCCGCGGTCATGGTCATGTCCGTGACTCCATCAAATGTGCGACTCATAAAAATCACAGTGTTCGCCTTGGTGGTAATGGCCAGAAGCTCCTCATCAGGTGACCAGCTTGCAGCGGTGATGCCCTCGTCAACAGAACCCATGATTTCGATGTGCAAGCCCTCCGACGGAGATGGGATTTCCGACTCCTGGACGACGACAATGTCGCCGCCCTCTAAGACGACACATGTTGTCAAGCTGTCAGCGAAATGATGTAGACTCACTACTCTATCAACGACTAAGTCTGGATTCGGGCTTGGAGCGTCCCATGAGGCGACTTCTTGGCATTCACTGTGAGCTAGTAAGTTTATACACCCGTGATATATATGCACATGCTAAATTTTTTTAATTTTTACTCGTGGGGGGAAATGTTTTTACTCACACATCTATCGAGGAAGCTCTCACATGCTCTACTATTCTCAGCAGCCGGATGCGACCGTCTACGGCGTCTGGGCCAAGGGTGCATAAAAGTTCGTCTTTCGCCGGATCCCAGCAAGTTGACGTTATGGCGCTGCCGTCGAAACTTGTGCTGTTGTTCCACACATTGTATCGGATGTTCCGAAGGTTTCGCATTTTCGCGCTCAAACGTCACTCGTAATCGGTCATATGGTGGTGTTCAGCGCATCTCTAATCCTCTGTAGGTGTTTTTCCATCTCACTTGCCTACAGAGTTACTAGGTGGGTAAAGTCATTAGGGCCAAACGCCTGAGGTGGGCAGGCAGGTGTACCTAGCTAGGTACAGTGGTGTAGTTGGAAAACAGTGCCATCAGACTTTTTAATCTCTACACACTGTACGCTCAATCCCTTTCTGTGACGTATCGTACTGTACACAGATAGGTACCGTGCACAAATGGTCTGGCCGTCGGCGCTTGATCTCCATCATCTCTTGCGTAACACCTCTACGGCTTCAGTCGAATGGGGGCGGTTTGCTAAAAGGGACAAGCCTGGTGTATTCTAGTTGCTAACCGGAATCTCGGTTTACACCTGGACATGGCCAGCCATTGAACCTCGGTCTTAGGGAAGGTATTCAAACAGGGAAAGCAAGCTCGAACTCTCAGTGGACGAAGCTCATTACCGCGGCGATAACCCAGCTTCAACGCCTCTGCTGATCCTTGTTCGATGATCTGCACTCCATCTCCCCATCAAAATCGGACTGTCCCGGGTTCCATTTTCTGAACGGTTCGGCCACACGACTACACGCATAACATTCCGTCAAACGGCCTCTATTTCGCATTTCCACTTCGAATTGCACTTTACTTCAATTTAGATCTGCATTCCAAAAAAATGGATGTCGCCTACAAGCAGCATGCCAGCCACGCGCGAAGAAAGAATCGATCGTCTAGCAACCTCAATCACCTCTCTCTCGCCCCTCTAACCACCAAGATGCCTCTGACCGACACCGAACATCTCCCCGACTCCGTTGCCTCTCCGCTCCACCATACTCCGTCCTACCTTCAGGGCAAGTCTGCGCCGACAACCCCTCGACTTTTTCAGTCACCTTCTCAAACGCGATCTAACTCACCTCGCCGACGAGCATCTATTTCCGATGCCGCAAGTGCCTTAGCAAAAAGCAAATCTACAACCCATCTTCACGTGCGAAATGGGAGCCGCCATCCCGTGAGCGGTCTCTCGCCTCTTCAGCGTCGTCGCCATGACGAGGACCAACGAAGGGATAGCGATTGGATGCTGCGGACCGGAGCCCTGATCAGTTCGGAAACTCGCGAATCCAAAGGCCAGGCATGGCTTGTGTCGAGAGCTAGCTCGACCAGTCTCACGGGAATGCGGGACCCCGATGAGGAGGCATACGAGCGGGAGCTTGCTCGGGAGAGGGAGCTCGCCAGTTTGCGGAATAGCCGACGAGGCAGTGCGGTTGGTTTCGACGAAGACCTTGTGTCGCCAGGTAGTCGATACGGCAGTCGTTCCCACAGCAGAGTCGGCAGCAGGAGCCGAATGAGAACACCGCTAGAGCGTGTTGCTCAGGATGGCTATTTTAGCCAGCAACTTAACGAGGAGAATATACCGGGGCCAGATTTTGTGGGACTAGACGAGAAGCTGGAGGCAATCGAGTTGGACACAAGCAAAGCGGATGAGGCGACCATTCGGAGGCTAGTCATGAGACGAAGTAGTGGCGTGGGCGCCTGGATGTGGTCCCTCTTCTCTGTCGAGGAAAATGACGAAGACTCTGACACCGCCGATGGTGACATGACCGATGGTGAAACAGAGAGCCAAGTTCCGCGCAGTGCAAGTACTATCGACTTCGAAGGTTTCTCGAGTCTCCCCGAGTCACACCTCCCACCGCCGAAAGCAGAAGAGGGTACTGGCTGGCAAGATGCCGCATGGCTCCTCAGCGTGGCTTCTAAGGTGCTTTTGTAAGACTCGGGACGGGCTGGGGAAATCTGACATACTAAGTACAGCACATAGTGACACACGGCTTGGCCGTTGGGATAAAACGTATCGTCCTGACAGATTACCGTTACCACACGAAGGCCACGATGCCTATGTGTGGAGACCACGCGACGGTCGTGTAACCAGCCGTAGATACATGCATATCGGCTTCTGGTTGACGGGGCTTTGCCTAGGTAATATGATGGATCTACACGTCTGGATTTTGGGGTTATATTTCTTAGTCGGCACTAAAACTAGAGTATTAATTAAAATAAATCAAAATAAATCGACACAGTCTTATCAGCGTTACCTAATAATCCGAGATCTTGTAATAGATCAGATTTGAGTCGTCTCCTGCCAGCCCGCCAGCCCACCTGGCGTGAGGCTAGAACAGTGTAGGCCAATGTGAGAGTGTTCCGCGTATGAAGGTCCACTTACCGAAAGCTCGAGACCTTCTAGCTGCAGCCATATTGTGGAGCGAGGATGTCCATTTCCGCCATGGTGCAGCGTATCGGTAGGTATAGTTGGCACGGGGTTAATGTGCAGCCCGCGAACAGGGTTTCCATCTTGATTATGCAGTGCTCTCCGCAGCTGCAGCAGGTTTCCCTCGTGGCCACGACGCGGCCCTTCTCAAACCTCTCTCCGACCAAGTCAGCCAGTGGTGATGCTCGGGTCCTGCTCGGGGTTCTCAGACCGAACTATCGGATCATCAGATGACCCTGGTGTGAGCTGGGGGTTATTGTGGCATGAATCCCACTCCGGCGAAGCTGAAATGTATAGGCTGTTTCTAGAACCAAGCATCAGGTGCAGAGATGGTCCAGGCAGGTTAATAAGTCGCCCAAAGGACCACTCACCCCTGAAAGTGCCGATAGCCGGCGGACTATGTCTGAGGACCGATGATAGACGTACCTAGGGTTGATAGTAGCTTCGTAGATGTTCCGTCTAACATGATTAGTAGCATGTACAGTAGTTTGTTTTATTATAAGTATAACCCACTCCGTAGCAAGCAGATGCCGTAACTCACTTGCACTATCCGCGGCTAGCGTACACGTTTTTTTCCCGTTTGCGACTTGAATCATCCATAGATCGATCGACTAGGATTTGGTGATATCTACCCCGCTCCAAACCCGTATTGAGAATAACAGCATCCTACTAGCGATGACGTATGCTCTCACACAGGCCTGATGCCCCCACATCGAACATGGGATGACATGTCGCGGTCAATGTCTGTAGTTCTACGATTCTCCAGTTATCTAAGATTTAGATAAAGTGAAGTGCACATTGCCGTTATCAGTGAGTGACACATAAAAATCACCTACCTACATATGTAGTATGTGTTGGGAGTCTAGATCATATCTAGTAGAGATGCGAAGGCAGCGTAGATGTCCCGCGAGGGGCTAAGTGTGAAATTGCCTCTAAAGGGTAAGAGGACCCTGCATTCGATGCGTGGATGGGCTAGACTGGACTGGGTGGCTGGGTATCATTTGCCTACTACGTAGTATGTAGATACCACCCCATCTTTTTTTTGCAAATGATTGGCCACCAGCGGTGCAAAGGTACCGCGACTGGACTGACAACTAGTTAAGCCCTGATGCCCTGATGGTTGCTTTTCAACCCTAACAAGAGGAGAATTGGCGGGCGTCTAATGTTGGTTTCGTGGGCTGTTGATCCGAGGTACTGCCATAGTATCGTATTTAGTTCGCGTAGTTGAGTCAGTTCAGCGGTCCGTGGAGCGATGGTTATATCAACTGCTCAAAACCCCCTCGAACCGCTTGTATCCTCCGAGTTGGCAGCCCATTTTTGCTTGTGGGCGGACTGGGTATACAGCTTTGCGGGTTTGGCCGCTTCTTAGGACCGATTGTTTATCTGATTCTCTAGACGCACGAGGCTAAAAAGATGTGTTGATCGTCGATCACCCCTCTTGTAATCTAGGTAATCTTGGGGACGATGAAATGAACTGCCTTTTTGATATGTTCGCACCACACCAGTGGACAGGGAACCAGTAGAGAAACATTGTTGTTTCGGGCAGCAACTCCCTGGGAAACTGCCGACTATTAGTCAGTAAGTTCTCCGTGGGCCTACACCATGGCGTTGCAAAGCTGGCAAGGGCCGAAACGGAGAGAATTAGTGACGTGACGGAGGTGTTCAGAAAGACCGGCGTTGCCCACTACTGTAGATACCACCACATGATGAGCCAAAGACGTGCCTCGAGACTGGGTATAAGCAGGCAGTATAAGGCAGCAATTGGAACTTCTGGAAACAATCGAAGACTGCTGCGCCGTGAATGCTTGTTTATAGTCGGGGTTAAACGTACATGTACCAATTAATGGGAAAAGAATGGAGGGGTTCAATCCTTACCGGTACCTACCTACACAATGGGTGAAGGGATCATACCCAATGTACCCGGGTACCCCACCAGCCCACCAGCCCACCAGCCCACCGCGCCATGCGACTGTGACGGACAGCAAGGTCATGCGAGAGGCAGAGAGATCCAACAAGGATCGGGGACGGTACATTGCGTCCCCTACCTGGCAAGTAACTGCTGTCGATCTCAGCGCAGCCGCGTCTTTCGCAGAGCCAATGCCACAGGGTCTTTCGTGATAAAGGCGTTGAATTTAAGCCAGACATCTGCTGGTCGCGTGGTCTCATCTGGATAAAAGGATTCAATGCCAGAGTACACCTGCATAAAGACGTACGTATCGACTGCTTGTTGTGCTACCGAGTGAAGATACCTCCATTTGTAGTTCACCCAAGAGCCCCAGCTCTCAGGGGACCTGTGACGTAGTTGTGCCGCTTAGAGCACACAAATAGCAATAGTACAGTATGGCTCCCGAGCTAATTTCTCCTTTGCGCTTTATAGTCTAAGCATACATCTGCACACTCGTACAATGCCAACTTGGGAGGCAGGTGATGCCGCCCCAGGACCCTTGACTTTTTGTGTTTTCTTTTTTATTTCCTGTTGAGAGACCGCGTAGAGTTCTTTGACGACGCTGTCCTGGCTCCTTAGACCTTAGACCTGCTGCTGGGCGATCAGGTACTCGAGGCCGAGCCTTCCACCCCTTCACGGTTTTTTGTCCGATCCTGTCGGCCATCCTCCGTCACCCCTCCCATCACCACGACAACTCCACCACTTGCCTCCATCCGTAAGGTACTAACCATTGAGGTACGGTTTTGTCCTCTCGGGCATACGCGCCGACAAGCGACCCTTGGGATTTAAGTACAGGCCAACGACACTGTGTGCATGCTCATCCACAACCGCCCCCATCGGCATGCTTGGACCATCAACATAGGTACCGCCTGCGAGAATCCCACCACCACTGCTACCTCTCCCTCTACTGTCTTCTTTTCTCTCCTCACCGTTCCCTACGGCCTAATCATAACGAGGTACATCCTCCCTGGCCATACATAGACCTACCTAGATGTGAGTAGTTTAACAAACCCCACTTCACTACATCACCAGGCGCTCTTGGATCATCGCTATTTTACAGCATGCCTGACTGATCAAAGTTGTCAGCATTTCAAACCACCCACACGACACTATTCTTCATCAAACCCCCCTAAAAATCAACCCGAATTTCTTCCTTGCTGCTCTGGCTGTCCTTTTACCTATAATCCCGTAAGTAATGTCTGCATCCCCCACCCCGTTGTTCGCACGCGCCTGGGGTTCACAGACAGTTTACCTAGTCCAACCCACCTTTTTTTTGTCCACTCTCTAATTTAATCCGTTTTATCAGCGCTTGTTCTTCAGCCGGCACAAAAATGCCCAACAAAGACCAGGTATGTGATGCTGGGTACAATCTCCTTGAATATCTTTGTGGCCTAGTCGCAACTAACGTGCTGGAAGGACGAGAGTCATGACAGAAACGAGCCCGACCTGGGCGATGCCATTGATATCCTCACATTCAGCCAGATTCTAGAAATGGATGATAGCGAAGATGATCGAGAATTTAGCAAATCTATTGTCTATGGTTTCTTCGAGCAGGCCGAGGAGACGTTTGACAAGATGGATTCAGCTCTGTAAGCTTACTTTTAATCGCACAGACAAATCTGACTCACCACCCCTTAACTCCCTTGTCGTCTTGGAATCCGCCGCAAATTTATTCAACAAGATACCCTGTCTACGGCAAACGCTAATGTGTACAAATTTTGTAGGAAATCAAGAGATCTAGATGAGCTGTACCGTCTTGGGCATTTCTTGAAGGGTTCATCGGCCACAGTTGGGTTAACCAAAGTTAAGGACAGTTGTGAGAAGATACAACGATATGGCAAGAAAGAGAATGTTGACGGCACCCCTGAACCTGACGAGGAGCTTTGCCTCTCGCGTATCAAGACGACTCTCAGCACCGTTAAATCCGAGTATGCCGAGGCGGAGCAGACATTGAAGAATTTCTTTAATTCTACCTAATACATTGAGTGGAAGGATGAGGGTCGAGTCGCTGCAGCCTTTGCGAATTTCCATATGACACCCACCCATACTCAGCCGTATTCTGCTGTGTTTCTTGGGCTATAGGGCTCGCTCGAACATCACGAGAAATGAAGGTTGTTCGAGATGTTGAGCAGCAGGTTGACGACTAGTCCTTCTATCCGGCCTTTGAATGTCACTGACACTGGCGCATTTCCGCCGCTACCTTTATCATATAGAGGTTGTTTAGTGTTCACAGCATGTCTTGTAAAGACGATGTGGCAGTATTGCAAGCACTCGATTTTGGTACATGGGGTTATGACGTTGGGAGTTGTGCGGTATTGAGAGATGAATAAGATGCTGCTGGGGATGGACGACGACGAAATGCACTCTTTAACGCAACGTGGATTGGTGTTTACTTATCGCGAAATGCCCTTCGCCCGCTATCATGACGCTTTTGCTCTATGGGCTGTTTCAGCTCTGTGACGACATATAACGTCGCCTGCAGAATCCCCCCTGCTTGGAACAAAGCTCGTGTTACTTCAAGTTTTGTCTCTCTCAGTTATGCATGCTGTATAAAATTTGATGACGACGATGAAGTATAAATGTCATGAAAGCAACTTGGAACCTTCGCTTGCCTGGATCCAAGGATCAAAGTTAGTAAATTAAACTTTTTGTGAGTTCTTGCGGAGATCAAATTCTACACTAGATCCCTTTAAGTCCTTGACCTTGTCGGTGAAGAGTTTGCCGGTTTTGGTAGTCTGACCCCTGCCTTGTACCACATTAGCATACACGCTTGTCTTAGATCCAAGAAAAATATAAAGCCTTCAGACTTGGTACTAATTGATGGAGTTCATTTGTAACACCCCACTCCGATTTGTTTACAAGTTGCTGCGTCGTGAACTTGGTATGCGCTGGGTAGATTGTCAACTAAGATAATAAATTACTAAGTTAGCGTATACTGCAGTATTGTTTTGATAACCTTTGTTAAACATGCCACCACGGCCGTTCCCCACGCACTTTTTGTGCATATCATTGGTTACTGCAGCATCCCGTCGACAGCTTTCCGCCAGTCTCTCTTCTTTCAGGGCAGATGTTACCAGTCCGGATAGTTTCGGTGTCCCGGATGAAGCCGGTAAGTAGCCTCCGGTGCCATTTTCTTCTTATCCTAGGTAGTCATTTTTATTTTTTAGGAGAAAAGGGCGCCTGTCTAGCCTTTAACCATGCCCCCAAAGGGCTCTTGCATTCCGAGAACCCTTACAGTACCCCACCGATAGCTATTGCTAACCTTGAATCCCGTAGTCCGGCCCGTCGGAACTCTTCATCTAACGCTAGGCGTAATGAGTTTCCCCAGGAACGAGGGCCTCGACAAGGCTGTAGCACTGCTCAAAACGTTGATACCGCAACAAATGCTGTTGGATGTTGCTACGTCAAGCCCATCCAAACAAGGGGTAGAAGCAAGAGGGCGGCCTGGCCCTCTTGCTCCCCCGCTATCAGTGACTCTCAAAAGCTTGCATACAATGCAGTCGGCAGCTAAGGCTTCGACGTTGTACGCCCGACCGGTTGACAATGACGGCGTCTTGACCAAGTTCTGCGAGAAGCTGCGGTCGACCTTCCAAGAAGCTGGGCTCATGATAGAGGATAATCGACCTTTGCTTCTGCATGCTACGATTCTGAATACGATTTACGTCAAAGGAAGAAATACCTCTCGGGGTGGCAAAGGAAAGAACCGCGAAAAGCTCACGATCGACGCCCGTCAAATCCTGGACAGATACAACGACTATCTATGGATGGAGGACGTGCCTATAGAGAAGATTGCGATCTGCAAAATGGGCGCGAAGAAACAAGAAGACGGGGATGAAGCCTATGAGGTCGAAGCTGAGATCGATATGGTCTGAACCTGTCCACGAAGGACTATCGTGTGGAGTATAGAAATCGCCAGAGTGTATGAATCCTATCGCTGTATGGGCATAACGTACAAGTACCTAAGGTACCTATCAAGAGCGAACATTTCCAGCATGCGTAGTATGTACTGCGCACCTGGCAGGTACCTACCTAGCATACCCGTGTAGGTACCTGAATAACAGGGGTTCCGCTTACGTGCAATTAGCCCGAGCCCCGCGAGTCCTACCCTAAACCCCCTACACCGAAACGAAAGGCTCAGCCACCCACTATCTACAGTACCTAGTTACAGCATAGTGGATGGCCCTGACATCAGCTCTCTGCCTCTGCTCTGCCTGATTCTAAATCATGTCCATCTTCCACACCGTCTTCATGTCCTCAACATACGGCGGGCTCCCGGAAGAGGAACCAACAAGCTAACTTGCCAGACCGGAAGCATGCATCAGTCCCTAACGTATACCTCAACCTCGATCTTGCTGCCATCTGTCCGCCGCAGCAGCCTCACTACCTCAACACCATGAACGTGTCAGATAAGCGGAAAAGCGCAACCCATTCCATTCGCGCCTCAGCCTCGTCGCGAAGTAGCACCATAATTGCAGCCCCTCCCCGCGCACAGTTCATCCGCCCGGTATCGACATCGACGTCGCCTTCGGGCGAGAACGACACTGCGCATGAACGAAGCGACTCTGTCGGCAAGGATGGCGGAGCGACACAGGCGGCAAAGGAGCGGGAGAAGACCCTGCAAGACAAGATTGCAGAGCTGAAACTCGAACTGGCCGCTAATGAGGCCGAGTTCACCCGTGCACTTGACCGGTTGTCGCAGTACGAAAGCGAGACGGCAAGTTACTGGCAAACCAAATATTCGAATCTGAATCAGCAATTTCTCCGTGTCGACACCGAGCTCCGGGTGCTCCGCACGGAAGTCGATGTGAGGGAGGCCGAGAAGACAGAGCTTCGGGAGGAGTGGGAACTTCTGCAGAGAAAACTGGGTGAACGAGACAACGAGATTCGTTCGCTGCGGTCTCAGATTAGTGGGCTCAAGCAATGGGTAAGCACAAATACCAAGAAGAGTGACCAGACAAGCGATGAGGAGTTCGGGGAGACCATTGCAAAGCTTCGGAATGGCCTCCAGAATTGGGCCGTTTCGCATTTCAGAAAGTCATCTTTTGGTATGAAGCCCGTTCTTTTGCGCGCATCGCGGGAACCGTGCTAACCCGCTGTAGACCTAAGTAAAGCGGATCAGACTATCATAGACGACCTTAGCAAACTAATACCCATGTACGAGGAGCTTGCCATCAACGAGACGAAAGCAGCGTTTTTGCAGTCTATCGTCTCAAGCATCCTGGTGGAGATGATCTTCGATGCATACTTCGTTGGCCTCCCTGAGGAACCGGCAAGTCAACTTAGCCAGATAGAACAGTATTTGGTGGATCTTAGTATGTATAATGTTTGGCTTGCCTAGCAAATTTCTAACCTCGGCTGTAGGTTCAACTGAAGCTGTGAACGAATGGAGGGCAATGACTTTATCCATGCTTCGAAAAGAGTGTGTCCCTCAGATGCAGCAAGAGACCGATGCCATAACACGGAATGTCGTGTCGAGAATTAATCGCATCCTAAATAACATAACAGATGCAAAATTAACGGATGCGCGAGATCAGGCTCTGAGGATGCTGGTTACCAACTCCATCAGCTTAGCAAGATTGTTAGTTGCGCAGAAAGCTTTATTTAAGGTGACAATGCCGAAAATACTACCCTATCAAAGGGTATTATTCGAAGCTGACACAATGGATCACATTGGCGAAGAAGACGAAGACAGTCTCACATCCCGAGAAATACGCTGCGTCGCATTTCCAGGGATTATTAAGACTGGCGATGAAAACGGTAAACACCTCCAATATCGAAATGTGATTGCCAAAGCAGCAGTCCTTTGCAGTCCGGAATGAAGCTAGTATGAAAATGTCTCTTCTATTTAGGGCCCAAAATCCGTGTTGTGTTAAGACGGATTGAATCCGGGATCTCGGAATCAAGGCGGTCAGATCACCACCACCTAGGTGTTATCCAATCGCAACCGATGGTTTTCAGGACCCGTTCGCCACTATTATGGTTGAGAGCCATGCACTCCCGTAAAGCTGACCACGAGTACCACAACAAGAGGTGGGCGCAGAAGTGGGCAGTCGAAAGTGTTGGAGAACTGCGGCTCTGCGGCTCTGACCATCGGCGATTTTGTCTCTTTACGAACGCCACACACCCTCTCCACAGAGATCCTGGGGTGGTCGTGGCATCTCATGCAGCTTCACGATGCAATGAGCCAATGAATTTAGAGCTTCCCTGCCATCCTACCAATCCCCAAATGCTACATGCTGATCTAAAGCATTGTGACAACACCTTCCACTAGTGAATCTGAACAGCCTTCTCCGGTTTGTCGGGGAGCTTAGACTGCATCGATCAACAGCTTGATATGAACAACTTGTGACGGCAGTTCTCTTTCCGCCCAATGCATCTTCGCTTAAACTGAGAAATTACCGGCTATTGACGGAAGTAATAGAGTTCGAATTCCGAGTCGTCGCCATGCAAGCAATACCGGGATGGACGAATGATCGGCATCATGACTATCAACCCGGGTATCAAATCGCGACTAGACAGATATTATTAGAATATGTAACCTATATAGTAAAGGCTTTACTTGCTACAATCTTGCAGATACCGGCACAGCGAGATCAAGACAGCTAAAGTCTTGTTCGAGGGTGACGGGCCGTTATGTTGTCTGTAGAAGCAAGATGTGGCCTTTTTAAAGCGGATACGCTTGCTCGCATCATTATTGTCCTAACATACTGGCTCTCGAACCGCAATCTGTATCAGCTTAAGAAACTCGAACGCCTCGCTAATTCGTCTAGGCAAGCTTCTCAGAAGAGCCTGGAGGGACGAAACAGTCAGGGTAGTGCAGGCTATAGCGTCCTGTACGATAAGCGCCACCTCGTCGTCAAAGGGCCACAGATTCAGAACGAGCACATATTTGCTTTTGTCAACTTCTTGGGGTTGTGCAGGTGGCCGCGAGATCTGCAACACTCCATCCCAGTAGGCTGGCTGACTTGCGTTGCGTTGCACTTGTTTAACCTAGCGGCAGTGGTACCTCCTGTAGTCAGACGAGATTCATCGTCTTCTCAAAGGGTTGAGGCTCTTCCTTTCACATGGCGTATCGCTCCACTAGCATTGAATTTGGAATGCCCAGAATTCGGGGAAGGCCACTCGACCACTCCGACACCGCACCGGGAAGCGTATGGTAGGTTGCGGGCTTCAAAAAGCCATGGAGGAAGCAATGGGTGAGCGGGATGCCCTCTCCACATACGCGCCAAGCCCTTGATAGTGTGGATGCATGATTGCGTGTCGTGGTCTAACGCAAGTGTCAACAATTCGGAGAGCATGTTGGCCCTTCAACCCAAGTTGAGAAGTAGATGCGAATCTCACATGAAGATTCCAGCCTATCGACACGCGCTTCGACGGCCTGGTTGTATGCAGCTTAATGGACACCAATATACGTCTAGAACTGGCGTGATCGATGACATGATCCCTGGGTAGGGAAGGGAAATCGGCAGTGTATGTGTTCCAGGCTGTCCCAGGAATTGTTGGTACCCGCTGGCGCCAAACTCCCATGGCTGTGAGACCCCTGCACTGGAATACCAAGGGACGTTGGTTGGTCTTTGGTAATCTTTGACCCCTCTCACTCGTCTATCATCCTCTCAAACGTGAACTCCTCGGCTTGTCATTTGACAAAAAGGCCCAAATTCCCAATTGGGGGAGGACTGGGCAATTCCCAAAGTTCTTCAGTAATTTTCGTTTCGTTTCGTTTCGGTTTGAAAGGAATCATCCTGTTCGTCTCGTCCCAAAACCAGGACCTGTTCGGCTCATAGACTGCAGCCAAGGGCTGTGTAACCAAGTCACCCGCGCGCAGTTCTGTCGCCGAGCAGCTCCGGAAGCTGGTCGTGCATGTTTTCGCCGCTTCGTAAAGTCAGATTACCAGCCGTCGCATCGTTGGTCCAGGACCGACTTGCCGGCATCGCATCCATAAACCTGAGCTGCGACAGCACCGATATTCATGGTCAGGCCCGTTCACTACATTTTCGGCCCCCAACCTGTGCAACTGGTTGTCGCCTTAGGACCCAGGAATTAACGCTCCATACCTCATATTTCGAAGTCCGCTCGGATCAATCGACTGCTTTGACAAATAGCAAATCAGAAGTTGGCGATAACGTGTTTGTCAAACCAATATACACCCTTGACGCCTCAACTGTCTCTCCGTCACATCCGCATCATGGCCAACCATAGAGGCAGTGTTTCTTCCACGGGCTCCAGCAACGGAACTTCCATCTTCTCTCGTAGCTCCACCATGTCCACGTCAACGTCGACGAGTGTTCCGGACACAAATATAGCCCAATTTGCAACTAGCAATTTGCCTTGCGAGTTCGTGGGATATGGTGGCTGTGATCAGACCTTTGAACTGGATGACGTGAACGGTTGGATCGAACACATCATCTCCGCACACCTTGAAGGGAATCTACCCAAGAAAGTCGTATGCTGGTTCTGTGACAACTGGATTTTCGATTATAAGGATGTCGGGGATCGACGCGTGAATTTCGAGAATCGGATGTGGCATATTCGTGACCATATCCTAGACGAAGGGTTGACTGCCCACAATATGCGTCCTGATCATTTTCTCAACACACATCTTCAGAAACACGGATTGGTACCAGACCATGCGTACAACATTGTACGAAGATACACCGAGGTCCCCCAGGGGTCTTGGGTACTTCCCCACGATGGTGTCCCGGCGGACTGGGAGGACAAGAACGCCCGTGGAGAGTATGAGTATAACAACCCCCTCGAGGAGCAGAGGAAAAATCGAAAGCACCGGCACAAATCCGGGAAGAGTCGAAAGTGATACAAGCGCGACGCGGTTCACTGATGGTCGAATTGGCTACTATGCCAACGTTAGCGCACAATGGGCGCAAGTGAAGGTTACTAGGCAATGGAAAGGTTAGTAATTGGCGTGTTGGACGACACATTACGTTTTCAGCTCATACATACCGTGTCGGGGGCCTATCAGTGTCGACTAATCTAGTGCTGTGCCGCTCTCGGTTTTTCTTCGCTCTTCTTTTATCCCCTTTGTCGGTACCTCGCACACGCAACTTTGTCATGTCTAAGTACATTGAGCACTTTTGGTCGAAAGGTTGCCCCGGGCAGTCGCATATAACGTTTCGGGTGGGCAACAGGGATATGTTCGAAAATGGTATTATACCCAATGATGTCTGGTGGATCGACGAGGCAGACTCAGCCTCAATCTAGTCACCTGCTGGGTCGCGGACGCAACCACGCGCAGCATGCAGGAGGCTGGTTGCCTCGATCTTGGGATGGGAAATCTGCACTTTCAGATGCCCGAACGCGGCACTTGCGCCCTTCCCGGCCCCACTCGCGTACATCGGTTCGATGTAAGCAGTTGGTTGAAGCTGGTCACGGGCATCGTCGAGCAGATCCCCTTTGGGATAGCCTATTGCTTTCTCTTTTCGGTCGAATAATGGGACGGTCTGGTCTTATTTCTCTTTAAGATCATTGGTTAGGAAAGGAGGGTTTGGTTTCTTCCGGGTCGGAATTGCAGATGATACCAATATCTTTCGGGGTGTGAATTTTTTCTTGGGCTGGGGAGTTCCGTGATAGCCTGATGTCGATGACTTTATGACCCTTTATTTTGATGTGTCATGATGATGCTCCAGGTTTGCCGGGAAAAAAAGGCAGGAAAGTAATTAGGGTAGGATGGGAAGATTGTATCACCACTCCTCAGATTGAAATGAATGAAACAATGCAAACTTCTCTCCTCCTCTACCTCACCGCAAGTTCTATTCTGCCACCGGTGTAGTTTGTTTGTTGGCTGCCTGGGTGGCGAAGGCCGGTGGTGCGCAAATGCGTCTAAGTGAGATGGGCTTGGCACAAACCGCCGACCTGTCTCGGCGAATACGACGGTGCTCTTTTGTAACAGAAATCACATCAAGTGAACTTTTTGAAAACAATTTAGAAACGTAGAGTTAAGGATCTTGGAATTTCACCGAAGACTTCGGACCCCGGCGATATTATGTGTTGTGATGTACCTACGTGTGGTGGCTGGCAACTGCATCGGAAAAGAGGCAAACATGTCGCCTCTTCTCTACCTGCACCGGCCAAGCACAGCCCCCCTCCTCCTTCGGAAACAACTACTGTATAGATACTACATGCTACCAATAAATATACATGGTTCCGGGCTCGGTAGTCAATTAAAGTAGGCAATAGACTAACGAACGGGCACATGTCATCAAACTAGAATGTTGCTGTTAGACTGTCCAATTAGACCGTTGTTCCTCCCCGGCATTTACATACATAAGTAGAGTTGGAGGGAGGGTTGCCAATTTGACATAATCCCGTCGCCTTACTTACGCCGGAGGGTGCCGCCTCCACCGCCTATCCCTTACATAAGAGGGTCTGTCTATCTACAGGTACTTTACTTTTCCGGCGCCGCCTTTTTGTCATGTAAGGAGGTATATAACTAGGTAGTTCGGCGGCCCTCGGGGAATACTAGATGAAGTTACATTGTACGTAGTGTGTGTGGAGTAAGAAAAATAGAAAGATAGACGATGAGAAAACAAAAGAATGAAGTGTAGGTAGGTAGGTAGGTAGGTAGGTAGGTAGGTAGGTAGGCAGGTAGGTAGTTCTTCAGATTACGTATCTAGTTGATTCCCCGACGTTGCGTCGAGATGCACGGGATACATACCAAATGTATACCTATGTATGTATGTAGGACCTTTTTCACGTATGTACCTATGCAAGGTCAGGTCGCTGATTTAATTTTCTGTCTAGTTAGAATAGGTAAGGTAGGGTGGGTGCGTGGTTCGCGCCTTGGAAATTCTCAGCCTCATTTTTTGGTTGCCTTGTTTCTTGGGTTGTTGACCCATACACACACCCCGCATCCCATCCTATCACATCCATATAACCTGTAGATTTCTGCACTTTGGTATGCCAGTCTACTACGTACTCCAGGCAGCAGCGAAACCATTTTTTTTGACCGTCTTATTGGACGAGGTGGGGAATTGAGATGGGTAGGTACTTCGGGGGTGAGGAATAAGTAACCAGATCAAGTTTCTTTCGCTGATTTGATATGGAATATTTCCACTCGGCATTCATCTAGATAAATCTTGCAGACATGCCCTCAAAGCTCATTTCGCCGACTCGCCGACCAAATATCTAGGTTAGCAGGTTCGTAGGTGACATTGCTGGTCGGATCGTCAGCATATATGCCGTGCGACTGAACGTATGAAGCCGTCGAACAACGTGAAGTAGTGTGCCATTGATCCCACTGTCACCCTCCAGTACACCTTCAAACGAAAACATGGCATATATCCATATCTAGACGTCTTCACTCTCTTGAATTTAGTTGAGAATTTCATACTCTGACAATTCAAAAACTTGTACGCAGGGGCCGGCTCTCTATGTATATATACCTATACAGCAAATATATGCTTCTGTAACTTTCTCCAAGACGAGTAATCTGAATCCCTGTCCTCAAATTTTGATTTTTGTTATGCTTGAATAGATGCCTTGCTCGCAGAACATGATCCACACTGTCGTCGTCAATCATCACATGCAGGGGAACCGCTTTGATACCGCTTGACTATACATATCCCCCAGACCAAAACCAACACCCTAATACAGCCCTTTCCGGTCCACAAAGTTCGAGGAGGCTAAGCAACTTATCAATGGAACTCGGCTTCTACGCGTCCGTACCGGACGCCGTCGACCTTGAGCTCGAAGCCAAGCCCGGCACTATCGACGATCATCTCGAGGGTGAAGTCGAGGTTGTCGAACTCGACGCCGCGTGTGGTTGTGAGCCGAGTGAAGAGAGACCGCGGGACAGCACTCAGGTCCGTCGTCAGCGTGCACACGTGTACGAGGTCGCGGCTGTAGACCACGGGCGGCTCGTCGGCGTCGCACGCGATCAGATCGTCCGTCACGACGAGAGACTGGCCGGGGCGGAAATTGCGTGTGTAGTGGAACGCGATGGGTGAGAGAGGAGAAATGGCCTCGCCCTGTGATCGAGAAAATTAGTATTTGATGCTCAGTTTGATGGTTTTGTACGGCAGAGGCTGAGCTAGAGCCACAAGCCCCAAGACTCCAATACATAGGGCCATGGATAGAGCACGATGTTGAGCTGTGATATATAAAGATTTACGCGATTTGCTTACCTTTGCAATATGCCACTGCATACGGTCGCTCACCATCCATCGCTCCCATAGAGGACTCCAGTATCTCTCACCAACACTATGCTTATCTTCCTCGTACACGGTAGCATAGGACGTGCCGTAATGCATCCGTGCCTTCCTACTGATGACCATGTTCCCCTCGAGCCCGCGCAGAACCGCACCGCGCACGACGGCCGTCCAGGCATACAGCGGCTGCATGACTTCGATGGACCCGTTCTCGCCGATCGCGCGGGCCATGGCATGAGTCGGACGCTCAGAATACGGCGGCGGCGCTCCACTTGTGAAGTGGCCCTTTAAGCGTTTGTAGAGGTACTCACTCTGCCCGAAGCCGCCTACGAGCACTATGCCCGAGACGATGCCGCCCTTGTTGCGTAGGCCATCGACCTGGCCCTGCACGAGGTCGCAGACCTCTTTAACGACGGGCTCGAATATATCCTTGATCTCCGCAGCCGTCAGGATCAAGAACCCGGAGTCGAGGCGTGCTTCCTCGTCATCGGGTAATCCTGGGAATCTGTGGTAAAGGTGAACTATAGTCAGATAGAGAGCCTAACGATAGTTCATTTGTTTGTAGATAATACTTACGGAACGTTCACTTCCTGATGTTCTTCTTCGTTGAAATTCCGCTTCACGAACTCTTCAAAATACCTAAGCCCCATTTGCCACGTCTTAGCCTTCTTCAACTTCATCTCGTCGAAACGAGCGTGTCCAAGCCGGCTGCGAACGTGCTCCTCGAACCTGTAGTTCAGAAACGCGCTGCCGCACAGACCGCCGGTTCCCACAGCCGACTCCTCTACCCTCAATGGTTTTAATGATATGACCTTGTAAGCGATCAAACTGTCTATTTGTTAGTTCACACACAAATAGTCTTTGTGGTTAGCAGCAATTACTCACTCGACCGTTCCTCCACCTGCATCACACACGACGAAGTTGTCTCCCACATTGAGATGATTAGGCTGGATGGCTTTGAGTGTATACACCGCTGCTGCCTCGGGCTCGCTGATCATTTGGATCTCTGACTTTGAGCCCATGCCAGCCCGCTCAGCGGCCTGTAGCGTGGTGTTTTTGGCGGCGTCCGACCACACGGCGGGGCACGTCAGGACGAAATCAACCTTGGTAGACGCCATAAACGACTCGCCATATCTCCGTGTAAGGGTATCCATGGTGTGTTTGTATATCTCGGTGAGATAGTCACTTACCGCGTCAATGACAGTCTTATTGAACGTCTTGAGCTGTGTGGCCGTCTCTTGAGGGCTGACATAGAATGGCAGTTTTTGAGTGCGGTCGAGGAACAGCTTGATGCATCGCAGCCGCGACTCCTCGGGCTTGAATTGGAAGCCCCATTTGACATTGGGCTTCGACCCGGGAGTAGCGTCAGGGGGGGGAGCGTATGAGATTTCGGTAGGCACCTTATCAGATGTTATGCCGTTCCCCCCAGGCCACGTCTTGATGATTTCAACATCATCAGGAGTTGACGTATATACAGCGGCGACCCTGTTCCGTGGTCAGCGAGTGCGAAGAGCGGTTATGGCTCTCACCACCAGTCACAATACGGGGCGGCTGTGACCTACCCTGAAAAGGTGGTGCCGAAGTCGACGCCAACTATGAGCCGGTCGTTGGCAACCATCAGCTCGCGAGCCGGCTCGCGTAGAGGGCCATTGATGGCTTCGGTCGAGGGCGGCGGGGTGTAATTGGTGAAGTAGTTCCTGCTCGTCTGGTTCCTCTGACTCGGCGACGACCGAATGGGCAGATTGAGGTTCATCATGCCGTGCTACCACTTTCTTGGGCCGCTGTAATTCTTCGGGGTGTATTCATCACCGAGTCCTCGTTTTGTCTAAACGTGCCAGTACAGCTCGCACCGCTTATCAAAGGGCGTATTTGATATACTCACTCAGAACCTTGGAAGTCTAAAATTAGGACGATTGGCGACAAGACTAACGTGACTGACTGACAGCAGCTGTCGGCGATGAGGAGAAGAGTTGGACAAGATGGTTTAAGTGATTAGTGGTGGTATTAGTGGAGCGCTGTACTCAATTCAGCCCTGCACTGCCGTTGAGCTGACCGATCTTGTTTCGCTAAAAATGTACATAGAAGGAGAAGACTGAGCTGGATAGGCCGACCAAGTCTATATATGGATGAAAGGCGCTGCATCTTGAAATACGAATAAATACCGTCCTCGCATGCACCCTGGCTCTTACCAGTATTAGTTGCCTAGAGCGGCCAGGCCACCGATTTAATTATTCTGCTGCCTGCGAGTGGACTGTCTGCGGACACGACGACAGTTGGCCGGCCACCCTCCTGCCGGCCCGCTGGGCGTCGTTGCCGATATCCTACGGCTGTAGACGAGACGTCGCCCGAAATAGATTACTCCGAGAGGATTGATTCACTGCTAGCAGTCATCTAACATTTGCGGAATTTCCTTCGCCATTTGAACATTGCTCGCAACACGCATATGTCGCGAGTGTATTTGGTGGACAGCTCGTATGGCCCTTTCCATTATCGCCGGATTAGCGTATCTAGTATGTTCAATATCTCTGTCCTAAGTACAAGCAATTGTTGCAAGATAAGACATATGATTCACGGGTTGCGCCCGATAGGTCAAATCGATGCCATATATAATAAACATACGCTTCTTCTCTCCCGTGGGTATAGGTTCCCTCTGTAAACATCTCCAGATGGGGTATGCTGCTTTTTGTACATTGTTATAGGTGGGGGAATGCCGCAAGTTGCGCTGTAGACCATGTTGAGCCGACATTCCATGAATAACCATATAAACTGAGGGGGAAGATGAGGCCCATAGCCCCGAGCCACCCCAAATCTGACAAAAGAAATCACCTAATGCCTGAGTCTGAGCCCATTTTCCATCCTCAAAAAGCAAATCTATAGTGGGTATTATCGAGTAGAAAGTGGAAAAGCAGTATTGATTGCAAGTTATGCTAGCCCAGGGAGTAATCGGGGTATTGGTTTGAGATTGCGAAAGAATCGAATGAAGTGTAGGTCGACGAAATGCGACATTAGGTTAGATTTCTGAGATCAACTCGAGATCGATAAGTTCGTTAAAGACTGAATTGCGCAATGTCCGCCAAATACGCCAGTGCCCGAGATAATGACAACGGAAGCCCCCAACACCACCCAATGACAAAACAATGTAATCATGCAGAAGTATTTTGATCGCGGTTGAAGTGATATGATCGAGACAGGCCCGGCCTCTTACAACCGGTTTCCAGCCGCCCAGATACTCGCATGCGCGGAAGATGCCCATTCACTTCCTTCGTATGGCGGCGTAGGCCATTTCTGTTCCACATCTGTCCCTGCCTGATTCTTCAAATCCAGTGGCTTTGGAGTGATTGGCTCGTGCGCGTCTCCAAATAAGCCCATATTGCCACTTGCTGAAGGAGAAGGGGTCGGATAGGGATTAGTGAGTCCGAGATTACTAGCAGATTGTCTGACGTTGCACTTCCCATCCTTCTCGAGGCGCTTCATTGCTCGATGAGTCGAGTGCAGAACTTCGTCAAGGAGTTCCTCTTCTTCATCTAGCGCGTCTCCCTGAACGCCGTGAGCGCCTTGCGCTCTCCGTGTCCTACTCGAAATTGGGCCAGTAGTGCGTGCAGCCCCGATGAGATTATCGACTGATCGAGGTTGTTGGTGTGGGAGAGAATGATGTCGCTTTAAATTGCCACTGGAAACCGTGGCATGGATTGGGGGTGTCGGGATATTATTGCTGTCAGGAATGGTTGGCCCATCGCGGAGAGTTTTGTCAAGCGAATCATACGTCTGATTCTGCTCAACAATAAATGATGACCTGTTGCTTGCCCACGGTCCACACCCTGCCTGCGCTTCGATATCATCGAACGAAGGTGAAACGGGAGTTTGGTGCCTGCCAGAGAATCTCCTCGCACGTTTCCTCAAATGGGAGAAAAAGCTCTCCTTTTGTGCGCTTGGTGGTGAGGCTAATCCTGTACCATTAAGGGCCCGTTCTGCTTGCTGACGGTGCATTTCGGCGTAATGATTTGTGCTTGATGCCATAGACAACTGACGACTGATTTTTTTGCTGGTCTTCTCAGTTGCAACCGAGCGTTGACTTGTATTGGCATATGGATGATTGTATCCGGGCGTACGGTTTGATGCTTGTGCAGTGACTGCATCGGAAAGCGGTGAAATAGGCCGAATTGTCGGCAGAATTGGCATAGGCGCTACATTTGATGGTCCATTAGTCCATGTAGTGCGTTTGCTTGCATTTGGGCGAGCTTTAGTTGCAGGGGTCTCCGGGATGGCCGAGACTTGAGCAGGCAATGGCCGTGGACCTGCTACACCCTTAACGGTAATCTCGCTCGGCACCTCTGCGGCCTCAGATCGACCAATTAACGACTTCCTAAACCATGAAGGTTTTGATGTGGGCGTGGACGAGTTAGAGTCCTTGGACCGCGCAATATCAGAGTGCTTTCGACCGAGAATCTTAGATGCGGAGGACTTCGGCCTCAGAGGGTCAACTGCATCAGCGAAGTATTCATGAGCCAATGCTTGAGTTGATGTCGGCCGGTGTTTTGGATCCCACATCAGGCACCAAGTGACGAATTGACTGAGTGAAGCTGGCCATTGCGGTGATTGAAGAATTGTATCCATAGAGTGGGGAGCCATCTTTGGAAACGAGAATCCGAGTTTGCTAGCAAGCCGAGTTCCCTCTTTCCAGTCTCCTCCACCCACACGAGCGCCCGCCTTGCTATACCAGTTGCCGGGGCTGCCCATGATTTCGCAAACTCTCCAGACTTGGTCCACCTCGTTACCTCCTGGGAACAGCGGTTTTAATGTAGCTACTTCAACAGCCATAGCACCCACAGCCCAGATATCTACTGGGGCCGAGTATTCACCAGCACGCAGTAGGACCTCTGGAGCACGGTACCATCGGGTTGATACGTATGTCGTATAAGGTAACTTCGAATGCGTCTCACGCGCCAGGCCAAAATCTGCAATCTTCACAGTGTATGTCGGTGGCGTTGAGGGTGGTGTCATGAGTGCCGAGTACCGCCTGAATGAATTGCTCGAGTCCTGGTGGCCGGATGTAGTCACAAGGATGTTCTCAGGCTTAATATCGCGATGGAAAAAGTGGTGAGCGTGAATGTGCTCCAGGCCCTGCATGATCTGGAACAGTATACTCTTGACGCTCGCGTTGTCCAGGCACTTGTGGTCGCGAGCTTTCATAAGTTGATATAGGTTTCCTTCCATGTACTCCATGCATATGTGAAGTTTCTTGGTGTAGGGGTCGAGAAATATGTCCAACGCCGGAACTAGGTGGCTGTGAGGCGGCAGTGTTCGTAAAAATACAACCTCTCGCAACTCCAGACAAGGCGTGAAAGATTCGAACGTTTTCTTCATCGTCTTGATAGCGATCTAACGCATATTGGTCAGCCACGACCAGTTCAAATACTAGGCTCATTAATACCTACCACAGTCCCGCGACGGGCAACACTGGCACCCGCCGTCCGTACTCTCGCCAAACAAACACTCCCGAAGCTGCCATCGCCAATGTCTTTCAAGACTTCAAAGCGGTCTCCGAGAGCTAATGGTGCAGTTCCCTGGGCGGTCGAAGACTGCCTATGGGCTAGATCGTGTGCGACAGTCATTTTCAATTAGATGTAAAAGCGCGGTTACCAGACTGCCCAGGTTTAGAGATGCGATAGTTGACCTTGTACCTGCGTATTATACGCAGCTAGTTCCTCCGACACGGTTCCAAATTCAAACCAACCTGCTCTATACGAGAGCCATGGAGTTGTGCTAGTTCATTCAGATTGGTACTGGTATAAAGAGAGCGCACACCAGGTTGGTTGTTGCTAGGGATGGTCCTTGATTCGACGCAGGGAGTTTGTAGAGACGGTACGGGCCGATGGAGGAGTGAGGCTAACGAGAGAATATCAAGAACAAGCAAGACACGGCAAATTCGAGAATAGAGATTGAAGAAACAGGCGACGCCCAAGGAGCGGATTGGAAGCTGGACTATGATGATGAAGGGGCAGGGAGGTGATGGAACCACCGTGTTGGGGAGCGGGTCCAAGGGGAGCTGGCAGATTGCCTCGAGTGCTGGAAATGAAGGCCTTGCCCACTAGCCTATTAGATGCTGGTCGAAAAGGGAATGACTGATTTTAATCTAGCGGGACAGAAAGAAATTGTTCCACGAGGGGGGAAAAGGAGCGGAAGGCTGGTAATGCCTGTAGTGTACTGGATGTAGCGCGTGCTTTGCGCTGGCTGCTTGCTTGCTTTGAATGATTATGGCGGGAAATTATTTATGTTCTTGTCGCTCATGCGCGCGGCGGATGTCTGTCTGTCTAGGTAGCTAGGTATGCTGGGTAATGCTGGGCGTGCTAGTGTGCGGTAGGTAGGCAAAGGGAAAAATAGCCCTTGTCTGAAGGTAGCGTCGAGTTTCAAACGAACAAGTACAAAAAGAAGAAAGGGGCAAAGTGCATGCTCACAACGGCCTCAGGAGCGGACCAGGAATTCTATTCGGAGACTGGGCAGCGAAGAGAAACAGTGCTGAGGCGTCGTTGGTCCAGCTCCGTGACGAGCGCGCGTGAGAATAAATTCGGATTGGGGAAAGATGAGGTGAGACGACGAGGCGGGAACATCGAAGAGAGCGAACTGGACTGGGGAAAGGGAGAGCGTGTGAAAACCGTGCACTATCTACCAGTAGGTAGGGAGAATGAGGGATGCTGTGGGTACACACAAAGCAGGTACAACAGGTAGTGTACCTACTGTAGCTATGCTGTAGCACTTCAGTATGTACGCTACAAATAGAGCATCAAACCAGGTACTGTAGGTAGGTAGAGCGGGTTTAGAGGGATTAAATGACAATTACAGAACACCATCGCGAAACAGGCAACGGAAACAGCTGTAGCGTACTGGTAGTGCGAGTGCTAGCGAGCGCGGGCTTGATTTGGGTAGCGTTAGTCAACGTGGTGTCTCCGAGACCTTTGCTGGTACAATGGATCTACATATCTCTCCTGCAGATCTTCAGGTACAACGTAGCTTGGTGACAGTAGTTCTGTACCTACAGCACTTAACTCCTACACTATATTAATTTTAGCGGGCTTGTGGAATGGTTCCATATAGGTGGATCAGGCCATGATCAAATATCGTCCAAGCCACTGGGGTCGTCGTGCGCCATCGTGCGGGTAGGTAGCCAGTGCACATGGCTGTATTCTGTACAGTGCAGTAGAACGGTCGCCCAATTGCACCTACCTACTATATTCTCGCCCAGAAGTGCTTGGGCCAGGGGGGCTGGTGGTATTTGTCTCGTCAAAACATCCCCCCAACCCCTACATTAACGGATGTCAAACTTCCATTTTCGTTGCTAAGGTATTTCCTGTTTCGCATGCTTAAATGGTGCGAAAACAAGCCTCGCATAGGTATTAACTAGGTAGATACCGGGCTCGTAGCAAACTTTACAATTGTTAGCTTCCTTGCAGACAGATGTAAGTTAGAAGGTTGGTTTATTGTACAACGATGGGATAGCTTTACCATTGTAGAACAACCCACGTTTTGGACAAAGCTGGCCTGATGATGACTCAGGGCCGTGATAAGATACTTAGTACTAATTGTCCGGAGTAGCCGCTGGATAGGATTACAGTATACTATGCAATCGTGTACTGTGAGTACTTCCACAGGCATTACCTCTTTGTCCATCGGATTCCGACAAGAGAACTATTTTAGGAGAGCTAGTAAGATTTGACGTTCACCAACATCAACTCCTCGACAGAAAGTCGCCCGTGGCGCGGGTTCGCGCTTCCCAGTTTTGTTGATTCTGACCATTGTATCTACCTGGTAACCAAACCGCGTTAAGTGGCATGAAGATCAGGTTTCTCACTGCCACTCTGACAAGTCGGGTGAGCCGAATGCCTACCGACACATGAATAAGGAGAAAACATAAACATACGCGTTGCCCGTTTGGGTTCAAGCTTGGTGTGGATCGTCCCGTTTCGTCAATGCCAACACATGCAAGTGGCGTTCTACCAATGCGACGGCCCCAGAGTGCGTCAGCTCTAGCGACTTGCGGTACCGCGTATCCGCGACATGCTAGCCCGACGAATCACGGGTTGACGGGTGATGGGTTTTTCTTCTTATTAAGCATGAGGAAAGGGTCTAACTCCTGGTCTAACCATTCCGGCACACAAGTTTGCAAGGGAGCATCAGCACAAAGCCGAATTACCGTATTCCCAGGGCAGACCCAGGGACTGGGACGAGGACTTGAGGGATAGAGGTGCCCAATGAATACCCCGCTTGAATAACGAAGTCGTGCTTTTTCTTTTCATCGTAATCCGACAATTGCTGACTTGTGGCGAGCGCGTATCTTGGCGTATCCAACGCCTTTTTCAGGAGAGAAAGATGAGTGGTCATGTAGCCCGTCCCGTGCAGTTGGCACGAATTCGCTCAAAAATTGACCTCTTAGAATCATGCGATCCATTGCATAGGCATATCTCAAGAACCTATATAAAGCGTTTGCATTCCTCAGACTGACGCTTATCTTTGTGACGTCCAATGAGCGAACAACGGACATTCAAGATAGAAAAGGGGGCGGTCCGGGACCGTGTGACACGCTTAAATGATACGTACATTCTACTTGATGTGGGACTGAAGGGATTAAGCATATGCCGTCCTATTACAGCGAAGCCGCAAAGAGTAGTCGAGAAGTCTAAACAAGCTGACTGGATCTAGATCTGTGATTGCATTCCGTCAAGTTTTCTTCAGACTTGGTTGATGAGGAATTTGTCGGAAACGCTTGCCCTTCACGGAAGCTACTATTGACCGACGGTGGTGACGTGGTAAGATCATGGGGTCAGACTTCAGATTGCAGACTGGAAGATACCTGCCTACCTACCTACTTACGTAGTATGTGCAGGGAACGTGGGTTCTCCAAGAAAAGGACAGAACCTTAGCTGATGACTCTCAAGTGCCTAGGGCATCACTACTTTGTAGTAGCAAAGATAAACAAAGTTTGCTGCCAAATCGAGATTAACTTCCAATTTTCGAGCGGGTGTACCTAGGCCCTGCATAAGGGCTCCCTTAGAGCCGTGCTGATCTCTAAGTATACGTATCTCCAAGTCCCTACCTTAGATAGGCCTTACATAAGGTTGGTGCTTATCTTATATTACCTACAGTAAGTACTGTAGGTAGGTAGTTGGAATATTACATCATGGATACAATTGACTCTCATCCTCAGAATCATCCTTCTTTGATCAGCACCGCTTATACTAACACATCAGCGCTATTTCAACAAAGTAGCCATGTATACTTGTTACAATATGCTATTATTATTATATCAGGCCAGCGATATACACCTATAGATGGTAGGTAGCAGGCACCAATCTCGACATTTGGAGCTCTGCGATGCATGTATTTATCCTGCCATGTTAGTAAGCACAGCACACGTTCTGTGAATATCTGTTCTCTATCTAGCATTATCACCTACATACCTATGTAGGTAGATAGCTTCTCCTCCACAGCAGCCCATCTTTTGCAGCCCGCTCAAGATTGGTTCTCGAACAGATGTGTCTTAGTGGTGCAAAGTGATTCAGGCAGGGACCTCCCTTTCAAAATGCGAAACAGTAGGCCGCCTGCTAATGAACCGCGTCTCGCGGGCGCATGAACTGGAAAATGGTCCTGAGTAGATTGCACTATGCATCGCCTTGGATAATTGGTTACGCATGACTCCAAACCCACTATACTTGTTCGGCGCCCGATCATGTTCCAACCAGCTAAGATGGAATAGCAGCCCGACTATATACCCAAAGCTAGGACTAGCAGGTTACGGAGGGTATTATTTGCATGAATCTCACCTCCTACACTGCCTAGGTCTCTCCAACTTGTTCCATGAGGCCAACCATCCACTCCTGAGCATGCTACCTACCGAGGCCAGGCTTCTAGAAAACCACCCGAGTATGCCTTTTGAGACGTTTGGGCTTTTCCCCTCTACAAATCCGGCATATGGCTGCTTTGTGGATCAAGTGTGAAACAGCCCGCACAGGCTACGTACAAAAACCTGATGGCAAAAAAGGAGAGAACAGCTGAAGAAATAACGGCAAAAGAAGGTTTTTATTCTATCGCGCATTGCTGACTCGCTAATCAGTGCCTTGGACGACTTGATTTGGATGTGGAAGAAGGCAGCCCAAGACTGACTCGCCTGGTGGACTTAGCGACTTAGTATCAGCCAATACACGATCTTATCCGCGTGCAGTCGGTCCGGGCAGGATGTTCGGGGGTATAAGCCGCCAGGTGCTCCGTCACTTGCCCACGTTGGTGCGGTGTCTCATATGCCTTGCCAGCAGCACCCTGAAAGTAACGAGGGGTTCGGTCTTATACGCGAGAGCCTCAGGTTACCACAAGGATATGTATTATCCGATCGGATATTTTAGAGACACCTGAATATCATGTTTCTCGTCACACTTGGATGAAATCTAGCAAGACTTAAGTAGCTAACAAATTAGTAGATTATTCAAACGGGATACATAGCTCTCAAGGACTTAGATCTCCTTCTATCATGCTGTGCATTTGCAGGTGCTTGAAGCGGACTAAACTGATGATGTCTGTACCATGAACAATCAGTCGTTTCTGCCTAGAACCGTCACAAAGCCACTGTCTAAATACTTAAGGCATCGATGACACGGGTTTACTGGGGTTTTAAGCTGGGCTTCTCTTCTCTTCTCTTCTCTTTGTGGCGGGATTGCTACACGATGACACAGGAGAGGGGAAACGAAGACAAGACGGGAAAGCTCTTGACAACCAGCGGAAGAGAGCAGCACACTCCATTACCGAATGGAGATAAAGCAGTATTATCAAACCTGCAGGTTTGAATGAAGTCATGTTACATTTACAAGCAGACAACCATGGAAACTACTTAGATCTAATGGCTAACATGTTTATCTAAGTTAGGTTGGAGATTGAAAGCAAACTGAATACAAGATGATCAAATACTTAGATTCACGTCGATTTGTTCTCTGGCAGTTGAGGTTTCTGCAGCCTCAACCTTTATAAGTTGGACTACCTACCTACCTGGGTACCCATTAGGTAGACGAAACAGCAAACAGCTTGACGTGCCTTTGTTCAAGGATGGCTACCTATACTTTACATATTGCCAACAAGCCGCGATTTCCCAAATTCTGTGTTCAGTCCGCCTCGTGGTTAACATGTTCGTTCCTGCCTCCAGCCAAGCATATCTTCAAGCTGGAGGTATTAGATACATGTTTATACGCCGTAGGGTAGGTGCGTGTAACATTTAAACTTACCTAGGCTACCTACCTACCTACCTACTGCTATTGAATCAAGTGTAAGTAAGTACCTGCTTGGCCCGATATTTAAGTTCGTTATTTAGTTCGGTTCACCTAGCAACAGACACATGGCTAGTGTTGGTACCTAACACCTATCCTTGAGCACCTGCCATAATTTGGTTCTGGCGAGCACTACCTATGTACCTGAGTGCCTTCTATTTTGTGTTGTCTCGAGGTCTTTCCCACAACATCAACAAACAATCTTGGAAGCACGCAAGCTCGCAGACATATTCTCCTTGGGCCTGCACTTCCCGCTCTCTCAACACACCATTCCCAAGGCAGTCTCGAAGTAGAGCTACCTAAGGTGCAGAAACTCGCAACTAAAATATTTTTGACCTAGGAGGTAGGCATATCCTTCTCTATCGACCAACTTCCCTTCTATCCCCGTTCGTTTTCTTTCCTCAAAATCAACCGCTATATCGATAGCGAGTATTGATTCTTACCCTCTATCACTTGAACAAGCTCCAAACTCGAATCCCCACCTAGGTACCCTTCCTTGCGGCCGCCGCTCCCAGTTCCTACAGTTTCGATATCGTCGAGTTGCTTGGGATGGCCGGCTGAGCTTACCACTCGACTTGGCTTCTCTCGCAACATCACAGCCTCACAGAAGTAAGGCAACGTATAAGGCATACGTTCTCCTGCGTTGACATATTCTAGATTCACTACTGTCCTACGAACAAGGTCATCTGGCACACAGACCCGACACTGATAGAATACCATCTGCCCTCTGCATATACACCAATACCAATCAACTGCGTTTACGGTTGTTCTGGAAGAGGTAAGTCTGCTACTCTCTGTAGTTTCGCATCCATCGAGATGCTCTTTTCCCTATCAAACCCGATTGACACTTGCTCTTTGGCCCCATCCTACGTGCCAACCGGATGATATTTTCTTGAATCTATCAGGACTCCTCACCCCAAGTCCCACTCTCTATCACGCGCGTTGAGTCAATATCCTGCTCTAACATTTGCCAATAGTTCGGCGATTCCTTAAACATCGCTGACAATCCAGAAGATGGCTTTCCGAAACCCTGTTGGTGGAGCCTCTCTACCGCGCACGTAAGTATACTCTCTATTCTACACATGACTAAATACTCACACCCCTATTAGCTTTAGATGCAGAGTATGTGGGCAGCACAAGGCACCAGCTGCATATTCCAAGAGTCAGCTCCAGAAGTGGTATAACAAGAAGAGGAATGACCGGGCAAATGAGGTTACCCCGGAAAGCGTTGGTCTATCTTGCAAAGAGCACAGCAACGAGGAACGGGAGATACGATGTCACGGTCCCTGCGACCGCATCAAAGTTGTAGCGCAATTCAGCAAGGCACAACGTAACAATCTAGAGCCGGTAAGCGAGCATCCTATCGTAGTTCACCACACAAGACATGGTAACTGACTACGTTGATTCAGTGGTGCATTAGTTGTACCGAATGGCGACTGAGTTTCGACGGCACAGAGAGCCCCAACGACTCGCCGAACGGGCCCCTCGTGCACCATGGGGCTACCGGTGTCAAGGACGATGAAGAATTCGTACAGAAACCCTTCGCAACGTCTTCTGATGAGGACGATGACGATGACGATGACGATTACGACGAGCCTTATGATGGATCCGGCCCTTATGACTGCAAAACCCTTGTTTCAAATTTCGTTGATCGTCTCGAGGGATACGGCGACGAAGCTGCCGGCGAAGTACGTATCCACCGTAAAGTTATCTATCTGTTAGCTGACGACGTTGCATAGGATACCACAACGGATGCAGTGTCGATCACATATGACAAGGAGATTTCTTTGTGGAATAACGATACCAATGATGGCAAGAGCGATTCTGATTCTGGCAAATCAGCTAGAACTGTGACTGGCATGCAATCTATTACCACGCAGAGCGGACGAACGCTTGTTGATGCCACCATGGCATCTAAACCAGGACGGAATGCTTCTCATTCACAAGGCTATACGGCCACTACTAGCAACACTGCGTCTCTGTCGGTGGCCGCCATGCCAACTGAAGTCGCTCATCTCACCCGACTGGCCTCCGGACTTGGCATAGATCACCGAGCTCTGAATACCCGGGCTGGTCAGTCCATGGGTCTGGGCGGGAGTTCTCAAACCTTGTCTAGCCGGGTTTCAACAACTCGTCCAGCCCCAAGACAAATGAGCGAGGAGGGAGTTGGAGGGAGGCCTTTTGCTCCTGCGAATAAACTCACGAGACCTACCAAGCTAACTGGTTGCAATCAAGCCGGCGAAAATCGAAAGCCTGAAAAAGGCAACAATAAGTGGTATAAGGGAGTAAGCACTTCTGAAGACTTCCTATTGGCACGATAAGCTAACACTGATCAAGGATAACCGCAAAGTATTCCCTGGCAAGAAGATGGCTTTTGCAGTCAGGGCTGAAGATGGAACAGAAGCTGCTCATGATTCTGATAGTCCTGATGAGATGTAAGGTGGGGAACAGACCGATCTCGACTATATGGGTGAGTATTGATCTGTAGTGAGCGCCCGTGGCATCACTGTCTGGCAGAAACATCAGCTGCGTTTACAGTAACTGGATCCTAAGGCATCACTAAACAATCTCTTGAGTTTGCCCCAGGCGCGTTGTCTAACACAATTGCTCCGTCGCTATCTACTCTAAAAGATCGTCTTGATGTTTACAGAAATGATGCTAGACGGGCATGGAAGCTGCTGATGAATGATCTGGGTTTGTCGGGAGTTATTACCTGATGGTTACTCTCAAAAAAATTCCGGATCGAGCCGCCCATGTACCGATAGCTTTGCTGACAATGAAATGCGATCATACCAAAAAAGTGTGGCGACAGTTTCGGGGACTCCCCCGAGTATTACTGAAGCCTAAAGTCATTCCCTGTATGCTGCAATGCAGGCCGGTGGTGTTCTAGAGGGATATCAAATTACCTATAGGCTGGGCGATGGCGGTATGTCAGATGTGCATATGGTAGTTGCTGCTCCGATAAGTAAAAAATCTTGGGCCGTAAGATTCTGAGGGTAGATGCAGCCTTTCCCGACAACACAAACAGGGATTATGTTCCTGCAAGACGGCTGCTTGCAGCCGGACAGGCATCTCCATCGCCCGGCTGCTACTTACCACGGGCTGATAGGTGTAGCAACGATGTCACAGAGGTCATGCCATTCGCCCAACTCGGGCTACAGCCGTTGCGCTAATGTCAATTTTTGTGCTACTGGAAGGGAGATGCTGCCTGAAGTCGTCGATGGCTTATTATGCTCCATGGGACCATCCGCCGATACATTGCTGCCCAGACTGTAGTTCGTAAACAAAAGCCGTTCATTATTAATGCTTCCTGCCATTTAAAGGGGTTGATTTGCTGAAGTTGATTCTTTGCAGACATACCATCGTGACATGGAAGCCATTCTATCTAATTTAACGGAGATACAAAATGACTGACGGAAAGTCTCAACACCAAGCTCAGTTGGGGTCGGGAGCACTACCCAACTCCTCCGGGACTCGCATGGAAAACGCCGCCGCATCCGGCAGCCCGTCAACCAGTTCGGCGGCTTCATCCATTGCTGAAAACTCTGATCGTCATATACAGAATGGGCCATCGCGGGCTCACAAAATTGAAAAACAGGCCGACACGGCTGTAGCGGTGCAGATTCCTGATCCGCGACCATCCTTAGGCCCTAGGGAGTTTTCCACTGATCTCATGGACGAGATTAGAAAGGTTATCAGACAGGAATGTAGGTCCCTACCTAGCTCATCGAGAGATTACAAGCTCAATATCACCATATCATCTTCTGACGGTGAACTGACATGCCGGATATAGTTCTCGGTGCCTACAACCCCAAGGATCACTCACGGAAGCCTGCGAGTGACGACGGTGGCGTCACCCGTCTGAGCACTAACGCCGGAACTAGCGTCCAGGAGAAGGGACCCTCGCATCTCGACACAACCGCCAAGTCAACGCATGGCGGGAGTGACGACGGATCGTGCTCGCCCACGACGGTGCCGGGTAGCGGCTCGGACCGCACCTCCACCACACGTACGCCTACGCCTACTCCCTCTTCTTCATCTACTGCCTCTGCGCCGCCGCTCTCTTTGGTGCCTCCCATTACGACTGCGAAACCTGAGCCTCCGAGACCTGGAGTCAGGTTCAACGACAACGTGATGCTCGTTTGTAATCCCCTCTCTGGACCGGCTTCAGCGCCAGCGAAGAAAGCGCCTTGGTCTATGTATCGCCGCGTGTCAAGCTCTGGCGGCGAGCTTATGCCTGAGTGGGGAGTATTATTTGATGGAAATGGCTTTGCAACGGCCAGGTTGGGACAAGTACTTAGAGGGTTGGCACATTGTTTGGTATGATTCTGTGGTCTTCTTTTCACCCTCTCTTCCCAATTCTATCTCGTACTTGGGGGTCTAGGCGGAGACTGACCTAACGCGTGTGTGCTATCTAGGCTGAAGAATCCTCACCTCGGGGCGGAGTGGTCGTCACGCCTGAGAAGCTGGGATTGTTGTATTCGCGATTCAGGATCGAGGGCGAGGTGCATCCGTTTGAGGGTGAGCATCCCCTTAGACGCGTGAGGTGGTGATCACTTGCCGGGTTGCTCATTATATCGCCGTATAGATATCTTCCACGTCTTCCCACGGCGGGAAAGCAGTGTTATTATGACCACAACTAGCGGCAGCAACAGGTTAACCACCTACCACGACAGAATCAGTGATTTCTTTGCAGATCTCGACTGCGAGTACTATCTCGTGCCCCCGTCTACTACCGAGGCGGCTTTTCTGACGAGGTCTCCCTCGGCATTGTCTGTCTCCTCCCCCGTCTCCTCGGTAGCGGCAGCGGCGAGTCCATCGTCGCCTGTGTTCCCGCGTTCGAGCTCCTCCTCGAGCTTGTATCCAGCCACAAACCCAGCCCCGAACCCAAATCCAAATTCGCAGAAGTCCTTACGCTCTCGCCCACGCTCCGCTCGGCCGTGCGTCCCTGCCCTAACGCCGGCGGGTTTCGCCCATTTCTTTACGATATGCATCCTCGCGCACCCAGACGAGGAAGCGAGGCGTCTGAACAAGATTGCCGGCGAGCTGCCGCTGTTCGCGAGCACAGGGTCGAGTAATATGATGATGCTTTCTGGCAATGGTATGCCTACTATACCGACTAGCCCTATCACCACCTCGTCGTCCGTGCAAAGCTCAGCACCAACGTCATTCTCTCCCACAGGCCTCGTTTCGGGGGGTAATGCAAGCCGAGGCGATCGACTCCCGCGACAATTCGTCCGCAGCCTCTTCCCCGTGAAACCGGACGCGAAATCACGAAAACTTCTTGCGGCCGCTGTGGAGGATCTCTTGTGTGATCTGAATCTTACGCCTTCGCCGCCGGGGTCTAGTACCCTGGTATCTGCTGCGCAGACGCCCGCATCTTCGACATCGGCGCTTCAGCTAGCTGAGCAGAATAGACGATGGTCGTTTGCCAATGTCCCAACAAACTCGACTCTGAAGTTAGACTCGGGCTGGAGTAGCAAGACACCGCAATTGCCTCCTCCTCCCGTGCCTCTACCTCGAACCGCTACCGCTCCCACTCAGGGTAGCATCGGTATAAGTAAGGGCAGTAGTTACGGACCATCAGCGCCAAAACCACTACCATCGTCTTCATCTGCCGGATCGTTGGCCAAGTTCCAGACCGCTTCGTCTCCTGCGACCCCCACTGGCGGAGTCAGAGATGGCTTTAACTTAGATTCGTCATCGTTGGCGCTCGTGGGCAACAGACCCCTTTACCAACACCATAGCCGTCACTCTTACCACGAGCATCGACAGTACGGACCGGCCGAAGTCGTCATCCAACCGCAAAGGCCACCGCAGCCGCAGCAAGGGCCGCCGTCCTCAGCGGTAGTAGCATTGAGATCAAAGAACCACCCGACGCGCTTCGAACTCGGCGAAGAGGACGAGGATGGCGATGGCGATTCAGCTAGCTCGGACACTATTACTACCGTCGCCACCGTCACACCTCGGCCGATGAGGTCGGATAGACGGAGTAGTTACCACGGAAACGAGCTTGAGCGCGAGCGGGAACGAGAGCGGGATAAGGAGCGGGCCAGGGAAAAGGACAGAGAGCGAGACAGATGGTGGTTGCCGCATAGAAACCGGGAGCGGGACAGGGATCGCGAGAAAGAGAGGGACCGGGATCGGGAGAGGGAGAGGGACAGAGACCGAGACAGGGATAGAGATAGAGAACGAGAAAGAGACCGCGAAAGAGAAAGAGAAAGGGAACGAGAGCTAGATAAAGGCTACGACAGACGTCCGCCCCCCACCCCACGACGATTCAGCGACCGCCGACGAAGCAACGCCGCTGCCATCTCCACCACTGTCCCCGGCACGAACAGCCCAACGCCATCTTCCCCGACGGCGGCACGCACGGGCAGTGGCGGGAATACGGCCGGGGGCGGGGACAGAAATGGCGGCGCCCTCGTCGTCGCGCCGCATCGTGACGAGCGCGGGCCGACGTGGTCCGAGGTCATCCGGGCCCAACAACAGCAACAGCAACAGAAACAACCACAACAGGGGAAGACCAAGGCTGTCTCCTTCTACAACGACAGAGATCGCGGGTGCGCTCCTTGACATTGTATTGGTGCGCGACTCGTGCTGTTTTACGTTATAGGGGGTCGCGCTATTTCGTGTCATGCGAGAGCAGAGCGAGGAAATATGGGAGATTGTACTAGGAGGATCCCCTTTTCTTGGTTTACTAGTGATCATCGTCTTTTCTTTCTTTTCTACCCGTATTCCAATCCTTGTTTCCTTATTCTCTTGATTGTTCTCGTTCTTGGCGCGATCAACGCATCGGTTTGGTAGGGGAGGGGGGCGGCAGGGGCGGGCGGGTGATATGGACATGGCACATCGAGGGCGCAAGAGTATGACATTCTCAGAACACATGTGTCGAGTTTCCGGGACCGGTATTTCAGCAGTGGAACCAGTGGAGGAGCCATGGTCAGTACTATTTTGGTGTCTCGGTGTCATGGCGATGAACATGTAATGGCTTACGAAGTCTTATGACCAATCCTTTCGATAGCGGAATCCGACGTGAAATTTATCAATTATGATATAGTAAATAGTATTGCTCGTGAAATTTAACTAGGTTTAATATCATTCGAGCCTAGAGGGTATCCTTATAAACTGAAAGAGTGACGAGGTTCTCGCAGGTGCGAGTGAAGCCAAAACATTTGCCCCTTACGCCATATCGACAACCTATTCATAATCGCCGTACCGCTGCATTGGTCCTTTATATAGTAGATCGTTAAAAAGCACGAGAAAATCATTTTAAACACGCGCGGTTGCATCGTGATGCTTCTCATTCGCGAACTGCGCCCTGGTATACTCCAGCGTATTGGCCGACGTCGGGACCTTGGGCGGTTGTATATCTCGGCGTAGAATGATATGGCCCCAGAAGTAGCCAGCCTGTGCAATGCCGTAGTGAACAATGCTGCGCAGCGGGACATCGAAGACAGCGTCTAGTTCTTCTAGTGTCTTCTCCTTGGTCTCGGGAAGGAAGAGGAGAACGGCGACCCAACCCACAAGGTTCCACGCTGCGTACCAGGAGAACGCGCCTGCATTGGACCAGGCTTGCACCAGAGCCGGCCAGGTGATCGAAATAACAGCATTGAAGAACCAGGTCGTGGCTGTCGCCAAAGACATGCCGAAAGGACGAATGTATAGGGGATAGGCTTCAGCACTGTACGTGAACGGTACCGGGCCTTCACCGGGTGAATAGACGACACCAAATAGATAGATTCCGAGTGCCACATTGGCAACGCGAGCTGTTCCTCCTGGAATGTAGAAACTAAAGCCAGTGTAAAAGAGGAAGAGAGACATCAACTGTTCACGTATTAGTAAGACAGTCACATAGATGACAGGCAATACTCACGGGGAAGGTCGTCAAGAGAAGTTTCCGTCGACCAAAGGTATCGATAGTGTAGAAGGCCGGAATAGCGAAGAGGAAATTGACGGCACCGAACCCGAGAGATGCAGCTAAGGCGGCCTTCACACTAAAATCGCTGTCGATGAAGATCTGCGTGGAGTAGTATGCGATGGCATTGACACCACAAAATTGTTGCATAAACATGACAATTTCTGAGGCGATCGCAGCATTGCGGTTTCGGCGGATAGTAAAAATTTCCTTGAACTTGCTTTGTTGGACTACCATTGTTTCTTTCTCAACCTGGAGGAGTGAATCCATATAAAAAAGATCACGCGCGGCTTGAACTTTCTCGTACCGCAGTCGAAGAATTGACTTATAAGCATCCGTGTATCTGTCCTTGGTCAAGTACCATCGAGGTGACTGTAAACTAACGTGTTAGAGTTTCTGCTCGACTCAGGATGGCCATCTTGAACGAACCTCGGGCGTGAAAAACACAAGAGCGACGACAATCACAGCGGGAATTAGGGCTGAACCCATCATCAAACGCCAGTTCAACCCGTCAATACCACGATCTGGCACTTCATAAAATGCGAGATCGGCTACATAACCGATTAAAATACCGAACGCCGTCCACATCTGCCATTGCATCACGAGAGCACCTCGCAGCTTTGGTGGTGAGCACTCTGCGGCTAAGATGGCTTTGAAAAAGGTCAGTTCGGTATTAGCGCGAAGAATTAAGACAAGAACTCACGGGTTGTGGCGGATTTGGGGCCGATGCCAAAACCAAGAGCGAAACGAGCAATGAACATATGCCACCAAGTGTTGGTAAAAGCTTGCCAGAAACAAGCAGCGGCAGAGATGACACATGAAATGAAGACAGTGCCACGGCGTCCAAACTTCTTGTTCAAGGGCTCAGTCAACCAACAGCCGACGAGGGCAGAGGCGATATAGGGGGCAGCTTGAGAAACGTCAGTGATCTTGCGATTCAGATGCCCGTTGGCAGAGTTCGAGCTTACCGTTGACCAAACCAACGAGCCATGAATCTGAAAGATACATGTTAGTCATCTGAAGAATCAGAGATAGGGGGACCTTAGCTTACCTCGCTGTGAGTTGGGGTCACCAATGCCGAATTGTACCTTGTAGAATATTTGGGCTCCGTTGACGACAGTCTCGTCCATGCCTTGCACTGCGGCACAGAGAGAGCAAATGGTGATGACAGCGTATAGCATCGTAGGATTTGACCACTTGTGGGTGATTTCCCTATCAAGAACTTCCCTCTCACGGGCGGTAAGATCCTTGACAGTGTCGCTGTAAGAGCCGAAGAGTTAGAAGGTACTACTTGAAGGGTTGGATCTAATCTAGAGGAAGGGGTCTCAAGCACATGAAGCAAATTCTTGCCGTCCGGAGAAATAAATGGCTCGAGAATACTTACAATTTGTTCATGTTACCGGCAATCATGGCTCCGAGGCGGAAAGCCCGGACGTCGTCTTCATCGGTGAGGCCATGCTGCGTGCAGAAGTCCTCACCTCGCTGGGCGAGCTGCTCGGGCGAGAAGCCGGATAGGGGGTTTTCTAGTTTCGCGGAAGCCTCCAGGCGCTTCCTTTGGCCTTCGTCGAGCGCCGTGTCTTGAGTAAGACGGCTATCCTCAACTTCGGTACGGGAAACTTCGGAGTGGTCTGAGTCTTTCCTGATGGCGGACTTCTCTCCCGCGGCGTCCCCTGAATTCAGGGGGTCGGCCTTGTTGATAGACATGGCGCTGCAGTGCCGATATCAGGCACTCAACTTACGCAGCAGCGAGTGGAATTAGATGATTTGCAAGATAACAGAGCCTATCGTATGCTTTGGAGCGGGTAAGATAGGGTCAACCCTCTAGTAAAGTCTGGGGCAGAAATGTGGGATTGGGTGAGGAGACAGGAATGAATCTGGGGAGACGCTAGTTAATAAAGATTCGAACGTGGGGAAATCCTAGTAATATCTCAACCACTTTGTTGCTGAAGATGGAGCCGACCCGATGGACTCACGCTCGGTCACATCCACAAGTCTTGGTTTCCCGGGATGGCCTGATGTTGCGGTGTCATCTCACTCGATACTGATACGGCGTTTTTTCCGTTTCTATTTGTGTGGTGACCTGCATGGAGCGTTGATCACTAGGTGAGGCACACACACACACTACTCGGGACGCAATGCGTGCACAGTTGGGCACACTGGGCGCATGGCATGAAGCTGTAGGCCACTCGATTTTGACGTCATTTTACGACGGCACAGACACCGAGGCAGAGTCGGAGCGCTAAGAAATCACACCAGTTACTGCCCGCTAACCGAAGCATCGTTTTCTTTGTCCAAAAAACAAGCCTTAATAGCTTTAGCTGTATAAAAAAATTAAAGACTAATAAAGCCTTGACTTTAAAGAACTAGAATATTTTTTTCTAGGAGTTTTTGGCCTAAAAGCCGTTGTTCTACAACCTTGTAAAGTTTAGCCTGTTATAATTAAGTTATAAAATATTATATTTTAAGTACGCCTACTAGCTTTAATCGCCTTAAAAAAATTATAAAAATAAAAAAACTATATACTAATAATCGCGATCGCTTATTTTATTTGCACATATATTTTTATATAATATAAGCTATTAATGAAATAATAATAGCAAAAAAACAACAATAGGTTCCAGTAGTATTCAGTAGGCAATAAGTGGTCAGGGGGCAGTAACTGGTGTGATTTCTTAGCGCTCCGACTCTGACCGAGGAGGCAAGCCATTATTTGTGATATATATGAGCCATCCAATTAGGAGCCAATTAGGAGGTTTAGAGTGATCCTGCGGGTTGTTGGACTTGTCCAAACGTACAAAGCGTGAGGGCACGGGAAGGCAGAAAAATGCTGATGACGTTGGCCCAGGGCAGTATTCAAAACCAGCACAATCAACCTTGCTGATTTACCACCATATATACTCAATCCAACTTAGAGCCGTGGTTAATCATGCTGTTATACGACAGTACTACTGTATGTACTGTATGTAACTAGCTGCTAGAATGCCTACCCTTACTGTTGCATTTTCCCACATCAATTGCACGTGGCCTTCACGTTCTGCGGTCTGATTCTCCAACCCGAGATAGTCATCATCTTCAACGGCTATCGACATATCCTCAAGGCAATATGAGGACCTGTCGAATACCCACAAACATACCCCAGCTGCGGGGTTCATTCACAGTCCGACTACCTTCCAAACGTTTCTCGGCTTCCTTCGTTTTTGCTTCTTCCTACCCCCCACCCAGCCAGTACGCGATTCATGAGATATACGTTGCCATTGCCAGCATTGGATGGTGTGCCTTATCAGGTTCACTAGTCGGCCAATGTATTGCTACGCGGCTGTGCCGCTCACGAGGACTATCTCTTGCAAGGCTCCGATGCAGACGACGTTCTCCTAGGCAGTGGATCAGCGAAGGATTCTGCATTATGACGACAGGCCTGGTAGGGCCTCCTCGGCAGCCTTACCGCTCTTCCCGACCTTCCTGTTCTTCTTGTGTGTTACATCCAGTCTAATCCAGTAGCTCGTTGATAGGCAGTACAAGATATACACAAAATCCCAGGCGGGAGCGATGCCCCTTGAATCAGTCGATTGGCATCAGTTGAAGGCGCCTCCACCTACGTCTAATATGGCGGTCGTCATCTACACGGAGAGCGCCATACAAGAACCATAGTCATAATGAGCCGCTTAGACGTTGACCTTGCAACGACCTACTATGTAAGTTCAACGGCTTCTAGGGCGACGTCGAGTGTAAATAGGTCTACTGTTGCGGGGTCGAATTAGCCCCGAGCTACTGATTAAGTACCGAGCTCCCGTCCACGCTAACTATTGCCGTTCTTTATCGTCTGTATCACAGTATCCTATCTCCCCTCTAAAGACCTGAGAGTCTAGTCTCTCAAGTATGCGTGTTCCGCTGCCGAGGCCACTGTTGAGCCTTCTATTCGACGTAGATCGCTTGGCGTTGATATGTGAAGGACTCTGATTTCGAAGCGTAGGGTTGGTATTAGGATTGATGCGGTCGCAGGCGGGCGGGGCAGGAGGTGGGGGAGGGGTGAATTGACTAACTCCACTATTAAGGCCGGGGCCCTATGCATGAATTACTGGTGATGGATCTACAAACGGTGTGAAATATCCACAGTACATAGGTAAATATCTTCTCAACTGTGAAGGTGAAAAAGGGTGGCCAACGATGCATGATTCTAACAGGAGCTGCGAAAATTCTATGTAGATCTTTCTCACCCCTGAACATTACCCTTTTTACTGAAATACTGTAGATGAGTTGCATAGAACTAAAATAAGCCCAAGGGAGTGATAGTCGTCACTAATGCCGCGACACACTCGCGCGCGCCTAGCGTTGCTCTAAGGCTGAGTCTGGCGCATCACTCCCAAGTTACTTACCATTAGGGAATGCTATCGCCCTGGCTCGGCTTGAGGTCAGACTTATCCAATCCGGGGGTTTTAACGCCCGGCTCGCTCGAAGGGTAGATCGAAGATAACTATGTTGAGAGGTCGAGTACTATCAGATTTTCATAATAAACCGCTATAGTGGTCTGGCCTACATATTCTAGGACTCCATCCTCAGGGCTGACTTTTTGGCCACCCATACGAAAATCTCAATGGCCACGTGGGACCGGAGTGTCGCTTACTGGGACCATTAGGACTAAGTGGCTGTGATCGCCATAGAGTCACTAAGAGGGCTGCATCTTCGCTTTAAGCTATCGAATTATTATTCGGAATTCGCTCACTACGCTTCTAGGACGTCTAATCTGTTACCACCGGCTTCTTACTCGGTAATAATGCAGTAGTGATCACGCAACCCAACGTAATCCCACCGGCAAGGTACAGCACCGCATTGATGTTCCCACCCCTAACATCATCATCACCACCACCATCCTTCGAAGAGGCATATAAGCTCTGTGCAATAAGCGGACTGACAATACCAAATAAGCGTCCCCAGAAGCTCGCCAGCCCACACGCGCTGCCGCGCACTGGGGCAGGAAACACTTCGGGTGTCCAGCCATACAGAACGGCGTTGAACATGCTCTGGAAGAAGTACTCCAGAGTGAATAATCCAAGGTTTTTGGGAACGGTATCGACTGTCGCAAAGAGGAAGATTGAGATGGCCATTAGTCCCGAGGAAAGCGTCATGGTCCACTTGCGCCCAATGGAGGGAATATGATTCATGACCGCGCCCAGGAGAACACCAACGATGCCAGGGGCATAGGTATAAATGTAAGAGGCGTAAGTGAACTGTAAAGACCGGGAGGCGGAACCATTCTTGAGGGCGAGGATCTGAGGAAGGTAGGCGCCTGGAGGGTGTCAGAGGTATGATGTAAGAGATTGGAGACGAGGCGATAAGACTTACCTGCGACAGTAAAACCCCAAAAATCAAATATATAAGTCAACCAAACCAATATCGTGAGTCTCGCCATCTGCCAGCCATTGAACAGTATCTTATATCTATCTATAGTAGAAACTGCCTTCTCTATTCCAGACAACACTAGATGCCTCGCCCCGCGACCTCTCGCGGTTGGCGATGCGTCTATGGAGTCGTCTCCACCAGTTAGTCGCTTCAGGTCCTCTAAAGTCAAATTGCACGGCCGCCCATTCGTTTCTGCTATGTACTGAATGACCTCGACGGCTTCTGAATCCCGACCCTTGCATATGAGGAACTTCGGAGATTCCTTAAGCCGAAAGACGATGGAGCGGAGGAACAGCACAGATAGCGTGATACCACCAAGTGTGTATAGGAAGTAGCGCCATCCCATATTCGACTCCCGCGAGCAACACGGTGCGCCTGGCTGAAGGTCCGCCTTAAAGCAAGATGGCAAAGGATTCGGTTCGGAGAAGTTGGGCGAGCATGATCGCGTCGGGATGAAGCCGAAGGCGATGGCGCTACAGAGGACGACCCCGAGGGGTTGGAAGATCGAAAGAACGGCGAGAAGGAAGCGCTTATTCTAGGACAGAGTTAGCACCACGGCCCTCAACCCCCCTAATCCATATATGTATCTACCTGCGGGATGAATTCCAAAGCGATGGTCGTATCGATAGGGACATTTCCTCCTATACCAAATCCAACGAATGCCGTTAAGATGAGGAACGTAGTGTAGTCCCCAGCCGCGCCCAGACTTAGCCCGAAGGCGGAGGCGAACAAGACGGTGAAGTTGAAAGCCCATCGTCTCCCTATCCGACAATCCGTCAGCATCGCTTACGACTCTCAGCGTATCTATCCTTTGGTGTCACAAACCGATCATATCCGCCAAGACACCCCAAACAAAAGCACCGGCGGTGAGTCCGGCGCTGAAACTAACGGTGATATTCCCGGTCTGGCCACTCCCAAACCCGAACTCCTGCTGCAGCGGACTCAGCGCCAGCCCGAATGCTTGCGCCCAGAGCAGGTCAATCAGGTATCCAAACCCGCAGAGGCCCCACACGGCCCATTGGTACCGGCCCATGCCCATGGCGTCGATCTCGCGGTTGATCAGGAGGCATTTCTTCTCGTAGAGCGTGAGGCCAGGGAGCTCATTCACGTCCACATCCTGTATAGGCTGTTCGCCGGCTTCGTTTTGAACTATGAGGCTGGTATTTGACGTCGCGCCCTGGAGAGGGCCTGGTTTGCTCATCTCTAGTGTAACATTGACGTAGCTGGTCGCTTTTTGTAAGAAATTCTCACGTCGGTATCGGAATAGAGTCTGAAGATCAAGAAAAAGGGTCTTCATGCGGTTGTGAAGTTTCGCTAGTGTTGATTGGAGCTATCTCTAGCTATGTGCAGTGGTTTATATATCCTCTATAATGACCTCGAAGCCACCTAGCCATGATCGAAAGAATCGTAGTCGTCACGACTTCGGATCTAACCGTTGAATCTATACTACTAACATGATGCCCTGAAATGGATTTGATAACAATGGTATTTATGTCTAAATGTACCGGTAATGAGTAAGTGGCTTAGGATCCACTAAGAGGGGCAACGAGAACGGCCTTAGACGAATTTGATTAGTGTAGGAGCAATTAGGTTGCCGCTACACAAGGGCACTTGCCGGAATAGGATATGTCTAAGTGAAACCCGATTCAATTTCTTCATATCTTCATCCGCAATCGTTATGGTCACCATCATTGCCATGCTTATGGTTCGCCGGCAGCGGACTCTCTGTGAAAACCTCATCATATATAGCATGTAATCAGCGCAAATATTTATGGGCGATGAATCAAACTCCGTGCACGCATAGCCATCGGTGTTATTATTCTGATCCTCGTTGGCCAGATCGTGCATATGTTCGAGGTCGTACGCCTTGGCGCAGTTTTCGACTATCGCGTCTTCTATCTGCAGACCAAGAAATTGAATTCAGTACAAATGGGCTGCAATACGTTATCTCTGCAGGACTACGCGTTTATGTACTCCCCGGGAAAGGAGCCGAAGTCGCTGCATCATTCGCTGCGTCATTCGCTGCGTGTTTCCGGGTTCTACCGATTTCAGGTAGTGTTACAAGAAAGCATCTTCTCGCTATAGCCGCGATTGTCTATGCTGGTGCGCGCGAGGGTCTCACTTATAGGACCGTCCTCATTTGGATTGTACGCTTCGTAAAAGCCACAGGTGTGGTGAATTTAACAGACAAGCGTACATGCAGGGTATCAAAACAGACTCGGTCGTAAAGATCATAGCGATCGATGCTAACGAATTAATGTGTAGAAGTGAGCGCGGGAATCAATCGATACCCAAAATTGAACAGCATCAAACGTGCATAGCGGGAGAGCCACGAGATCATATAACTGCCTCGGGAAGGTATAGGAGATCAGGAGATTATAGGGGAGCTGAAAACTGAAGGCCTTGTATGACTATATTCATGACTTGGTTTCAAGCGCGCGTAGTGTCGTTTGAAGATAATTCAAGTAAATTACTGAAATGGATTTTGAAAATCTTGTTTTTCTTCTGTCCCGATCATAACACGAAGCTCATGACAAATAGCGGGCACAGGCACAGGCGCCCTTGTAATTCGTTGTCCCTGTAGGTGCTTCTAACTACCTAGCCTAGTCTCGCTTTCAGGTGATTCGACCCCAAGACAAGTCTCTCGTAAACAACTAGTCAGTAAACTGACAAAACCGGCAAACAACTAGGTCGACGCCTCGTTTCGAATACCTCAGGTCTCCCACATCCAACCACAGCTCACCGCTTGCAACAATTCTAAGGCAATGGTTCGTACGTGTTATGTGCCTTTCGGTTGGAGAACAAGAAATATACGATCATGCCGACAATTGGAAATAGGAAGACGATAAGACACCACAGCAGCTTGTTGGTTGCGGGGCGGTTGGACTTCAGGACCTCGACTATGATTGTTATTAGCATTAATCCAGTACGCTGCAGGATAGAACGGCAGAGACGCACTAAACACGATTAGATCTAGAACTAGAACAATGAAGCCGGCAATCCCGCCACCAGCTCCGTATTGCCATGGGGTAGTGCCGGTGGTTGTCATGGTTTCGTCGGCGAGGGGAGCCGCGAAGGCCCAGGTAGCCAGGCAGAGCTGGAGAAGGAGGTAGATGACGTTATGGAGCATTTTGTTGTATTCGCGGGATTGATATAGCGTATGTAAATGCTAAAGCGATTTCAGGTGTCTAGTATTGAGGCCGAAGTCTTTGATCAAAAACTTAAGGTGTTAAAAGGAACAGGCAAATTCTGGTAGGAGTCGAAAGTGACGCTGTTGCCTGGATCTTATCTAAGCATTATGCTGTAGCGTAAGAATGTCAATTTTTATGATGTCATTGACTGTCACGCTTTCAGTATGTACCTGGAATGTTCCGATCTCCACTTTTACCCGAATCCCCCACAAAGCCCGAACATGAACCAGTCTCGTCTCCTACCTAAAACAAGGACGAAACTTAGATATTTCACCAAACACCAGACAGTCTACGATTATGTCGTAGTAATGCGCTTTTGATGGCCGTTAGTAGCCATCTGTTACTGTATATCTATACCCTAATAATCAAGGTGACAATTCTGCATTCTCGTCAGTGCAGCGGCATCTTTGGCTAGCGATAGGAAGCGAAGATGGAACCATGTAGCGTAGCTCAGCATGCGAGACTGCATGATCTAAACATAAGTGAAACTGGAACCGATTTAGTGTACACGCGTCACGCGGCGACATTGAACTCTACTTGATCGCTTTTCTAATATTAGACTTGAAAGTAGCCTCCAACACTATCAGGAACAGCAAAGCCTCTTATTATCGCTGCTAACCCACTGTCCGATTGAAAATACATCATGGCTACAGCTGTTGAATCCCACCCCGGCGATACGCACGAGATACCAGAATTCAAGGCACACGAGTCTAATACATCATTGAAAGAGAGGATCAAGAGACATTACGATATTGCTTCTGCCCACTACTATTCCCTGTGGTATGAGCCTCTCGTGGTGTTCTATCTCTATCAATTCCGGACCTAATTGCTAAAACATAATACTCGCAGGGGCCAGCATATTCACCATGGCTATTTCAAATCTCCTACGGAAACCAAAGAGGAAGCTCAGGTAAACCTGATCAAATACCTCCTGGAGATCTCAGATCTTCCTCAAGGGGCCAGAGTTCTCGATGTTGGATGCGGCATCGGCGGCACGTCGCGCTTCCTGGCTCAGGAGCACGCGTGCAGCGTGACGGGCATCACCATCAGCGGACGCCAGGTTGAAATCGCCGAGAAACTTACCCAGGCCGAAACCTCGACTAGCGGCACCGGCAAGCCTACAGATGGCGCAGATGTATATTCGTCAGGAGGCAATTGTTGCTTCATCGAGCTTGACGCGGAGAAAATGCTAGAATATTTCTCCGCTGACAGCATGTCCACCGCACAATTCGACGCCGTCTGGATCTCGGAGGCACTCTCTCACTTCCCGGATAAGCCTCTCTTCTTCAAGTCGGCGTCTGAGTTGCTGGAGCCTGGCAAGTCCTCGCGTCTCGTGATTGCCGACTGGTTCAAGGCGCCGCAACTCACTCCCGAGCAGGAAAAGGAGGATATCCAACCCATCGAAGACGGAATGCTGCTGCCGCAGCTCTGCACGGCCGAACAATATGTGGAGATGGCCCAGAACGCTGGTCTCAAGGTCCGCCAGGGCCCGATTGACATCAGCAGCGATGTTGCTAAGACTTGGTGCGTAGCATCGCCCCTTCATATCTCCTTCCACCCTCACCCCGCGTTGCTGACCATAGTTAGGGATATCTCTTGGGGCTTGGTCTCATCGCCGTCCCTTTGGATGTTTGCCCTTTTCCAGGGACGAGACGGAATTGCGTTCCTCCAGGCTTTTCGCGCGATGCGACGTGGCTATGCTAATGGAACTTTACGATATGCGATCATGTGCTTTGAGAAACCATAGCGACCATCATGCACATATTAAATTCAATTCACTATCTGGGGGGATATATCGAATACAAGAGCTTTCCTCTGGTCTCTGATATAGGAACGGATGGTAGACAGTTAGTATGATTTGCGAGACGAGCGCATCTATTCAGGGTACCATGACAGCTTTTCCTAGAAAGCAACTATATGAAGACTTAGCCCTAGAATGTGTTGTGGTCAGTCCCTCGTTCTCGTAGTTGATACCTCTTTGGACAACACATAGGTTACGATCCGTCAATAATACACCATTGTCGGCCATAACAACCCCCCTGCTACATTGGAAGACCTTGATCCTGGTATTTCTCTCTTCTATGTGCTATGACTGACTCAGCTGAGCTAGGTAGTCGATGTTATATATTTATAAGTAGGTAGTGAGTGCATAGTTAGCACGTTTTATGTAAATTTACCCCGCAAACAATTATTTCAGCCGCAAGCTACCAAGACTCAGCTGCCCTCTCATCCTAGACTCCGCATCAGGCTTACCGGGCCCCCGTGTTCAGCGGGCTCTTGGGGTCGAAGACATCGGTCGTGATGACGTCCGGGTACTTCACGCCTCCCTGCTTCAGCGCCTCCTCCATGACTTCCATGATGACGATACTCTCCGAGAGCGGGAGCGTGGCGCTCTCCTTCTTGCCGTCGCGCAGACACCTCGCGACCTCGTCGGCCTCCCAGAACATGCCCATGCCGAAGCGGCGCTCCCGGTCCACGGGGATGGGGCAGTCGACGACCTCGACCTGGCCGTCGCCGTCCTTCTTGACGATCTTGTACTGCGTGGGGCGGTACGCCGGGCCCATGACCTGGATCTCGCCGAGGGTGCCCTGGATCTTAATGGCGGGTCCGCCGCTGTTCTTGCCGTCCGTGTTCGTGGGGATGCGCAGGGACGTCAGCGCGATACCCGTGCTCTTGTGACCCGGGAATGAAACGAGGACGCTGGTGGACTCGTCGGCGCCCGTCTTGTACTGCTGGATTGCGGCCAAGGTCTTGGGGACCTCCTTCTCGGCCTCGGGCTGCAGGTGGTAGAGGATTTGGAACAGCCATGTTAGCGAGTAGATACCCAGATCTAGCAACGCGCCACCTGCTAGGTCGATGTTGACCATGCGGTTCTCGTCGGGGAAGGTCAGAGAACCATCCGGCCCATCGTTCCCAACGGAGTTATCAGCTGTAATAATGCTGTCAGCAAAAGGTCCGGACATTTCGTTCGAGAATGTCTCAGAAAATAGCGCTCGTATCGCATGAGAGCCAACTCACCAATAACTCTGTAAACAGTGCCGATGGCACCGGACTTGACCAGCTCTCTGATCTTGATGCTAAGAGGGAAATATCTCGTCCAGACGGCCTCCATCAAGAAGACATTCTTCTCCTTGGCGGCCGCGGCGAGCTTCCTGGCCTGCGAGGCGGTGACGGTGAAGGCCTTCTCGCACAGGACGTTCTTGCCGGCCTGCAGGGCCAGCATGGCGTTCTGGAAGTGGTGGCTGTGGGGCGTGGCGACGTAGACGACGTCGACGTCCGGGTCGTTGACGAGGTCGTCGTACGAGCCGTAGAGCTTGACGCCCTCGGGCGCCAGGTTCACCTTCTCGAGGAAGCCGGCGGCGCTCTCCTTGGAGCGCGACGACGCCACGGCCACGACCTTGTGCGCGACGTCCGTCACGTCACGGGTCGCGGGGTTGCAGAGCAGATCTCTGACGAACACTGCGGCGCGGCCTCGTGAGCAGGTGTGGTCGCACAAGATCGGTATAAGCTGACTGGATAGGTAGACTCACTCTGCGCGATGAACCCCGTGGCCAAGATACCCCAGCGGACGGTATGTGGTGATTGCGCCATTGTGAGCTTCTGGGTTACGAATTGAGGGGATTAGGCACAGGTCTGGAGCTTCTTAATTATAGGGACCTAGGTATTTTAAGAACAGCACAAATCAATTGTTTAGCAGGAAGAAGAGGCCGTGAAGGTCTGGGTATTTTCTGCTTGATGATACAACAAGAAGGCGGGGTAAACAGCGTGGCATACTCATATATACAAGTACCGACTCCCACTGTTACCTAACAGCTTGGCCCTGAAACTAGGGAAACACTATCTATCTAGTTAGACAGCTTACTGTTTAGAGATTAGGATGTTATTAATAGTCTTTTCTTAGTAATCCTTCAGCGAATTCATAAGATTCCGGGCCCGCTGTTCTTTTAGATATTGCTTCTAGGCCTTATGTTTTGGGTGTGGTCTTATTTTAGCTGGTAAGTATTTGCGATGAGGGGTTCAAAGTAGGTAAGCCCAGATGTTAGGGGCCATTCCCCCTACCGAGGCATTCCCGGTCTTGGCATCTAATGATTTGACGTGGTTGCTAGTGTGAAACGGCTAAACTATACTTAAAATGGGCTGCCGGCAAGGAGTTTTGAAAGGACAACTGCCGGCAAGATAGGTAGATCGTGGATTAACATCGGAATGTAGTCTCTCTTTACGACTGGGCCGAGTTAGTTAGGTACCTAGTAATATATCCGGTATCGGCGGCTCTATACAGCTTTAATGTTTTATAGATAGATATATGTGAGACAAATAAATGTATACTTACACACCGGTGATACCGTATTCAATTGACCAAAGATAGGTAGCCAGGGTTCCAATCTGCGCGAGAAAGACACGGGACCGTACCAGAAGTCAGTTTCTCAACAAGGGGAAGGTTGATAAGAAGCTCCATTACAACACTTGGGTCATCATTCTAGCCTGACAAGCTTAATACACGGATGTAGATACACATAACTTTCACATCTTGAAAGTATGAGCCTTACCTTAAGTATCGCGGACCTCATTTGTTCAATAATCTTCAATATATAAATAAGCCAGTTTTATTCTATATGCCCCTATATGCATTCCGTCAACTCAAACACCGCTATTAGCATGATTGTCGTAACACCATTGGTCACAATGACGTCCCCACCCCTGGACTACTAGGTACTGTACCATGTTAATCCCACTGAGCTTCTCTAGCTTCATACACTAAAGAAAGTCCAACATGGCTATGCCAAGACTTTTATACGGCACGGCTTGGAAGAAAGAAGCCACAGGTGACCTTGTCTTCAAGGCATTGAAAGCAGGTTTCCGAGGCGTTGATACGGCTGCCCAGCCGCGTCACTACAATGAAGCTCTAGTTGGTGCTGGCATCCGGGAGGCCATCTCCAAGGGCATTGTGAAGCGAGAAGATCTTTTTGTGTGTGGTTGTATTCCCGCTCTGTGTTGAGCCCAGATGCTGATGATATGCTGTCAGATCCAGACGAAATTCACACCCGTAGGTGGACAGGACCTGCACAACATGCCCTACGATCCAAAAGCACCCCTGGAGGATCAGGTGCATGCCTCTGTGGCCTCCTCGCTTACAAACTTCACATTTGACGACTCGGCGACTGCCTATGTTGACAGCCTTGTGTTGCACTCACCACCCTCGGACCATTTCGCAGACCTGCTAAAGGTATGGAAGACCCTAGAGACTTACGTGCCACATCGAATCAGGCAACTAGGAATCTCCAATACAGACCTACATGTCGTTAATAGGCTTTGTACCAACCCCGATCTTAGCGTTCGTCCAGCAGTGGTGCAGAATCGGTTCTACCCCGCGACGCAATGGGAGGTCGATTTACGAGAGTACTGTCGCATCCAGCGCATCGCGTTCCAGACATTCTGGACTCTGAGCGGGAACCCTCAACTACTGCGCAGCGCCCCTGTGCAGAAACTTGCTGAGGCCGCTGCCATCAGCGCGCCAGTCGCCCTGTACGCTCTTGTGCTAGGCCTGGAGGGCACCACCATATTGGATGGTACCAAGAATGAGGAGCACATGGCTGAGGATCTTAAGGTGACCGAGATTGTGGATGGGTTCGCACAGAGTGAGAATGGCCGAGCTACCTGGGTTGCGTGTCTCGGCGAGTTCAAAGCCCTGATCGGAGAACCCGAATAGTTATCTTCAATGCTAAGGAGATATGGTGAGATTGAGAGTCGCACATGTGTGTATGTAGTAATCTGTAATCAAGGAATTCCTCGACAAAGGTCAGATCTGGTGTTTCGTCACTGATGACTTGACTACCAAGCTGAATACTTGCGACTTGAGGCAGTTCAGTGTCATTCGAAGTCAACTTGCTACTAACCCGATTTGTCGTGTGTTCTTATTGTTCTCTTTTATTCCGGCGCATTATAGATTCCCATATTATAGGTTTTAGCGTGAGACTACCGCTGTTCTCTTAGACCTGAGGAGAGGTTGCAATGACGCGCTGTTGTACGCCAATGAGATCCACCTCCACAAAAGCCCCATCAACACGACATCCACACACAATGCATCGAGCGAACCTAATCGGCCCCATCTCGCATAAATCCCAGAAGCATCATACTACGGGGATCGCCTGCAGAGCCGCTCGCCAACATTTCCCCAGACAGCGCTCGAGTGTCCCGTTTCAGCCACGTACATACCCCCATCACGCAGGACAGCAGCACCCGTTAGCCGAGCCAAGAAAAGCATCGCAGCCCGGGACTATAATTGGCAGGAGCAGGTCAATTCCGGAAACCTGGGACGAGACGTGCTGAGGTGTGGTCGCGCGCGGTCGCTACCTGAGACAACACGCGGACGGGCGTCGCCATCGAAGCTGATCGAAGCCCGATCGCCAGCCCCCTTGGCGAATGGGAAGCACTGCTGCTGCCACTTCGCAGATCTGACGACGCAAGCCATACGCTTGACCTCGATTGAAACCTGGAACTCGGGTCTGCGGTGTTGCCCAACTTGCCACCAAGTACCTGGGGTTACCGTGGTTAGTCAGACAGTCATCCAGCCAAGTTATTACATACGCAACCCACCACACCGGATTGCCTCCTGATCCCTGGTCTTGGTGTGTTCCTGTTCCCCGGCCCGGTAAGAAAAACCGTACCAGGCGTACTGTTTTAGTTACAGGCCCGCGACCCTGGAATTGGGATATAGACGAGAAATACGGTATACGTACCGAATTGCACCTTTTAATCCCGGGTTCCTAATTTTACGAGACGGGACGGCCCGGTGACAATTACCATCCTTGGACCTAAGACGGGGGCAGCATTCAGGGATCAGATCTCCGAATTTTACGAGAGAGGGGCAAAAAACCAACCTTAACTCGACCGCAACAACGCTGCAATTACATCGTCTCCACGTACCTACCTGTTTACAGGGGTAATACAAGTGAGCCAACCAGGGTGACACAGTTGCACAGGCGTTTTCCAAGTTTTGCACCCGGGCCGCGCAGCCCGTGCCCGCAAGCGACGAGGAGGGAGGTAGGCGAACTCGGTGTGGAAGTCCTGTGTATGCGGCGCGTGGGATACCATACCGTCTCCAGGTGATCAGACCAAGTGTGACCGGTCACGAAAGACCGTCTTTCTACTCTGTGGAAACCTGTGCGACGACGTGCAGGAAACATGTCGTGTTCCACAGGTTCGCATGACACGGCTGCGGCCGATGCGAAGGCAGAGCCAACGCCCACAACCACCACCACCACTACTCCTAGCACAAAACCAAACTCGATCCGCGACGCCGCGGCGCAGTCGCCCGCAGCGTACGAGGACGAGCACGTACACAGCGTGTACGAGTCAATCGCGGGCCACTTCAGCTCGACACGGTACAAGCCGTGGCCCTTCATCGCGTCGTTCCTGCGCGAGCGCGTGGCGCCCGGGTCCGTGGGCCTCGACGTGGGCTGCGGCAACGGCAAGTACCTGGGCGTGCGCGAGGGGGGCGACGTGCACATCGTGGGGTCGGACCGGAGCCCCTCGCTCGTGCGCATCGCGCGCGGCCGCGGCTTCGACGTCGCCGTCGCCGACGGCCTCGCCCTGCCCTTCCGGCGCGGCTGCGCCGACTTCGTGCTCTGCATCGCCGTCATCCACCACATGTCGACGCGCGAGAGGCGCGTCGACGCACTCCGGAAGCTGCTGGAATGCGCGAGGGGGGACGGGCAGGTGCTCGTGTACGTGTGGGCGCTCGAGCAGAGCTCGAGCCGGCGGGGCTGGGACGTGAATTCCGAGCAGGACCAGCTTGTGCCCTGGGTCATCAAGGCCAACCAGAACAAGACGGACAAGGGGAGCGGCGGGGTTGAAGGTGGCGAGGGCGTCGACGCGACGTATGAGAGGTTCTATCACCTATACCGCGAGGGCGAGCTCGAGGAGGACATGCGCGCGGCCGGGGGCAGGGTCCTAGAGAGCGGGTACGAGAGGGACAATTGGTGGGTCATAGGGGGTCACGCGGCGGCAACGTTGTAGACCACAATATCGGATTTCCCGATCGGAGTCGAGGTAGTGTTTCCGACAGGGGCAGACATATACTGTATACCACCATGTACTGTACGGTAGATCCTTAGATCTTACATGCGCAAGTTTAGGCCTTCACGCAGCGACTACGACAGAAAAGACAAAGTAGGGAGTGCATCGAAAACAACAAGCGAATCGTGTCAGTGAATATTGCTTGACTTGGTATTAATGTACATGTTTCCCATTCCCTTTCTCCTCCTTTGACCTGCTTCGTGTAACGACACCCCCCCCTAGAAAATCCTTCCCAACCAAAACTCATTACGCTTAAGCAAGAAACGCCTTAGAGTCTATCACAATAAAGTTTAAAAAAAACCGGAAATGAGGAAGAGACAGACAAATGGTACGAGGGAAGAGGGGAAATAAAAATCAAAAGTGCCAAGCAAGTTTCGACTCAACTCGCTTCCATGGTTCCCAGTAATTGCAAAGAGAATTTTTTTTTCTCCGGGTCCCCTGAAATGTGATGTGATGTAGTATGGTAAACACACGACCATGTTGCCGGGCTTCCCCTCGATGCCTGATGACGCCCAAAAAAAAAAAACAAGTCACCCCCTTGTCATCAGCCCGCCGCATGACCCCCCATCCAATGTTTTCCCCCCCAACCACCAACCCGCCTCCTTGAACTCCCCGAGAGTAAAAAAAACAAAAAAACAAAACAAAAACAATTATGCATTGACGAAGGTTTTGTTGTTTTTCCTTGGTTTTTAGGGGGTTTTCTTTGTTCTTTTCTTCCGGTGTCTGTTGTTGTTGTTGTTGTTGTCTGCAAGCTGCAAGCTGCAGGTCTGTCGATCTGTAGAAGGGCGTTTGAAATGTAGGCGCGGCTGACTGCAATGATAAAAAACAAATATCCAAAACAAATATCGTAACAGAGAAAAAAGTGAACCCTGAATCTCCTTCCTCGTAAAGTTATGGCGTTAAACAGAGGTTCTGCTCTTCGCGCGCAATTTCCAATAGAAGCCTCATCGTTCTTCGCCATTCTGGCCCCAATCCCTAGTCCCTATTGCTGGTGTAATAACGATCCCATGTGTAGTAGAATGTTTACTCCGTTCCGATGCAGAATCCCAGGCTCCTCGTGTTCTGTTGCCCTTGTAGTTATCCCAATCTCAGAGAACGCGCCGAAGTACATGGTGGTCGCGGGTTTGAACGCCGTAACGTGATGTGCGAGATCGTGTCGATATCTTCAGGGCAAGAAATGAAGGTGATGTATGCCGGTGCTGTTGTTGTTTCTAGGGTATGTAGACGCCTCGCTCCTGTTTCCCGGCCTCGTGAACGCCTCCCAAACCCAAATCATTCTCCTTTATCGCGGTCTAAGTTCTTCCTCGTCTTTATACCCCAATCTTTACAATGAAACGTTTTTGCCTCCGCTCGAGAAGGCTATCGTCTGGAATGTGGGTGCTCGTACGGATCTGGCGGTGGCTCGAAATGTCTGCGCCTACTCATTTCGTAAGGCGGACCCTCGGGGCTCCTTCGTCTTTTAGAACCTCCTGACGCTGGGTCGAGTTGTGGATAGCCTAGCGATGACATGAAGGGCCCGGGACTCGCCGTAGCGCTATGGACAGGGCTCGCACTGGGCACTCCTACCGAGTAGGCGGGTGTACTATAAGGACTAACACCAGTGGTAAGCTCTGCAACGCTCGGTAACATTCCTGGCCGTGGCGGTGGATGTTGCGTTTGGATTGGTGCAAGATGTCCACCACTGTGTGAATGGGGGTATCCATAGGCGACTTCATGGTGCTCAGGAGGTGGTGGCAGGTGATGTGTTGGGAGACTTTCTCTCCGCGACGCGAGTGGGCGAGCCGGAGGGAGTGCAGTGCCACGTCCGTAACCTCTTCCATGACTGACTTCTCGCGGAATACCTCCTTGGGATGACGAGTGTGCGTGACGTGATGACCGTGAGCCCCCTTGAGCTGTCTCTAAAGTCTGGGCGGAAAGAGAGAAAGGAGTTACTCCTGCTCTCCGAGCCATGTCTTGTTCCCCTAGCTGCCAATGCATTGCTTCTGCCGCGCGCCATGGTATTGCCATCTCTTCTGCAACTTTTGCCCACATCTCGGGTTTGAATCTAGTCTCTAAGTTAGTACGTTATAATCTCGTCTCCTTGTAGTCCGTTTGTCTTCCTCTCCGACTATAATAGTAAAGACTGGGATTGGGTTTCCAGCGATCCAATTTTCGTGGGGCGTACCTCTCGTATAGTCTTGCGAGCTTGTTCTTACGCTCCTCGTCCCACTCGCTCCGCCTCTCGAGGTAATTTTGGTAGTGAAGGCGACAACTAATGGCGCTTCGACCAGGCAACCGTTTAGAGATGTCCTCCCACTTCATCCCACTTCCACGAAGATCGATGATAAGCGCATCCTCCTCTGCTGACCATTTGCTCTGCTTCTTGGCCGGAGCTTCTGACAGATGAGGCGGCACGCCGCGCTTGCTAACAGTTCCTGCTACCATGGGTGCTACTCCTCCTAGGCGAGGAGGCGCCGCGTATAGGGGAGGTCCGTAAGACGCCGTCGTCGTGACCGCCGGTCCCGTGGAAGCCGGTACGGATGCGGATCGACTTTGCTGGGATGAGGGTAATGAGGACTCATTTGAGTCGGAAGCCTTAAGGAGGGAGGCGATATCCACGATGGCGGTAGATCGCCTATAAGGCCGTGATTAGACTAGTTAGACTCGTGTTCATGGAAACGTCAATGGTATCGCTGGTCTAGCCGGCGTTAACCTTGACGTTTGACCTTATCCCTCGCAGTCCCACTGTGCTTTTCAGGGGCTCTCTCAGGTAAAGTCTCGTAGGTGATGACCGTAGTAATTTAGATTCTATCTTTTTTCTAACCAGATAATGCTGGGGTAGGTGGAGGTGAGGAGAGAACTGGGTGAGTTGGAATGGAAATAACCTGAGGTTAAACGAGCGAGTTCAGGAAGGCCTTGGGTATCACAAGAAACTATTAGATGAAGATGGGTTTGCTTAGATGTTTCGGATAGTTGGCTATGGAATACATCCAGAGGGAGCCAAGATAATGTCAGTGAAGCGTGGTCGCGTTGCTAGGAGCTGTCATCATGATTGGGTATGCCTAGTCCACCCCCAACCAATGAAAGTTGTTATGGCCACCTGAAAAGCTCTAATAATGAGGCGGCGCCAGGGCTCGATAATACGTCAGTCCAGTTGGGTTACCGTCAAGGGTTTTCGCCAACGAAGTGGAACGTTTTTCAACAGTCATGATAATCTTGGAAGAGCCATTGTGGGAGAAGAGTGTCACAAGAGGGGCCACGTCGGGTGTGCAGCGTACTTTAGACATTAAAAGGGAAGAAAAGCTAAAACGTGATCCCTATAGAAAGCAGTGGACAGCATGTCAACGAAAACTATGTGGTGGTCGTGGGTAGTGGGGGACTCTGGCTAGGGCCTAAGTAAGAAGCCTTGAAGTACTTAGACAAAGCATTGTAAGTACCAGGTGAGGAAGTCCAAGCGGAACAGGGGAGGGGTGGGAAAACAAAGTGGTGTATCCAAACATTGTAGTGTGGATCCAGATCCAGTCTAGAAAGCAGTTATTATGTGTCGGTCAGGTATTATAAGATCAGTCGGGTTGATGGAAGGCATTGTTGCGTAGCGTACCACTCACTAGACTAATTGCAAAAGGCATCACGCTACTGGGTGAACAACGTACGAGTCGGTGAGACAGAACACCATCTGAGGCAGTTCTAGGTCAGATACTAGATTCGACGATTACAATGTGATTTACGACGCTGGTCCTTTAGCCTTTCTTGGGTGAGAGTCAAAGGTTAGAATACACAGCCGGTTACCCACGAGCCATTAACTGGGGCTGATGACATGGCCACGAAAGCATGCATGAGCTCGCAGAGAACAATTCACCGGCTGGCACACTAGATACATGTAGAGCGGCGGAATAATGACGCAACTGGAGCGGCGAACCGAGGAAACGAAGCGGAAACCAAACGAACGAGGTACCGCGCGTGTCCTGGAGCTCCATGCTCCATGAACGTCTGGGCCGGGACAAGGGTAACACCGGGAAGGCGTCAAGGAGTTGCCCTGAAGTTTGGACACGACATCAAGAACCAGGATACTGTGTATAGAGCACTAGGCCCAGTAGGTAGATCAAGCACTACACCGTGCCACTATGCACAGAGCTATCCACGATCCGAAGACATTGGACGAGCCCTCATCCTGCGGCAAGGTGGGCAGCACAAGGCTTATTAGAGGAGACGATGTTCGGGGGGCACATCAGTCGAACGATCAGTTCTAGAGGTCCCAGTAAACAGATCTAGTGGCGGTGGCTGCCATGAAACTGTTTGGTAAGTGGAGACTATGAAACCGACAACCCTAGGTACCGTATGCTATGCTGGTGCTGCTGATGTGCATGGCGGATACGGCTTGGCTGCTGCTGACGATGCTGCCCGGCCGGTGGCTGCACTGAGCTTGACTACGGCGGCAGCCTCTGTCGACCTAGCCGTGGCTGCATAGGGCGGACGAGGAAGTAATAAGCAACGAGTGCTATTAGAGTTTTATTTGCAGTTCGCTGAGCTGTGCGTGCTGCGGATGTGTGTGGGGGGGGG